>JAJTUV010001188.1:0-405996 GCA_021653895.1 Mastomys natalensis | reverse complement strand
TCATTTTTTAATCCACTCAGTGAAAATACAAGTCACCAAATCTCATTGCATTGCACTTGGCTCTAGAAAAGAAACTCTCAAGGCGGGTTTTAGTTTGGCTGTGAAATAGAGGCATTCGGCGTGGTGCAGATAAACAGAATTTTGCATTTTACATGCTCTTGCAAACCTATTGATATTGCCATCATAAACAGGGCATAAAAAAGAAAAGGGTTTTACTTTTATACTTAAACAGAGCTAGGATGAAATTCTGACTCTAGGGTTAAAAACTGTCTAACATTCTATAGATACTGACTCTCTTTTTGCTTTATATGCTATGAAGTAGAAATACTGGCAATGAGGGACTAAGACAACGTGAGTGAAATTACCTGGCATGTAACAGGCTCAATAAATAGTAATTTGCTCTGTCTCCCCAACTCTAACAATTAGGCATTTGGTGCCAGGACAACTTATTTTCCAAAACCATTTTCTGTCTAAGCCAGTTGGGCCATGTTCATAGCCCATATGTTCCAGCCAGATAAACTTGCATTTACTGGTAAAAGATTTCAGCAGTGAGAAATCATTTTTTTTCATTCATTCTATGGAGTTTGACTACATTTTTTTTCTTCTTTTTCCTTTTGCCAAGAATGGTCCTGGTGAGTGGCAAGCAATTTACCTCTAGGAGAGAATTCTGCCCATCTATATAACTTAAAATAATAATAGCTAACTGATACTGAAATTTTAACAGGAGTCAGGTGTTCTTTGAGCCAATAATTAATTCCTTCTTCAAAGCCAAGTTTTGAGATAAGTGATAATAATAGCATCCCCATTTTATGGAAGAATACATTGAAACACAAAGGAAGAAGGTTTGGTTAATTCATAGAACTCTAACATGACAGAACAGGATAGAAAAAGGAATAAACCAACCACGGTCAACAACTCTGACCCAGAATATTCCTGTCTACAAAAACAGCAGGATAAAAATGGAAAAAGGATTGAGAAAGGAGGTCCAGTGAATGGCCCTAATTTGAATCCATCTCAAGGGAGGCTCCAAGACCTGACACTATTACTGATTCTATAGTGGCTTATAGGACCCTAGATGGCTGTCCCCCAAAAGAGGCCCAATAAGCAGATGACTGAGACAGATGCAGATACCAGCACCCAACCAATTGACTGAAGACAGGGACTGCTGGGGTTAAATTTAGGGAAAGGCTGGAGAAGAATAAGGAGGAGGGGGACCCCATAGGAAAACCATCAGTATAAACTAATCTGGACCTCCTGAGATCTTTCAGACACTGAACCACCAACCCAGGCAACATATACCAGCTGATATGAGGCCCTGAACACATATACAGCAGAGGACTGCCTGATTTGGCCTCAGTGAGAGAAGATATGCCTAACCCTCAAGAGACTTGAGGTCCCAGAGAGTAGGGAGGCATAGGGTTGTGGGGAATGTGGAGGATGGGGACATCCTTTTGAAGACAGTGGGGAGGAGGAAAGGATTTTGGAATTGTGGGAAGGCAGACAGGGAGGGGATAATGACTGGACAGTAAAACATAATAGTAATAAAAGTAAAATTAAAAAAAAAAGGAATTTTAATTCTAACTGAGGCATGGTGGAACGGGCTTGTAATACAGTGTGAAGGGAATTGAGGAATATTAATTGCTAGTTTAAGGCTAGACTAGTAAAACATAGCAAAATACAAGGAGGGTCGGGATAAAGGTAAGTTGAAGAAAGTAAGATAAAATATTCCTTACAACCTGAACTCTCACAAACATTAAAAATATAACTGATAAAATAATAAATTATTTCAAATTGTATAGCTCTTAAAATATAATGAGTAAAGATTCATTATTGATAAGCAAACTTTGGCTTTATTAATCTTCATTTTTCATGGCTCAATCCAAAATTCAAATTGCTTATGAGTGTCTAATACAACCACACCCAGATTTCTTTTCTGTGGGCCAGGATGTTTCACACTTAAGCTCAAACATAGATATAAATTCTCTCAAGATTATGACATGTTGGCAGGGAAGGTACACATTTACTTACATTTCGTCCATTTCCAAATTTAGGGTCCCTTGAGCTTTAATAAACATTTATACAATGCTTCTTTAATCCTCCATGAAATGATCATTTGAAAAAGTATTTAAAAAGCCCTAATAGGTACATGGGACCAAGAGAATAATCTTATAATTTTGTGTTTGATCTTATCCCATAAAATTCTGTCAGTTGTATATGGTTTTGTTTCTCTCCTACTGTTTTGATGTACTTGTGAATTCTTCTTTCTGTATGCTGTAAAACTGTTAGCAATCACTTTTTCAAATAAGCACATGAGTTCAAAATAATTTTCAATAAATATTAGTGAAATCTTCTACATGGACAGTGTTAGAAGGGATCTTTTAAAATACCTTAAGTAAGAATAGGAACAGAACAGTCACACATGTCCAACTAAAGCCCCAGGGGAGTGAAGAATGAAGTGGAAAGAGATCATTTTGAATAAAGAATCCACAAAAGACATTTAAATAGTAATGATATTTGTTCAGTCTGGCTCATATTTTTTGAAAGACCAGTGAGATGATGCATTGAGGTTATATTGTCTATTGACAAGGCCAGAATATTAATATTAGGGAGACCAATTCAGGCCATATTTTGTAAATGAAACAATGGCTTGAGTAAGTGGTAGAAGGTGAGTTATGTGAACCATCTCTTTAGATTATTTTTTAAAGGGGCCACATTCTCAGTTTACTGTATCAGAATGTCTGAAAACCTATCTTAAAAGTAGCACAGACAACTCTAATTAGTAGTAGAATTTGAAAGTTATTGTAAAAGAAATTTTGACTTGAGAATAGCAAATAAGTAAAATAAAAGATTTAGAAAGATCCATCCTTATTTTTGTTTGCCTTTAGAGTCAGGGAGACATAGAAGACTTCTATAAAATTAACAAAAGGGATCTATTTTTTTTGCAAGCAAACAGCTTCAAAATCAATGTTGTGGATCCGACTAAAATTTTCTCATCTCTTTCTCCAAGCAAGCATTGGTGGGTCACTGACACAGATGATTACCCTTTCTGTATCTTTTCTCTATCTGCTTATTTTTTCTCTGCCCTCCTACTTCCAATTCCACTCATGTGTAGTGAAGAACAATTTTCCTACTTCATGGTTCATCCAGTCCCGGGAGTGAAAATCAAAATGCTTAGCCTTTCTTTCAGCAATAGAATTTTCCACACAGTACCTGTATAAAGAATCATTCTGGTATCAGCTACTAGGAAAAAAATTACTATTCAAAGAATCTTTTAAAGTCTAATTTGACAGGAAAATATTTTATATATATATGTATGATTCAAAACTATTTAAATATGTAAAATTATTGAAAATAAAACGTAAGTACATTTAAATGTGGCCAACAATATTCAATAATAAATTTGAAATTAGTGGTACATTGGACTATTTTATCATCCACATTTATTTTGTGCTTCTGGTGATGATGAGTGGATTTTATGAATATTCTCTCATAGATTTACATCAAACTAATAAGGATCAAATTCTCCTTTATTCTCAAATTACTTTACAGTTCTTTGGCAATTTTATTACTATTACATTCTACTTCCTAATACAGAATGGAGGTAAAAAAAAATGACTTAAGTGATTCATTTTTCTTCTATTGTTTGTCTGCACCTGAAGAATAATATTTGCATATGGTTTCTATGTTAAAGTGATAAAAATGCATGGAAACTACCCCCCCTTTTATAGTGATGTTGCTGGATTAATCATAACCACAGCAGCTCAGTGCTTATATGGCTGCATAAAATGTCATTTATTAAAATCTTCCTTGTAAAGCAAGAAACTCAGTATTTATTAATCATTTCCCCATTTAAGCTTGGAAAAGTTGAATTAATTCAGTAAAATTCATGACATTCTCTTTACACTAGGTTTTGAAGCACAGAAGGAAGTCTCCATCATTTAAAATAGAGTGTGAAACTACAAAATTCTGAAGGCCTTTCTGCTTGTGGTTTTAAAACTCCTAGGAGTTTATTCTATAATTAATTGCTAATGCAGATCTCATTGATAAAGCAGTGAAATGGTTCTGTACAATCTGGCTCTAAGCAGTTTAGATCAGGTGACCAACAAATAGCAGAGCATTTACAAAGATTATTCTTCCTGGATATTTCTTAGTGCAAAGTAGGAGTAAGTTTTGGGTATTGCAGGATACTCTTGTGATGAAACTTGAATAAAAGTTTTATACATTATATATTATATAATATATATATATAATAAACATAATGTGTATTATACTACGTGTTGATTAAAGACAATTAGGTACATGGAGTCAATTGGAACTAGACTATAAAGTTGCATTCACATTTAGTTGATATGTAAAACCTAGAGAAAGAAGAAAGCAAAGATTTGATGGTTTTCTTGTCTAGAATTTGGAAATAAATCAATTGTAAGGAGTAAGAAAATGAAGAAGGATTGCAGCCTCATTAATCATCACTGTCTGGTGTTTCTGGTTCTATGTACTGAAATTTTTGAATAATTTCCTTAAGATTTTATTTCGAATAAGGTCAAATGTCTCTTTTCATAATCATATTAATATATTAAATATTACTAAAAATTTAAATTTATAAATATTATAAATTTATAAATATTATAAATTTATTAAATAAATATTTATTATAATTTATAAATATTATAATTTGTAAATTTATATTAATTTATATATAATATAAATATACATATATTTATATTATACATATATGTATGCATTCACATAATGTGTATATGTGTATATATATATTCAAGCCTAGACTTTGAATGCTTCAGCTTCCAGTCTCTGTTTGCTAAACTAGGTCTTGATTCTTCCTGCCTTGGAGAGTTACTGCTAAATACGCTCACTCTTTCTAGTACTTTCTGAACTAGAAATATAATATATAATAAATAATACATAATAAATATATAATATAGCCAACCCAACATCCCCACACATCTCCATATTTATGATGCTTGTTTGAAGTTTTATATGTTATTAGTAAATAATTTTCTTTGCTATTTAACCCATTGACTATATATGTGGTCTTTCCTCTCAATGTATTAGGAATATTAGAACATAGACTACATTACTATTTTTTTTTTAATTTCTCTTCGCTAATCATTCATTCCATGTAAATATTTAAGTGAAAAAGTTGTAAATATAAATGTTGCTTTTACTTCCTCAGATGAAGAGGTAAGATGAGAATGGTACCCAGGCTGTGTGCATACATTGGGTTGGATCAGCACATCTTCTTTCTTTCTTTCTTCTTTTTTTTCTTTTCTTTTCTTTTCTTTTCTTTCTTTCTTTCTTTCTTTTCTTTCTTTCTTTCTTTCTTCTTCTCATATCATAGGTCACTTTTATTTAAAGCATCATTACTAGAGTTGGCAGAAATTTATATTTTATCTTACATGATAGCAGTTTTCAGAGCAAAAAATTAAAAAGACATCACAACAAAGAAAAACATTTACAAAGTCTTGTCTGTATGCTTCAGGGCATTTCTATTTACTATGGCTTGGCGTAGGCCTAGAAACTTCTAACTTCTTCACAATCTAATATTCTGCAATCCTAGACCTTGAATGCTTCAGCTTCCAGCCTCTGTCTGCAAAACTAGGTCTTGATTCTTCCTGCCTTGGAGAGTTACTGCTATATACACTCACTCTTTCTAGTTCTTTCTGAACTATGGCTGGCTGGTTCAATTCAGCTGTTGTTGCTTAAAACTGCTCTCCAAGCTGAGAGATTCAAACCAGCTTCTCTCAGCATCTGTCTCAATTGCCTAGCCAGGTCTCAAACTAGCTCTTCTCATTCTCTGCCTCCTTGTCTCTTCATCTCTGTTGAGCTTTTCTCTGACTTGTCTCTGTAAAACTGTCCTTGTAAAACTGTCACCATATGCTCTCTCTCTTCTCCCATCTCTCTCTGCTGCTCTCTTAATGTGCTGTTCTCTTAAGTAGCCTCATTTTCCTGAGATGTTCTCATAAGAGTTGGGTGTATCCTATCTTTGTCTCATTCAGTCAAATCTGTCTCTGATTTTACATTTTGTCTGTCCCTCAATTAAACATCACATTCAAAAATGGCTGCTTCCTTCCACAAAATGACTTTGCTCTCATTGTTCGGGACTAAAGGCATGTACTAAGGGCTTCTCTGTATTTCAGCCAGAGATATTAAAGGTGCCTGGTATGTCTTCATTCTAGCTGGATCACACAGAAGGTCTTTGGATGTGATCCCTTGCCAAAACAGCCATGTTTCTGGATTAAAATTCTTCTACAAGAGGCAAACAACAACAACAAGCACAAAACAACAAAAAGAAACAACAACAAAAGACAAAAACAAACAAAAAATAAACAGCTACAACAAAACAAAACAAAAACCCAAAGGGGCCTAAATTTTTATACTGTTTCTAAGTTAACTGACTCCTACCAGAGGTTTGTATGCAATGATGATAGGACAATGCCCCCCATGGAACTTCATTTGCTTATGACACTGCAGGCTGATCAACCTCTGAGTTGCCTCAATATCTTTTGGTCCCCACTGTCCATGAAAATCAAAGTGAATAACTCAGGAAAATTCTCTGATTATGTCACAGGTTTAGTTCTATGAGTTTTGCATGATGTTGTAAGCAACATTTTCTTACATTTTTACTACAGAGGCTAAATCTTGTCAGGAAGCATATTGTTTTAATGAACAGCTTTGAATGCTGTGTCTACTCCTGCAGGCTGCTACTATACAAATAACCTAAAAAAGACAATCCAAAACAAAATCAAGTAAGTGAAGTTTCTGTGCAGCATGCAGAATGGTAGACTTAAAAGTAAAAGTTTAGTCCCTGGGAGCTCTGGGGGGTCTGGTTGGTTGATATTGTTGTTCTTCCTATGAGGTACACATGGAGCAACCTATGGCTCCAGCCACATATGTAGCAGAGGATGGCCTTGTCAAACATCTATGGGAGGAGAGGCCCTTGGTCCTGTGAAGGTTCGATGCCGATGCCCCAGTGTAAGGCATGTCAGGGCGGGGAGGCAGAAGTGAATGGTTGGGTGGAGGAGCACCCTCATAGAAGCAGGGGAAGCCGTATGGGATAGGAGGTTTCTGGAGGGGAAACTCAGAAAGGAGGTAACATTTGAAATGTAAATAAATAAAATAGCAATAAAAAAGAAACTTAAAAAAAGAAAGCAAAAGTTATTTCTTAACTCAATGACATATTGTCTAAGTATTATTTGTACTTAGAATGCAGGGATGATTTTTAGTTTGTTCAAATAAGCATCTGGGGATTATAAACAGTAAGTTTCTCCAATATTTGATAGCCTGAAGATGGAAAGAGAGTATGCTGTTGTGGTTGTGTTGATTCTGCTTTTCTCAGTAGCAGATGTTTGGTTTCTTGCTTCCTGTGGTCATGTAAAGAGAAGAGGAAAGATCTCTGGGGTCTTTTGTTATGAAGTTACTAACATCTGAAGATTCTACCTTCATAACCAAATTTCGTCCCAAATGCATCTCCTAGTGGAATCTGATTGAGGTTCAAGATTTCAATGTATAAATTTTGAAAGGTCACATTCCATCCAGTTCTCTCGAATATGCTCCTGTCTAATAACAATCTTACTCTCTGTAGAACTCATTCCTTAAATATTTTTGGTTTAGAAATAAATTGGTCCATAGTGTATAATTAAGTACTATTGAATCTGACACCTTACCCTCCTTTGAAAGCACTGTGCAAATCACACACTATTAATCTCCATGGAGATATCTGAACTGCCAACCACCTCTTAATTTCAAACAATATACACACAATCAGGGAGCTGCATGGAAGAAATTTCGGCAGTTTGGAGCATACAAAAGATGTATTCAGCTGAGCTGTCCTCCCACTTACATGAAATACTAGGAGAAATTAGATGTTGATATATCAGTGATGCATATTTTGGTGTAGAATACCAGCGTTTGTTTATTGCAGCAATAAAGATCAGAGAAGCAATTATTCTTTTGTTTCTGATTCTTCTTTTTCTTGATTTCTTTCAGGCCACATCACTATGTTATACTTAAATATGTTTGTCTGGTTAAAGTTTGAATGTCGGATTTTCCATTTCTATTTTATTTAAAAGGCTTAAGGAAGGATTATAAATCTATAGCAAGTTATTTTGAGGCACTATAGTGGCCAATATAGCTTACTGAATACATACAATTTTCAATTGTTTTTACACTAAATTTTATTCCAGAGTTATTCCAAAGGGATGGAAGAAATATAGCTCTTGTGTCAATGTTTTGAGTAGTAAACACTATGGTTATATGTTTAAAGAAAGCTCCCAGAAATGATGTAATTCAGCATTAAAATTTACTTAAAAGCCAAATCATAGAAAATCTGGTCAGACATTTCACTTATTTCAATTAGTAATTTACTGAAACCTGCCCGGGTCACCAAAGTTATGATTTAGTGAAGTATATAATGTGAAAGGAATTGATAGAAGTAGTAAACAAAATATTAACAACAGATATTATATTGGAAATATTAATTTTGTAATGACTAAAATGTGTTCAGAGAGATTTTATTTTTTTTTTTACCATTGACTCACATGTATTAAAAAATAGTGTTTTGACTACATCTCTGCATTCCTAAGATTCTATAAAGACATTTTACTTTTATAATAATAACTATTACTCATAAACCACTCCACATATGTTTAATACTATGTATGGGGTTTTAACTGAGTGACCTCATTTAATTTTACAAGAGACCTACAAGCTACTATCAATAACATATTCTTGTCTCCACTATGTAACATCCTTGTGTATCACAATAAAAATAAAACATTTGTCCTAAATGCAAACCTATGTCTATCATAGTCAGGAATCCTAGCTGAAGTGCATAACTTGCTACAAAATACTTTCACCATTTCCCTATCATACAAACTCATACCCAAGGTGGGAAGTTAGAAATGCTCACTCTCCTTTGAGCAAAAATATTTATTTGAAGATTGCTTGTGCCACTTATGTTATAATAGAAACTCATTTAAAATGCCAAATTGAGCCTGGTCTTTTAGGTAAAGATTAAACCTTAGAGAAAAGGAAACAGTAACAGAAAATCCTATCAGTAGAGAACAACTGTAGTCAATAAAGAATAATCAACGAATGCAAGGTATCTCTGCATGTCATTCTGGAATGTGTTAGCAGGTGAAATATTTTCATTTCAACTACAGAGTAACCGTTACTTTCACTTTGCCTGCTATCCAGTGCTCATTTAGTTGGCCTGATGATTCAGAGGCAGATCTAAACCTGGGCCCTGTTTATTATTCTCTGCAATTTCCTATTACTCTGTGATATTTTGGAAAGAAAACAATTATTATTCATCTCCCACAGGAAAGCCAAACTGTGTATAAAGCTATAACAGTCCTGCTCCAATTATACAGCAGTACTATACAAGGAACACTGTTCCCTTACAATTTGTTTAAGGGAACAACAGAAAGCACAATGCATTCAACTTCAAAACCTTTAAATTCGACAGACTTTAACTCATATTGATATCACACTTTAAAGCATTGGGAATAGAGAGAAAGTTATATTGAAGTCGCCAGTTAAGGAAAACACAAAGAGATTCTTTGTGGTGGGAGTGCCTTGTCAGAAATCAACTGGAAAAAAGTACAACATTGACACATATCGGCATCACAAAGATGGAACCATGAGATCTAATTTACAGTAAGCAAAGAATGGATTTGTCTAATATTTCATTTGAACTCTGAAGACTTGTCTGACTGAAGGTATTTTCATTTTTTTTCTCCATTGAGGAAGTAAACTTCTGTTTCTGTCTGGTCCTTGAAGTATAATCACACTTAATACAATTTTAATTACTTAATTATTCCCATAATAATTTCAAACATTTTATAATGTTGAATGTATTTGATTTTAATGGGAAAAAGAAAAAAATGTAGTAGACAACTAAGAGAGGGATTGAGAGGATATTTTATTTTATCGTTTGCTGCTATGAGTCCATTTAACAACAGATTGAGTCTTTATTTGGTTTAATATTTTTTATCTATTTGTTTATTTTTTTACTTTAACAGTTGAAAATACAATAAGATTAAACAAAATTCATCATATCAAGACTGGATAAGCCAATCCAACAGAAGGAAAAGACCCTAAGAATAAGTACAAGAATCAGAAACATACTCATTCACACACTCAGGGATTTCCATAAAAATAGTAATGTGCAAGCTATAATATATACTCAGAGTAACAAGTGTCAGATTATGTAGGCCCTGTGCATGCTGCTTCAGACTCTGAATTCATAGGTCGTATTGCTCAGTTGCTTTAGAGAGCATTGCTCTCCTGGTGTCCCCTATTATCTCCGGGTCTTAAACTCTTTCTGACTTCTCTTCTTTGGGGTTTTCTGGGTTTGAAAGTGGGGATTTATTGGAAATATTCCATTCCAAGCTGTATATTCCAAGCTTGCTCTCTTTCTGTTTAATGTCTGGCTGGTGGACTTTTATTTATTGACATCTGCTGCAGGAGGAAGCTTTCCTTATGATAGCTGAATAAGGCATGGATCTATGAGTATCACAGAATATTGTCAGAAGTCAATTTATTGTTGTATATTTTTTCTTTAGGTCATAGTATTTGATCATAAAAACATCAGAAAAAATAGAAAGTAAATTGAACAAAGTATCTATTTCACTGATTTTACATGGACTGTTTCAGTTTATACCATTTTTTCCCCATGCCTAATGTTTACCAGCAGTCATATTCAGACACAAAACTCGGAGTCACTACATAGACATTACCTATTATTTCAAAGTTATCATATCACAAGTCACTCCACAAACGTAGTGATATAGCTTACTATATTTTAAGAATTATATTTATTGATCTGTTTACTTATCCAGTATACATATTTTGGCTGCTTGCTGTGCCTCAGTGTGTAGCTAATGGTTTGCATCATAGCTGGATGAATAATTTTATTTTATGTTAGATATTTACTATATTGTTTGCGTGACAGCAAGAATAGAAAACTGTATGGGACATTGTTCTGTCATATAAAGTAAGTGGGGAGGGAGGAGAGAGAGAGAGAAAGAGAGAGAGAGAGAGAGAGAGGAGAGAGAGAGAGAGAGAGAGAGATGACAGAGACGAGAGAGGTATGTAGAGGAATTTGATTCCAGCAACAGGCTGTTCTTGCAAGATATCACTTCCATAGACCTTCTAGGTCTTTGTGATCTGTCTAGAATATAGATATGCCCTTGATACACACCTTTAATCCAAAGAATGAGTAAAGTTAGTTTGTAGAAAGAAGCAGACATGTTTGAAAGTGATGCCTAATTGAAGGGTAGACAAAGTGATGCCTCAAAGAAAGATGTGGAAGAATAAGTCAAAGATCCGATACTCCCATCTCTCATGAGAACACACAGGAAAGAGGGGCCAGTAAAAGCAGAGTTAGTCAGGGATGGAGGAAAGTTCAGTGAATGCAATTTAGTTGAGTTCGGGCAACGCAGCAAGTGGAGTTCAGCTGAGCTCAGTTCAGTGTAGTTCAGTTGAGTGAATTTGCGTTTAGTTGAGTTCTGATTTTTGCAGATCTATTTACATTCCACAGTCAGTGAAATCAGTGCAGTTCAGTGGGTGGAGTTCAGAGACAATTTATCAAAGCAAAGCAAAGCAAAGCAAAGCAAAGCAAAGCAAAGCAAAGCAAAGCAAAGCAAAGCAAAGCAAAGCAAAGCAAAGCAAAGCAAAGCAAAGCAAAGCAAAGCAAGTCAATTAGAAGCCAGGAGAAGCCAGATTGAATCAGTTAGCTTGGAGAGGCCTTCGAGCAGGAATAGTGGAGTTGAACCAATCAGCCATAATTCAGATAGAACTAGAATCAGTGAGTATATACAGCAGTAACTCTGAGATGGCAATTACATCTGAGGAATAAAACATACATTTACATAGTCATTTCTGCAAATTTTCTTCCTCCAGCAAAATTTATCTCCAAAAGGTTCCATATCCTCCACCATCCAGTGCTTCTAACTGGGGACCAATTGCTCAGATGTGTGTTGTCTATGGAGGTCAAAACTCATTCCACCCATTGCAGCTCTCCTACAGTTTGCACTTGAGCCGTTGCTGCTGTTTGATTCTGTTTTCATGGGTTTCTTCTCATGGTAGATTCTGAATTGTTAGAGAATAAGTGGATGCTTGCGAATTATAAACTAGAAATGACCTCTTTTTGATTCACATACTGACAATTCTACCAGTTAGACCAACCTGTCAGCTGAAGGTAGAGGGGAGGACTAAAACGTTACAGGGTGAGACTTGACACATATGATCATGTCATTAATTGAAACTTCAATGCAGCCAGCCATGCAGTAGACATCTACATAAAATATGGTTTTCCTTATTGAACCTCTTTGATTAATTTTTTCTATTCATATGCATATGTCTTTTCAAAAACAAGGTAATGTTACCTTTTAATGTGTAAATATTATGATATTTGATCCCAGTGTCTGTACACCAGAATACAATTTTTGACAAATTATTTTTAATATAAACTGCTTCTACTTTTCCCTAGTATGTATTCCTAAAGTTTATGTCTGAAAAATATACAAGTACAGTTTTATTTTATCTGCTTCTTCTTAAAAATTATATATTTTTTCTTTTGTTAATATCTGCACTTTACAATATGACCTAATCATCTAGCAAAGCTTTCCAAGTGATAATTTGGGTTTTAAAATTCAAATGATTGATTTCTGTAACTTATAAACATTTCTCTGAAACCTACCTGATGTCCTTGATTAAAAAGAACAGTGAGGATATTCAGTAGGTTCATGCATTGATTTGCATCTTTTCAATAACAGAAACTATCTTGTTATCTCATGTTTATTTTGATTACTTTCTTCAAGTAAATTTTCGATATCAATATTCTGTACAGATTATATAACTATAAAATGATTTGTTGTTTCAATAAATATAACAAGCACTTATTAGACGCTGTAGCTGTTAATATTTAAAAGTTTGTCTACAATGAATTACTTTCCAACATAGCGTTATTTTACGTGTGTGTAGTGTTACTTTTGTCTAAAACGTATGATTTGGAAACTCTTCTTTTTAGCCAAATTAGTATATTATTTTATATGTTAAATGAATGCAGTGCTATTCATCTATTTTTCATTATTTTATACATGCTTATAGTTCAAATACAAAATAGTTTCTTGAGAAAGAATGCAGAAATATAGTAAGAATATTATATTTCGTACTAGTGTTAAACTGGTAACTAAGCATGAAGATATGTCAATTCTATTGGGAAGCTGTCTCAGAATGTGTTGTATTTGTCCTAGGAAAAAAACCTTGGTATGAAAAATGGGATAAAAGACCAAATGAACCAAAAAAACAGAATATGAAAAAAATCTCTTAATTTAGAGTATATTTTGTAGAATTTCTTGATGATAAGAATCCTTTGACTTACTCAAAATAAATAATATAAAGAATAAAATACATTATTCTAAATAAAGTGTATACTTTTTCACTTTATTTACTTCTGGATCTAATAGACAATATCATATTTGTCAGAGACAAATTTAATACAATTCTAAATATTAATTTTTCTAAGAACTTGAGGTTTCAGATTTGATAACTCATTGTAATATATTTCTAGGAAACCCTTCAAACAGTTGAACACACATAACATGGGCAGCAGCCATCTTTTTGGTGGGTCCGTAATCCTTCAGTATGGTAAATGGAAGGACAGGAGAACTGAGCCAGTTTTTATTTTGTGTGTAAGAGGAGCAGACACAAAATTCTACATTGTCTGTGGTGATTCTTCTTTAATGAAGCCATCTGTTACAGAGAGGAAGTGGAGCCACTCTAGCTGGCTTACATCTTACACTGGAGCCATCCAGTACATTTGATGGAGGATCATAACTATCTTGCCATAAGGAATTGGATAGACCCTAGAAGCATGATATAGTACCTCAGAACACAGAATTCATCTCTCACTGAGCAACAGTTTCCTACTCAATATTGTTGAAATTCTTCAGTTATGGAATTCTAACTACATAATTGCTTTTCATTTCCTGCAAACCTAATTAACTAAACTGCAAAATATTTTGTTAATATAATTGATTTCAGAAACAAATTACTGGGTTGTGATTGTCAACTGAGAAAAAAAAATCCTTAAGTTTAAAATAGGGAAATAGCTAAGTTAGAAAAACCAAAAGTTTAAAAGGGTGTGCAATTTTTCTAGAATACCCAAGTTTTGTTCAATTTCAGTAGCACCTTCATTGACGCTCCTAAGTCTCATTGCTCTCACAGTTTACAGATGTGTTTTCTTCTGTGTTTGCATTGCTTGTTTTCCACAGTCTTCCAGAAGACAAATGTCATTTGTCCACAACAATATGGTTTTGCTTCTTTTCTTTTTAATTTCTGTTAGTCATTCCATTTGTTTACATCTGAACTGATACCCTCTTCCCGGATTACCCCCTCTCCCCACGCCCCATCCCATGATATCCCACTCCAGGTTACCCCTCCACCATTCCCCATCCCACATCTTCCTCCTCTCCCCTCCCTTTTATGGCTTTGTGATCTGGGTTTTATGCAGTAAACACACAGGTAAAGAAAAGGAACAAATAAATGGCTGGAGTTTGAAATACTTCAGTTTAAATGTGGCTCACCATACAGAAGAGGTTATCTACATATCCTTTCAAGAAATATTTTAATTCAGTTTGCCTGCTAATGCTGTTTTATAGTTCCTTAGATGACATCAAAAGTAGTTACTGCAAAATTCAGAGACTGAGATAAAAGGTTATTTTTCCTCTAATTGTACAAAAAAATAAAACCAATTATCTTTTTAATACTAATAGTTAAAAATTTTAAGGTGGTTCGAGAGCTATGTCTAGAGAAACAATATTAAATTAAACACACATTTAAAAATAGAAACTAGTCATGCAATTTATCAGTTGTGCTAAAAGATTTAGTGAGTTAACTACATATAAGTGAAGGTTTTATATATATATTTACTGGAGTAAAACCTATCCTTCATCTCTTGCACATACACACACACACACAACACACGTGTATAGTGTGTGTGTGTGTACGTATATAACAAACATATACTTGTGGATGTGGGTAAAGAAAAAATTAACATTTGATGAGTATATTAAGTGAAGTTCTGCCTTCTCTCTCTTTCTCTCTCTCTCTCTCCTCTCTCTCTCTCTCTCTCTGTTTTGTTGTTTATTGATGTGTATATAGTTTATATATATAATATATATACACACACACACAATCTATAAGGGCCTAAATGGATCCAAAAGTTAAAGAAGAGTTGACATGGTCTAAGACTTAGTTTGCTGAGTATCACATACACTAGTTTTAATGTCATTTCTTCTTCCAGCTATTCTTGCTTAGTTCTCTAAAATAAGACTCGAAAGTATCATTTCCTTCTTACTCCTTAGGCTAGTTTGCAAAGTCTCATAATAATTGATATAAGATTTAAAATTGAGGGTCAGATACAAAAATGTGGAGCCAAAGACTTCTTAAAATTTCTTACAGATTCCTTATTAGTAACTAATTTCAAACTCTTTTCACTTATTATGTTTGCTTCTAGAAGTCTTTAGCTTGGTGCTTCTTTCTTTTTTGAAACAGGGAGATCCCGTTTATTTGGTAGCTTTGTATGACATATGGACACTCCCCATTGTTTTTCACAGTTTTTATTAGATAGTTACACTATCCAATTATGTCTTCCTTAAATACAGTTCTATAGTTAGATAGTTTTTCTTACCTCGATTATCGCAGAATGCCCAAAGAATCATGACCTCTTATCCAGGTGATGGTCCTTCTTCACTGCTCTCCCAACTAGTGATTGCATTTCCATTTCTCTTTAACTTATTTGTATATTCTTCACTTTCTGATAGAATATAATCTTTATGACAGCATATTCTTTTATATGTATAAAAACATCAACTTCCTGTAGTGCTTGGCATGTAGTTGGTTTCCAGTCACTGTTTGTTTAATGACAGGTTAAACCAATTTTAAGATCCAATATCAAGTATTACTCCTATGGTCAATGTGAGTAACATTTTATGTACATGGCTTTATTCTTGAAGTCTCTACTAAGTCAGTTTATTCATTCTGAAAAATATATATGATGTCTGTTCAAAACAAAATAAATTCTAAATGTATTCTATTAGTTTTGTCTAAGTGGTACCTGAATGTTAATGCTGCTTTTTATATTCTTTTATAGCTACAATCATCAGTAATTTCCACAAATGTTACCGATTATTGCTACTTTTGTATTTTCAGTCTTTTAAAATCCTATTTCTTTATTTTTAGCCTGGAGATTTCCTCACACCTCTCCACCATTCGTTACTAAGGCATATAGGTTGACATGTTAAAATGCTCCTCTGACGTTTCAAGATTAGTAATGGCAGTTTTCATGAGGATTCCAAGAGTCTTAGACAAGCCATCTTATTTGATGATTTAATATCTTGGTTTTTCCTTAATCCACACAGAAAGAAATTCTTTTAACACTGGAGTGATGAAAATTAGAAGATGTCTATCATATTGGACTGTAGTTTTAATTTTAGATTAAATATTCACACAAATGTAAAATTGAATGTGGGTCCATTTCAGAAAGAGAAGCACCAGTGGAAAAGTCTTTCACAGAAAACAGTGAAGCAGGCTGTGTTGATTGGATTATTAACCATGCCTTCCCCTCTGTTTACATCTAACTTACTAGGCTAGTCTTTATAGAACTTCACTACTTGTCACATTGTTAGACACTCAAGTACAGACAGTTCTCTTTATATGACTATCAAAAATGAGAGCACCTAATCCACAAGAGTCATAGTGTTAAACTTTTTTGATGTTAATTAACTTTAATTATCATATCCTTACAAAATTATTATAGTTTTAAATTTTACTATGACGGGATCAGTAGTATGTTTTAGATAAGTGAAGGCTTGTTTTGCCAGGAAAAGGACCTGAGCTTGTTCCCACAGCCTATGTAGACATGGGCAGGTGGCATTAAAATCTCAGTACAGAGAAGGTACAGACTGGAAATTGTGAAGAGCCCAGTCTACATGAGCCTCTGAGAAGAAGATGCCCAATTTTGAATGAGAAGCAAAATAAAAAAAACAAACAACAAAAAAATAAAAGAAAAAATTGGAAGATACTTGAGAAGAGAAACCCAAAAATATCATATGTACACATATGTATACACTTGGACACACATAAATGTGCTCTCCCCTACACACACACACACACACACACACACACACATACACACATAGAAACCCAAAAATATATGTACACATATGTATACACTTGGACACACATAAATGTGCTACCCCCCCACACACTTTAATTTATCATTAAAATTTTAAAAGTCATCTTATTGTATTTTAAAATATTTGTGTGCCTGAAAATTTGGTTACTTTCATTCTTTATACTCTTCGAAAGTGTGATTGTATTGTGATAACAGTCAGGAGTTCTTTGTTTAATATAAATAAATTAGTTAAGATATCAAAATGGTGTAGCTACTTCCTTAGCAGTTTTCATTTTTATCTCTGTGTTCTTACAGGATAAACATATTAAATGCCTCATATGTTTAAAAAATCCAATTACACATTACAGCCAACTTTAACGCTGGGACTGGGACACCTTCAATCTATAATCTAACCTATTCAAATATGCAGTGGAAGCAGAGAATGTGTGTGAGTGGCCAACTGCTCAAATTTGATACCCACACTTGAGAGGGAGCCCTTGTCCTACACTCCCTGGATGACCAGAAACTGGAAGATGGACACTACAGAGATCTAAAACAGAAAAAAAAAATCAATACAATTATGCCTAATGGTATTCTGCAATACTCATAGATCAGTGCCTAGCCCAATCACCTTCAGAGAGGCTTCTTCCTCAGGTAGCTGATGAGAGACCCACAGCCAAACATTGGGAGAGCCAAAATTAGCCATCTCTATGAGGTCCCTCCCCTTGGAGTTCTGGAAACACCTTGGAAGAAGGGAAGGGAGTACCATAGGACCAAGAGCAGTTGGCAAAACCACAAGAGCAGACACAGAAAATCAACTAAGAAGGGCTCATAGGGGTTCATAGAGACTAGTACAACAATCAAAAAGCCTGTATGGGTCTCTCCTAGGTGTTCTGCATATATGTTACAGTTGTTAGCTGGATGTTCTTGAGTTGACTTCTAAGAGCATGAGTAAAGATGTCTGTAACTCTTTCACAGGTTCTTGGGACCATTTTCCTCCTACGTTTCCTTGACCAACTTTGATATTAGGGTTTATGCCTTGTAACTTGTTAAACTTTGTTCAGTTGATAACATTGGGAGGCCTGGTCTTTTCTGAATGGAAAAGAAGGAGTGGATGTGCAGGAGAGGGGTGTTGCGGGCTGATTGATAGGAACAGAGGGAAGGGAAGCACTGGTTGGGGTTCATTGTATGAGAAGATTAAAACAGAAGGTAAATG
Source organism: Mastomys natalensis (assembly GCA_021653895.1). Taxonomy (NCBI): domain Eukaryota; kingdom Metazoa; phylum Chordata; class Mammalia; order Rodentia; family Muridae; genus Mastomys; species Mastomys natalensis. Next base: position 387,580 of record JAJTUV010001188.1, on the reverse strand, counting down.
GAAATGTTTTCTTTAATGTTCTTCTGAAACTATCAGAGGCCAGCCTGAAGTAAAGACGCGGTGAATCTGTGCAGGGAAGTTGCAGATGAGAAATCAGGTGCACACCACAGTGCAGTAGCATCCTTTGAGCAACTTCCTCAATAGAAATCCTAACCACACAAAGAGCTTGGTTATATTGCCTACAATATCGCATGCTGAAAAACAGGCCCTTTACTATTCATAACAACAGATAAAAGGCCGGGCGGTGGTGGCACAGGCCTTTAATCCCAGCACTTGGGAGGCAGAGGCAGGCAGATTTCTGAGTTCCAGGCCAGCCTGCTCTACAGAGTGAATTCCAGGACAGCCAGGGCTACACAGAGAAAACAAACCCTGTCTCAGAAAAAACAAAACAAAACAAACAAACAAACAAACAAAAAACCAACCAAACAAACAAACAAAACAAAAACAAAACGATAAAAGTGAAGGGAGGGATTTGGATATATTGAATATAGATGTCTGTCACTTCTCAGTTCATGTATCTTGGAATCTTTGCAGAAGAACAACATAAAAGGATGCCATTTTGTTTATTCTAGAAGCTCAAGAAGAAAATCCTACCCCACACAGTGATCAGGACTTGCAGACTAATTGTTGAGTGTTTGCCAGAATTGTCTCTGATACAAGGGAATCTATAACAGAGTGGAGAATGTGCTTAATTTTAACTACTCTACTAACGAATACATTCTGGCATTTCTTTTATAAACAATGCTCTAAGTCTATTTTTTCATTTTAATAATTTTAATTTGTGAGAATTTTATATTTGAGCATGGAATATACACTTTCACTCTCCCTTTTAACCTCCTCCTATATCCATCTCACTGCCAAAATCACTATCTGTTCTTTATTATTGTTATATAACATACACACAACACCACACACACACATACACACATCACTGGCAAATGCATGATCTCTTCTTTATTATTGTTATACACCAAACACATAAACATACAAACATACACACACAAACACACACACATAAAATTAAAAATATCCATTTAGCTTAGTTTGTATGTTCCTGTATCCAGGATTGAGTACTTGACATCAAACAACCTAGATGGAATCTTACCCATGGAGGAATGTGTTTATCCCAAATTGGTAGGCATTAACCAAAATCCAAACCAAGCCAAACAAACAAACAAACAAAAAACACCTTTCTTTCTCACTCTGTGTGGTGTGTGTGTGTGTGTGTGTGCTACATGTGTGTTCATTGACACCTGAGGGAGTCAGAAGACAACTGGGTGGAGTCGGGTTTTTCCTCCTACCCAGTGGGGACTGGGAATTGAACATAGGCGATGAGACTTTGTGACAAGCTTTTTCCACTGTGCCATCCCAAAAGGCCAGCAACCAAATTTTGGGGGAAAAATGTACTTTGGAAACAAAATAGATGTAGCAAATTGTTCTGGCAAAAAAAAAAAAAATAGATTTCTACATGAAAACCAATCAAAAATATTCCTTTTTGTTCTCATAGAGTGAGTAAGTCAATTCAAGCTAGATCCATAGTCTCAATGTAAAACCTGAAATTTCTAAAATAATTACTTGGAAACATTAGCCAAACATTTCATGATATTGGTCTAGGCAAAGATTTAGTAGAAAGGACTCCAATAGCTTAAGAAATTGCACCCAAATCTGACAAAATGGAATTACGTGAAACAAAATAGCAGTTTAGAGGTGCCTACAGAGTTGGAAAATTATAAACGACACATAAAACAGTGAATTAATATCTAGAGTATGGAAAGGACTAAAAATTAGGATAGCCAAAACCAAAATCATCAAATCATTAAATTGAGTATTGAACCAAATAGACAGTTCTCACAAAATTAAATACAGATGGCTAAAAATAATTCAAAAGATATATTCTTCACTTGGAATGAGCAAATATTCACTGCGAGTAATAAGAAGCCTCCTATGGTGGTTTTATTGTGAGGTTTTTGGAGATTCCACAGAGGCTGCAATAGTGCTTGGAGTGTAAAGTCTTCATCATTCGAATTCTCTTCTTCCCACTGTCAAGAGCATTTGCAGTCATTTGTGTTTTCATGGTAGCCAATCTCTTTTGAATGAGGGTAGTCTTTAAACTATTTAAATATGCATTCATAGATGACCGAGGACATTGAATACATTTTGAGGCTTTTTTTGTTTTGTTTTGTTTTGCCCTTTGCTTTGCATGTTGTTTAAAAATTTTAAATTTGGTGTGTGTGTGTGTGTGTGTGTGTGTGTGTCTGCTTATTTGCATGTGTTCAGTGTGTGTGCAGGTTAATATGAAGCCAGAAGAGGATACACCCTTTGAACTGGAGTTTCAGGCATTTGTAATCCTGTTGGTGTGAGTGCTTGCAACCACACCTGTTTTCCCTGCAAAACAGCAAATGCTCTTGAACAATAAGCGGTCTTGAAGACTCATGCTTCCATTCTCTTTTGTAATTTAATTTAATGTATTATTTTACATATGCACTTTATATCCCATTGACTGTCCCCCTCCCTGTCACCCTGTCCCAAAAGGCTAACAGAGTCAACTAACCTGGGTCTCTCAGATCTGAACCACCAACGAAGGAACATAAGAGTGGACCTAAGCTTCCCCGCACCTACGTATGTAGTGGTTGTAGATATAAGCATGTTCTTCATATGGGTCCCAGACAACTGGAACAGGGGCTATCCCAAAAGCTGTTGCCTGTATGTGAGATCTCTTCTTCTAGCTTGGCTGCCTTGTCTGGCCTCAGTGTGAGAGGAAATGTCTAGCCTCACAGTACTTTCATTCTTAATAGACACTCAAGAGTGTCAGCTTTAAACCCATCCTTGAAATTGAATGAACCACTGAGCCCTGTAAGTAACATAGAACTTGACTAAAGTTAAAAATTTGAAATACTCAGAATTTGAATTAATAAAAGAAGCAAATATTTGTAGGGTTGCACAAATGACTACAACATGCCATTGAGAAGGATTTGTAAAACTCCAGGGTGGACGTTTGGCTCTGAGACTTTAAAGAAGTTGATAAATATTTGTAAGTCAATAAGCAAGGTCTGAAAAAATTGATGTTGCAAGCTGACTAAAAATCATGTCAGATTAAAGCAGTTGATTGTTACCTCATGCTTGGCTTTAGAACTGGTTGCCTATGGAAAAGCAAAGGATGTAAATAGTGCACCTGTGACTCCCTTGTACGGAGCATTGAATCACTGCCTCCTCTCTGTGGTGGGAGTTTATTTATGGTCCTCATGGAGATTGTTGCTGCATCAGAAAAACTACTCATCACTGGGTCCACAGTAAATCAAAAGGCACTGCAGCCCAGTTCTAATCTGCAGAATAACAATGTTCATTTTCCTTATTCAAATATATATTTCTTTCATATTAAGATTCTTAAGAAAGTAAGTCAAAGATATTAGGGCATTCTCATTGCAATGTATAGTAATTTTATGGGATTAAAATATTTTTTCTACCTTTAGATTATCTCTTAATTTTATTGTTACCTTTTCCTATATTGGTTTTTGTATTCCCTAAACATATAACTGTGTATGCATGTTTTAGGAAGATGCTTCTGATATTTAAAGCATTCTAGATGAGAAATATTTTCCATTTCTCTTATCTTTAAGCCAGTTTCATGTTTTCGAATTATGATGATTATCAGACAGACAAATGGGTCAAAGCCAGGCAGCAGCAATGAAGAGTGTATAACCATTTGATCTGAGTTGGGAGACTCAGTACTCTTTTAGTCTGGCTTGGTGTTGCATGACCTATATATGGGAGCCAGGGAGGTTCTGGGCATTGATAGCTGCCAATCAAACTTAATTAGTTGAGCTCCCAATTCATTAAGAGACTTTGCCTCTTAATAGTTATAATACTATTACTACTACCAATAAAAATAATAAAAGAAATAGAAAAAGACACTTGGCTTCAACCTTTGCCTCTAATACATTCACACCCACACATACATTCACATATACATGTAATAAACCACATATACACACATACACCAAATAAACAACATAATAAAAAACCCTAAATCATATATCACATAAGAGGAAAGTAGCAAAAGTAGGAGTGAAGTCTGAGTAATCTAAAAACAGTTATTGGGTTTTAACCACTTATGACATGTTAGGGAGTTGTAGAGTCACCTATTTAAAGTAATAAAATTTTTGCTTTTTCTCATTCATTACTGCTTCATAATATTAGACTTAGAGAAACAAAATCAAATAAAATGTTCTTCTGTTTTAATTGAATAGGCCTTTCCATTTAAAACTATTAAAGATATTTTAAAACCAAAAGTTTCACGAAAGTAGGAATTGCTTTTGCAACAGTGAACGTTGTATTATTTTTCTTGTTTAGAGCCAATGAGAACAAAGATGGTTGCTCAAGGCTTTAATTCCTTCTCTTTTATCCTTTTATCCTCCTAATTCTTAATGTCTTTCAATGGAATAATGTTTATTATCACTTCTTGATTGCAGTCCTGTGATTACTTTGTGGAATTAGAAGTCTCATTTCATTTATAAGGCAACTGGGAATGGAAATAAGTATAAACTTAAAATAGGTAGAAACAGTTTTTTTTTTTTTTTTTTTTTTTTTTTTTTTTTTTTTTTTACCAGTTTTTCCCCTATTGCTTTAGAACTCTGTAGAAGCAAAGAAGAGTGGCGGTAAAATTAGGTGCACATATTAGAGAAAAACATGAAATTAATAAGTGGGGATGTAATTGAGCTTCATAAATGCTATCTTTTGCATATATGTGAAAAAGCGCTAAGATATATGGACGTGACCTTAAAAACATTTTATTGCTTATCTTGAATTTTGTGTTTCAGGACTCAAGAGGTTATGATGGTTGATTATAGTTAGTAATAATATAATACGTTTTTTTAAAACTGTTAATGGCCATTTTAAAGAGTTTTAACACAAAAGCTGTTTGAGTATTTTTTGCAATTATAATACATTTATATAATTTTATATAATTTTCCCCTCCCTTTTCTTCTTTCATGCCCTTCCATACAGCTCTGTTGCTCTCTTTAAACTCTATGAAATTTTTTACATTCATTGTTGTTACATACATATATGTATATGTAAATTCTTATCTATTCCTGATTATATAGATACAACCTGCTCAGTCTACATTTTTCTATTTAAAGCAGTGTATGGGACAAAATGGTGGGCATCGGCGGCCCCTGGGCCCACACTGGGCCCACACGGCAGCGCAGTGGCAGGCCCCGGGCCCAGGTGGCAGCGGCCCGGGGGCCCCACGAGGTGGAGGCTGCCTGGAGGCTTCCAGGCAGCCTGTCTCACATACTGAGAAAGGTCCCTGGTTCCAGGGGCTGAGGCTTTGGCAGCAGGCCCGGCAGGCCCCAATGATACGAGGAAGTCCTTGGTTCCAAAAGGGTTATTGTCATGGCGGATGGTGGATGGATCTGGGTGTACCCCCCCAAACTCAGGGCAGACCTGGGTTAAGTAGGGAGGGAGGAAGGGGGAGGTTCTGGGGAGGAATGGTTAATTGGCTCCGCCCTCTGACCTTCATTAGTATGTAAATCTCTAGGGCCTGAGGCCTGTAGTTCCACCCTCTACCTGTGCACTTTGGGAGGGGCTGTAATGGCCTACATGACTGAACAATGTAGGTCTATGGAGATTAGACTGCTTGTTAGGACCCTGAGTTCTGGGGACGTAGCCGAACTCCTGCCGTTTCTCCCTTGGAGTCTCGGGTTCTAGGCCCATGCCCAGCCAAGAACCAGGATACCCTTAAGCAGTCCCACAGCAGTGTATGTTGGTTACTTTGGTTTGTTTACTTTTCACAACCTAGAGCAAACTTTGAAGAAAGACTCAAGTATTTTCTAGATCTGGCTAGCCTTAAGACATATTTGTGGAAAATTAATTTACTATAAATATATTATGAAATAATAAACAATTAACTGGTAAATAAAGAACCAGCTCACTGTGTGTGTCACCAATCTCCAGGCAGTAAATTTTTGACTTCTTACATGTAAAGAATGAGGCATGAGTAACAGGAGGTGTGCCTTCATTTCTTTCCGTTATTGATTGTAGATGTGATATGAAGAGCTATTATAAGTATCAACAGTCTTTAGTTTTCTGCTATCATCAACTGTAATGAGGAACTGTAAATTAAAATAAACCCTCTTTTCCTATTAATTGTTTTATTACCCAAACAGAAATGAAACTATGACATCATATATATGTTAAAATGTCTTTTATCTATTTTAAAATGTGTACATGTACATATACATTGAAAGCATGTTATATATCAGAACTAAAATTTTGTTGTCAATTTGATGTTAAAAATGATATAAAAATTAACATGAAATTGGTCCCGTTGTTTTGTCTTTTTTTCAAGCTTTAGTTGTGTGAATAGGGATCTATGTGTGAAATTGACAAAAATCAGATTACTGGGAGATATTTACTACATACACATATTAAAGTCTTCATAGAGTGAGGATCAATGATCAAGATAGAAGTTGAGATATTAATCAAGTCATTGGAGATAAATATATTGTGGAAAACTGATGAAGTAGGAAAAGGAGGTATTGAGCTATTGGGACTTAAGTACATCGGGGAAATATTGATAGGTAAGGCTTATCTCAGTAATGCTTATAATGTAGACCCAGTTCAGTAGAGTGTCCTTGATAGTAAGTGTATCCTTAGTGATGAAGTCACAATGCTGGCAATAGTCATATTTGTGTTACTATAGTGACATGTTGTGGCCAGCTAACTTTGTAAGAAGAAAAGATGTGTTTAACCTTACAGCTCTAGAGTTTATGGTTTGGAGTTGGCATTTGCTCTGTGTTGATGCATTTTCTTTTCTGTTGACTGCAATTAATTATAGCATGTATTTGCATATTCTTAGAAGTGCTTACATCAGCAGCATAAAAATAGAGAGACTGTGTCCGATGGACATAACCCCAGTGATATGGGATACTTCCATTACTCAGTAACTCCCAAAAGCTTCATGATTTCTCAATGGTTCTATCACAAGAATAATGCCATCTATTAAAATGGGCCCATGGGAGAACATTATTTCATAATGACTTCCTTATATGGGATTGGCAAGCAGAATATGTCAAGAAGAAATTCTTGGCTGTGACTCCTGTTTCTCAACTGGTTTTGGATTAAAATACTACTCATGCCAAAGTGGCACATTTTGGCTTGTAATGATCCCAACTCACCACCTTGATACCTTTGGTTTATTTATTATTATCACCTATGATATCATGTCTATTATTTTAAAGGAAAATAGATAAATTATTTCAGAAAATAAATTCAAAACCATCTGTTAGACTTATATTCTCTGTCTCAGAAACATATTCACATTTAGAAATATTTTTTAGCCAAAAAAATATTTGTTTTTTTTTTTTTCCCCAGTGGCTTTTCAAAGACCATGCCAAAAATTCATCAAGAAAAAAAGTTTAAAATGCCTACCCTTCCAAGTATTTAGAGTTTGGGATGAATTAAAAAAAATATCTCTTTCATAATTGTTCCATGTGTTTCTGACAGACTGATAGATGGAACAAACTCATACACTTTGACAGGGAAAATGACTTAACTTGTCTTTTAAAAATAGTTTATATGAAATATTTGAGAATGTCATACACTGTATTTTGAGAGAATGAACTCCCTTTCCTTCTCATCCCATATCCTTAAAACATTATGTAGGTATTTATGATGGCTGACTCTCTAGTCTTTGTCTTTAAGATCTCTAACATACTTAATGCACAAACACAAATAGAAATTTGGATTATTGCTACAGATGTACAGACAGGAATATGTGCATGTACAAGACATAATTCCCTCAGGTAATTAGTTACACCTTTACAATGATCATAGTATTGAATGGATGTACTTTGTAGCTAAAGAGCTCTAGTTATCTAAATCCTATTGACTATTTAACACATTAGTAACTTTTTTTAGCTAATGATCAACAAAAGTAACTTTCTTTATTTATTGGATATTTTATTTATTTGCATTTCAATTGTCATCCTCTTCCCCCATTTCCTTTCCCTAAAAACCCCCATCCCATCCCCTTCCTCCATTTTGCTTTTATACTATTTTAAATTACATGCAAGTATTAAGGACAGTTCTAGGTTGAGGAACTAGCAACTAAATAGATGCAAATAGTCAAGGACAAGCAAGGCAATAAACACAAATAGTCAAAGAACAAGCAAGGCAATATACAGAGTTCCTTGAACACTCCCATGATCACTGTTTCTAAGGGCTTATCCGAATAACTAAAATATCTGAGCCTACTTCCCTGTCCTAGCCCAAAGTCATTTTCATGTCTGAAGCCTACTTCCTTCATCTAGCCTAAGATTTAGATTCCTGCCTGAAATTACTTCTTCATTCTAATGGGCTGCTTGGCAAGAATATGACATTGGCCAAGGATAAGAAAGTGTGCTTCAGGCAGGAATCTGACATTAGGCTAGAATAAAGAAGTAATTTCAGACAGGAATCTGACATTAGGCTAGAATAAAGAAGTAATTTCAGGCAGAAATCTAAATCTTAGGCTAGAACAAAGAACTAATTTCAGTCAGGAATCTAAAAATTAGGCAAGAACAAAAAAGTAGCTGTCTTAACTTCTTGTGTCAAAGCAATTACAGCAGCAGTGATGATGCTCTTTATCCTATTCAAATTATTGGAAGGAGTTTCAGAGTTTAAGAGTAAGAAGTCATCTTAAGTGTCATGCCAAATACCAATGAAGGTGTGTTACTTCTAAAATTTACAGTGATAGTCATTATAATTAGGACAATGTTTAAGGAAACGTGCAGGGCATTTGGTATAATTCTAACACCTCTCTGGATGTTTTAACTTTGTATAGTAAGATTATGAATTTAAAAAATGCTATTCTGCAGAACTTTGATGCAGCATATACTGCTGATAAAATTATCCATGGCCTGAGGTCAGTATTTCCATTTTGGTCAAGCATCAAGAATGGCATACATAGCTTGAACATGCTAGCCATTTTGTCCTGGGAATAGTTTTAGTCCTGCCCATCATGTTAAAGCTTGTCTTTAACAACATTACCAAGTTGATGGCCAAAGTACAAGGCTTGGAACTGAAAATGGACCCCCAGACAGAGTCATTAATTAAACAGGCTGACAAACCAAGGATAGGTAAGATTCTGCACTTACCAACCTAAGACTGAAGTGCATTGCTTTTGATAGTGCATATTCCATGGTGGGGGTGGGTAAGGGATGGGTAAGGAAGGCAATCTTGTCAGAACAACCTAAGAAAGGCTCAGTTTTGTTTATGAAATACAAAATGGGAAGAAATGGAGAGCTTTTTTTGCTGCTTGGCAGGAATCTGACATTGGCCAAGGAAAATGAAATGGGCTTCAGGCAGAAATCTGACATTAAGCTAGAACAAAGAAGTAATTTCAGGCAGGAATCTAAATCTTAGGCTAGGAAAAAGAAATAGGCTTCAGGCATGAAAATGATTTTGGGCTAGAACAAAGAAGTAGACTCAGATATTTTAGTCATCCTGATAAGCCCTTAGAAACAGCGATCAAGGGAGTGGTCATGGAACTTTGCTTATTGTCTTGCTTATTCTTTGACTATTTGTGTTTATTTTCATGCTTGTTTCTTGACTATTTGCATCTATTGTATTGCTAGTTCCTCAACTTAGAAGTGACCTTCATACATGCATATAGCATATAACTAAAATGCTATAAAAGCAGATTGAAAAAAGAATCTCAAAAGCAAGAGTTGAAACATTTTAAAATAAATGGGTGATATGATTATATGTCTCTTTAGAATATATTTACGAACAGCTAGTATATAAAAATGATCAACATCATTAATCATTAAGGAATATATATCAAAGCCAAAAAAGGAGTACTGCCCCATGGTGATGTTTGGTTATTAATCAACCCTTTAAAGGACTTGTTTGATATTTTAATAATTATAAATTAATCCATTATAAATATTAATTTGACTGTCCAGAAAGAATGACTATATAATATTTTTTTTAGCTATGTAAGAACCCATTATATAGTCCTGTAAAATGATTACATTATCTTGTGTCCCTTCCAGGACTGCATCTGAGATCTCACTAGTATATGATTCCATCTGTGATTTATAGTACAACCATTTCATAGATGTATGGTAATATTTCAGTATTTTAACAAAAAATGCTAATAACTTGTGCTGTAACAACATTACATATGGTTTTTTTTGACAAAAAAAAAAAAAAAAGAAAAAAAAAAAAAAGACTCTACTTATGGAAGGAAGACTGAAATAGTTGGTCTTCAATCTCAATAGATACAACTTAAAGTTACCTGAGAAGAGAGAACCTAAATTAAGAAAATTATCAAAGTAGATTTGCCTTGGCATGTCTGTAGGGCATTTTCTTGGCTTCTGTTTGATATAGGATAGAACAGTTCACTGTGTGCACTACCATCTAACTAAGAATGAGCTAATGAAGCCATGTGCCATTTCTGTATGTTTTATTTTTCTTTTAAGTTCTGCTTGAGCTCCTATTTAACTTCTATCAATGATGGATTGCAGCCTAAAAGCATAAGGTAAACACACTCTTTATCCAAGTTCCTTTTGGCCAGGTGTGCATCACAATAGCAGAACAAATATACAACATACCGATCCAAGCAATCTAGAACAAAGCCCCTGCTATTGTTGTTAAAAGATTTTATCTTTCAGTTCTAGGGAACATGTGCCTTAATATGGCTCATAAAATACAGAAGTTAACATCTTTGTTTTCATCAGGTTTAGAATGATTTTTTTCCCTTGATGATTTAAAAAAAATGTCTCATTTATTCTACATCAAGTTATAAATTTTTGAATTATTTATCTAGACTATTGGCAATTTTACAGAACAAAATCATGCTTCCCAGAATGAAGTAATCAAGGAAACAGCAGTAGCAGCAGCACCAAACGGAGGATCTGATGTGAAAGTGATCTTACTCTTTCAATAATATCTGATATTATATTCTTCTTAATATGACCTGTGTTCATTCATATAGTCTAGTATAATGTGGATCAAATAAGTCAATTTTCTGGTATCTTAAGTAAATACAATTATGTAGATATATTTACCTTTCACAATAAAAGAAACTCTACAACTTAATAACAGTCAGGATCATTCTTCCAAGAAAGACATAATTTCATCTTTCTTTGTCTTTAGAATTAATGAAAATTTTTCCATGAACAATGGGCATTTAATCCAAAAACTATAAAATTTGCACTGCATAGGAAAATATTAGCAATTGAATACTTATGATGCTGCTGTAACACAGCAATGATTGTGTTTTCTGTGATAAATGTAATAGTAAAAATGGTCCTAGCTTATGTATTGTAAGTTAGCTATATACTCTCAGGACTCTTAGTGGGGAAACCCATTAAAGCAAATCAAGTTAATCAACATGTCTATCCACACCATTGGCATTTATCATTTTAAAAGTATTATAACATTCACCTTGAATGGTTGCAATGCTGTTACATTATATCAGCATCACAAAATCAGTATCTCCAGCTGGAAAAAAAAAATAGCTGTCCATTTTGGCTTCAGTTAATATGCTAACAGGAGTCTGATATTACTTCAATATATTAAGGTGGAAATATGTCTATGAATATTCATTCATGAGCATGGACTTCTCCATTTAAACAGTTAGCTTTTTAGTGTAGTTTCTTTTATTTTAGTTGTCCAACCACGATCTATTATTACTTTGCATTTGCACAGTCGTTTTTCTCCAAGGAGTTTAAAGTACTGTAGTTTAATTGTCCAAAAGAAATGGTGTCAGGCTAGAGAGAAGGGAGGTAGAAAAATGTGTTTCCTGATTGTCTTAGGGAATTGGGATATACTTAATTCTAATTCTGGCTTTAAGCCCAGACAGCCAGGCTGTGTCTACACAAGTGAGGTTGTGTGTAAGATTTCTAAATTTTCCTTCCATGAGCACATGTAAATGGAGTCCCATTTCAAGAAATTAACTCTATTTCCTCTAAGCCAGTAGAGCTCACCCTGGGGCAATTGTTTTCTCTTCATCCTTGTCTACTCTCGGGAAGTATGGCATCGTGCAGATCTACTATGATGAGGCAGAAGCTTTGTAACACTGCCATTTTGTGATGAGACAAAGGTGTTGCTAAAAGACCTTCAATGATTAGAGCAGTCTCCTACAAAAAGAAGTACCAAGCTCCTAAATCTTAATAGTTCAGAAGTTGAGAGCATTAATTCTGAATATCACTGGTATTTATAGAAAATAGTCATTTTTTTCCTGGTATTGACAGAAAACTCTAATACAGAATCATAATGGGAAATACTATATATAATTCTTATTTTAATGAAACGTCACTTGCAAAGAGGAGAATTCCCAGACCTGATACATAGTATAGTATCAAGCTTTACTTCTACTAAGAAGTTGTTCTCAGAAATGAAATTAATCTAAACTTTAAATCCCTGCATTGGAGTTAAAGCAATAAAAATTTTTCTTTCTAAATTCGCATCTTATCTGAAGAGTCTGAATCACATTCCATGCTTTTCTGGAATCATGGTGAGTATCGAACTGATGTTCCCAGAACACATCTATGGAAATGCCAGGCAGTCTTTTTCACAGTGAACAAGATGGACAAATTACTTTTACTTACTCAAACCCCATAAGAATTCAATGTCCTAATGGGTACAAAAGGTGAAATGAATTTAAATTAGCATTTCCTTAAGAAGAAAGATCAGCAGTCACAACTAACCTGGACTCCTGAGACTGCTCTGACACTGAGCCACCAACCAGGCAGCGAATACCAGTTGATATGAGGCCCCCAACACACATACAACAGAGGACTCCCATGTCTTTACTCACTGAGAGAAGATGCACCTAACCCTCAAGAGACTTGAGGCCCCAGGGAATGGGGAGGTCTGGTGGGCGTAGGGTGGAGGATTAGAGACATCCTCTTGGAGATGAAGGGTTGGGGAGGAAGTATGGGATGTGGACTAGTCAGAGGGCAGACTAGGAGTGGGTAAAGTCTGAAGTGTAAAGAAAGATTGAAGAATAAAAATAGGAAGGAAGATCAGCACAGATAGGTATATAAAATAATTATGTATATAAATACTGTTCAGCTTCCTCTTTGTAACATTTTTTTTTTTTCTGAATCTACTACTCAGTTACAGGCTGAAAGCAACCTCTGTCTATTGGTCCTCTAGCTAAAGAAAAACATATTGTGCTGTAATAATTTTATAAAGTACAATTTCCATTTAACATTCTCTGTCCTTTGCTAGGGAATTATTAGCCTCCTAATTTCCTTATCCATAATGTTGGTTGCCATATAATTTATAAGCAAACTGCAAAGTACAATGGAGACACATTAAAAAGTACTCTGTCAGTTGGATGTAAATCAGAACTGTCTCCCACAAACTGTGACATTTGTTTTTGCTGACTACACATGCCTCAAGTAATTTACCATTGGCATCGTGTGTTTATTCTTCTTCCTCTGAGATTACTTTTGTAGTGACAGACCCTCAACTCTACTGATCTTCATTGTGAAAACAATTTCCATTTCTTCTAGAAGTAACCGAACACATAGGATGTCTTCTGTGAGGCTCTACCAGCAATTGACTGAGGCAGATACAGATATTTACAGGCAATCATTGGACTGAAGTTGAGGACTCCTATGGAAGAGTTAGAGGCAGGATTGAAGTGGCTGAAGGGAATGGTCACTCCTTAAGAAGATCAACAGTGTCAATTAACCTGGACTCCTGGAAGCTTCCAGAGACTAATCCACCAACCAAAGAGCATTCCTTGGCCCCTGGCACATATGGAACAGAGGACTACCTTCTCTGGCCTCAGTGGGAGATGATTCACCTAATCTTGTAGAGCCTTGGTGTCCCATGAAAGAAGGATGAAATGGTGGTGAGGTGTGTGTGGGGTGGGTGAGTAGGGTTGATATATGTTGGCTTGGAGTACCCTCTCAGCCGCAAAGGGTAAGGGAGATGGTGTGAAGAACTCTTGGAGGAGTACCAGGAAGGAGGGCAACATTTGGAATGTAAATAAATAAAACAACTAAAAATTTTCTAATATGAATGATATCTGCAATTTAAATGATACTTTGCCACCCCCTTTCTGTCATATTTTCGTCACAGCTTTTAAAAGTCAAGTTAACCTGCTAACTGGAATAGAGCATTTTTTCATAAATACAACATTATTTATCAGAAACATTTATCTAAATTCTCTTGCTCAATCAACCTGATGTACACTCTGTTACATTTAAAGGTTTTAACAATGGTTCCAGACAATTAACATTTGGGCACTTCTTTGACTTCTAATAGAAATGTCTCCAAAGGTTTAATGATACCTACCCACTGCTTAAATTTCTAATTACATATTCTTTGGAGTATATAGGTAGATCAGTGCTTAAAATCTAATTTATTCATCTAATTATTTCTTTGAAAAAAAGGACTTCTCTATTGGGAAGCTACCTAGCATATGCATTAGATCTCCATTATCTTTTTCCAGGCAGAGCCTTGCTCAGTAATGAGTGAATTAAGCTTAAGAATTTGGACTGAAGCCCTATCTTGCTGTAAGATAAGGCCAATTCACTTCCCCGTGAGAACAAAGAGGAAAGGAGCTATTATAAAAAATTCTTCAGGAGCACAGCAGCTTCCCTTTTCATGCAGGGTGTAAAAGAGCAAAGAAGAGGTTGCAGTAAGAGAAAGAATGAAAACTAATCTTGGTGTGATGCCTATAGCAACTGATGAGGCAGTATCACTAATGAGCTCCTCAGAGGGGCAGAGCGGAAGCACATTAAAAACCAAGTTAGCAGCATACAGATCCTATGCCTTGGCTTAGAAGTTTATTAAACCTGTTGTGAAAAAGAGTGACAAATGTGTCTGTGTTTGTGGTCTTATGTACTTCAACTTGCACAGGCTTGGCGATCAGCAGGAGTAATAGAGTAGGGGGTTAGCAAAGCACTGATACCGTAACTTCCATTAATTAACTGCCTCCCTGATGTCAGCTACTACGCTGGGCACTTTGTGGCATCATTTTATGAAATATTTTCTGAATCCGTACAACAAATGAATTGCAATGTATTTTTTTTAAAAAAATAAAGAATCAAAGAGGAAAATTGTTTCCCTGGGGTAGAACTTGAGTTTGCATATTATATGGACTGATTTGTAATTAGGAGATTATTCAAATTATAATATAATAACATCAATTCCTCAGTTTGCTGTCATTTCTATCTTCCTCTCTTTCAAATTTGTGGCCTCTTTTTCTTTAATTTTTGTTACATATGTATGTGTATCTAGTACATGCACACACATACAAACACATACGTCTATAAACATACATACACATATAAACACATAACAAACACACAAACACACGTGTGCAGGCATGCATGTACACACTACCAAATACATAAATACAGCTTGGTTCTTCTGTATATCATTACTTGTGAGTATGTTTTCAGACCTGAATTTTTGTTATTGGATAACCACTTAATGTGCTTTCCTCTGAGGTAGACTCTTTCTCCTGTTCTCAGTATTCTTTAGATTCCTGTATTTCTTTGTCTAGGTTTAAGTGTTTATGAGATATTTCCGCTACATGTTAGTATGTCTATTGTCAATTATCACTGTTCAGTTAATATTTAGGAAGCTTTGTTGGTGAGACTCCATGGGTGTAGCTTCTGACATTTCTGGAAATCACAGTTGGACAGCAAACTCAAGGTTTCTGTGTCCTTTTGCCAACGCTAACCAAGCCTTAAGTATAGGAGTTGTGGATACATACACATTGGAAATGAACTCCACAACTCTAAATTCTGATTGGCTGTACAAAGGTCCTCATCTGTTGCACAGAAAAATTTCTTGATTAAGAATGAGGACTTCACTTATCTATGTACAGCATAATGGCAAACTTTTGCAATGTAGTTAGAGATTTTGTTGGTTTAATAGATGGCCACTGTGTATTAGTCTCCAAGATCCTTGATTTCACTATTGAAGGGCACTTTCCCATTTCTGTTTCCATGTATGATTCTCCCACATGTCCACGGTGCTATTATTAAGTACAATAATAACACTGAAGGTTACCATATAGGTATACATGCTACTACTGAACATTTCAGGTCATTGTGACATTTTTGTTGTTATTGTTCATAGATCTTATAGGTAAACCAGACTGTTGGTTATGGGGCTTTAATACATTGTAACGATTCTATTTTTGCTAGTCTTCATTTCATCTTTATTGTTAAAGGATACTTTTCTGGATATGTTTTGAAGGTATTTTCAGTCATTTGAGGAAGTATTCTACATTTAATTTTGGGTTCCCATTATGATTGTCATTAATGCTAATTTCTAAGATTTTAAAAATTCTTTTGAATATTAGGAGCCCATCCTAACAGTGGTTTTTTTCTTAAAAGCAATTCTACTCACAATCCTGTATACCCAAGAAAATTTTATACTGTAACAAGGTTTAAAATATGTAAATGGCATACAAATTAAATTAATGATAATAAGAATAAAATTATTTTAAAATAAATTTCATGTTTAAGACAAAAACAAATTTGAATACTAAAGATGCAGATGTACTTACTTATTTTATAAAGAAATTAAATCTTACCTGAATATTTGATATGGTAGCCCGAAGCTTCTTCAACACCCATCATCATGGTTGAATGATATTTTAATTTTGTAATCATAATGGCTGAGAACATATTACAAATGGCAGAAATATGTGCAAGCCAATTGCAGGAAAAAAATAAAAATTCTATCCCTTTTTTTCTTATATTTAAAATAGATATTTTTTATAAAATACAATTTGAGTATTGTTTCCCCTTACACAACTTCCATCAAGATTCATTCCCTTTCTGTTTGTTGTCTCCAAGATTATATTAGTCTTTATATTATTTATATTATAAAGCAAAACTAAACAAATAGAAATAGGATAAAACAATCCAAAAAAATTCCAAAGAAACAGCACAAATAGCATATAAATGCAGAGATGTACACATTTGTACCCACAAGAATACCATAAAAATGAAAAACCGGAAACCAATGTGTGTGTGTGTGTGTGTGTGTGTGTGTGGTGTGTGTGTGTATTACTTTATTACTTAAAAGGTTAAAAAAAAAACTGCCCTAACAAGACACGATGCAAATAACTTTCAAAGATGTCTTTGAGTTCATTTTGTGTTGGCCATCTCAATTGCTATGCATGGGGACTGCCTTTAAGAGGGGTTTTTATCCTTATTGAGATTATTGAGGGAAAAAATCTTCATTTGTAAGTGGTCATCGATTGGTGATAACTTCTTATTTAAGGCTGGAGGCTTGTTTCTCAACATTGGGACCCTTTTCAGATATAGACACTTGCAAGCTCCATGCATGCTGCATCTGTCTCTCTGAGTTCCTATGTGCATTGGTTGCTCTTTATTTAGAAGGCCTTGTATCCTTGTCCTCCATTCCCTCTGACTCTTGCATTATATCTGCAGAGATCTGTGAGCCTCAAGGGAACCCCAAATTCTTTCACTCTCTGCATAATTCCTGGCTGTGGGATCCTGTATCTTTTCCCTACACTGTAGCAGGAACATCTTTGATGATGGCTGTGCAAGGCACTTATCTAGGAATATAGCACAATTTCTATGTTCCTTTAGCAGAACAGTAATATTTTGTTTTCCCTTGCTCCCTGACCTATCTAGTCTTACAGTCAGTTTGTGGAGAGAAACCAATAGTCTTGATAATAGCCAGGGTCCTCTGAGAATTTCCATAGGAAACTCACAACTGGATCAGTTGTAACCCATTCCCAGGTCTAGACGCTATGAGACAAGAGATATCCAGTTGAGGTTTTGTCTTCCCCAGTTATTCGATGATTTTATTTAGGTACCCTTCATATACTTATGTATTTAGGAAACTTCTACTGGATTAGAATATTGTTAGAATGTAGTAGAATATGGAAAATATTTTATTGTATTGTTTCCATACAAACCCTCACATGACTTTTGGTGTTAACTGTACCTCTCTGTATTCCCCACTTATTCTCCCTCTTTGTTCCCCCTCCCCATTTGATCCTCCCCTTTCACTCTCCTCCAGTTCAACCATAACTATCTGTTGTTTAACCTTTTATTGATTCCTTGTGAGTTTCCCTTCATGCACCCCAATCCTGTTCATCTCCCATTCCCCTCATATCTGCCCTTCACACTTGCAACCTTCCCCAAGATAAACACAGACACAGACACACACACACACACACACACACACACACACACACACACACATACACACACACACACACAGAGCATCTCAATAAAACAAACAAAGCATAGAAAATGTCTCATAGTGGAAGATGTAGTATGTCACAGTTAGACCCATGGTATATTCCTGTGTCCATACATCTTCACTAGCAAATGTTTATTGCAGTGAATCATTGGTGGGGTTAGGTCTCTGGCTTCTGTGATATCGTCAATATTGGATCCTCATTGGGACTCCTCCAGATGGTTATCCTGTTGTCATGACAAACTGTGACATCCTACAAATTAAAGAAGCACAAAAAAATGCATACTTACAATATACAGTGACACAGAAGATTAATTATCATTTCCAAATTGCTGAATGGGGTATAAAAGCATAGTGTACCAACTCGACTGAAACTGAGCAAAGCAAACTTTAAAACTTGTGATTTAAATAATTAAATAAATTTAAAAAAAGAAAAAAAACCTTGCACTCTATGTCTGCATGTCTAATGTCAGAGGGAATAATCATTATTATTACTATTATTAATTTTATTATATTACTATGACTTAGAACAGTTGTGTTTGGCTTTACCCTAGGTCCTGTATTCCATTACTTTTCAATTTTGCTCCAGGCAATTGGGACAAAGGGTAGAAAGCAGCCATTTTCTTTGTTACAAACATCATGAAAATGGTCTGCAGCCTAGTTACTAATATTGTTCCTGTCTGAAATCTTTTGAGTTGGTTCTCCACAGTCTCCTCATGCCCTCAGGTATCAGCAGTACTGTTGTCAACAATTCTGCCAGTATGGTCCACTAAATTATTCTTATACTGTTCACCAAGTTTGGTAAACTGAAGTCCTAAAGCCTGCCATATACTCCAACAAAACAAATCAAATCAAGCAAAAACAACTCACATTTTCATCTTATAAGAGAAGGGGTCTATGTCCATAATTTATCCACTTCCAAAAACTGTAGCTCCCAATACTTGACCTCGGAGATGCACAGATATACAGTACATAAAAACATCTGTAATACATTATCAATGTTACACAGGGTTTCACGATATGCAGAAGCTTGTTGTATATGGCTATATTCCACCAATTTTAATGAATGGTGCTTTCCGCAAATAAAATCAGTTAGACAATTTTAGATTTTTAAATGTAAACTTCAGTGCAGTTTTATTGCTTACATCAATGTTTCTATAAATGCTGATATTATGCTTTAATATATTTTCCTGTTAGATTCTTTATATAGGAACAAAGAAGTTAGAGTGAGGTATATTTTTTTTGGTCAGTGAGGCAGATCAAATATAATGCAGAATGATTATAGCAAAACTAGCAATAAAATTGATTTTGTTAGTGACAGTTACACAATTCCGACTGATAAATTATAAACTAGAGTCAGAAGGTCAGCCTGGTATGCTGATGGCAAAGATACAAACTGCATTTCCAGCATATGTTTGAATCATCTGTTGATGAAGAATTATCAAAAAACATACGGATGTATAGATAAACACACATACATTCAGAAAACATCTCATTTCCATCTGCCACCCAGTTGATTTGAATAGGAAATTATTCTAATACCACACAGTTACATTTTCTCACACTTCTATGTCTCCTAGACTGGCTAATTCAATCATGGCTATTGCTTTTTTCATCAGCTTTTAATTTGCTTAAATTTTTGTGAACTGGTGGTTTGGAAATTCTCCCTATTCTCAACCCTGAAACTATATCAATAAGACCATGTGCTATTCTTCCTCTGTGTCGTTCTCATTCTAATACAGATTTTATACTTCATTACCTGTCAATCAGTTTTAAATGGTAGCATTCGTTTTATCATGTTCTGTAAAACTGTTTTATGTTTCTTTCAACGCCTTACATTTATTCCAGGCTGAGCCTTATTTATTTCTCCAAGAGCTGTAGCCATCTGCAGCTCTGCACATTTGAACATGTATTTATGTGAGCAAATGCAATATTTTGCTTTATGGTAAATTCATTTAGGGTATTTATTCAAGCAAGTGAATGCTGGTGAAGCTACCGCGTGTATACGTTTTTCTGAGAAAGCTTGTATTATGGTCCCTACTTTTAACTCACCCTGAACTTTGAGGAATACAAAATCAAATGAGTTTAATGATCCCGACCCTGTGTTTTCTGATTATTGCTAATCAAATCACTTATGCAATTAATCTCCAACACCCTAGAGCAAATAAACAAGTTTTCAGCTTCTAAGTTTTCACATAAATTCACAATTAGATATATAAGGAAAAATATGAAACTGTGTCTAGTCCATGCAGCACTATGTGTTTTATTCTCAGCACTTTGTAAACCAGTCATGGTGGGGATGCTCTGTGTTATTACACTGCTCTGGACATAGACACAAGGAAATAAAAACCTCATTGTAATTGTGACTACCTATTGACTTCAAGGTTATAGGATACTCTGTGAATAGCAGCTTGTATTTCTGCAGGAACAATAATTAAAGGGGAAAAAGGTCACAAATTTGTAAAATAGGAAGGTGGACTATGTGAAAGAGTTTGGAAGGAGAAAAGGGAAGAGAGTATGAGACAATTATATTATAATCTTAAAATCTAAAATAAATAATTTAAAACTAATTATGAAAAACATATGATTTCTGATTTTCAATTTTAATTGTTTTATTAAACAAGAACGCATGTCTCCATTAAATAGGTACTAACTTCAAATTTCATCCTTTCAGAAATACCCATATTTGGCTGCTTGTGATGATCCATATCAAAAACACTGAATTTAATTGAAACACTGAGACTAGAGGCAGAGTTTACTATGGTCTATAGGGCTTCGGGCTTGGCCTGCCTAGGACAACAGGAAATAAAGAAATGGCCGATACTAGTAACATAAAGCTATGCTCACGGGGGCTGTGGATGAGATGGAGATACACTGTCCGCAGCCTGGAAACTCAGCACAATGACAAGACCTAGGGGATGGGGATGATGGGGATGATGGGGATGGGATGGGGATGGGGATGGGGATGATGGGGATGATGGGGATGATGGGGATGATGGGGATGATGGGGATGGGGATGAGGGGATGGGGATGGGGATGGGATGGGGATGGGGATGATGGGGATGATGGGGATGGGGATGGGGATGGGGATGGGGATGATGGGGATGATGGGGATGATGGGATGATGGGGATGATGGGGATGGGGATGAGGGGGATGGGGATGGGGATGGGGATGGGGATGGGGATGATGGGGATGGGGATGATGGGGATGATGGGGATGATGGGGATGGGGATGATGGGGATGGGGATGATGGGGATGATGGGGATGATGGGATGGGATGATGGGGATGGGGATGATGGGAATGATGGGGATGGGGATGGGGTGGTAGCAATAGTTATTTGTTTAATCCTTAGCAAGTGCCATTTTTTCCCTCTTAATGCATGGCATTTCTTATTTACACAGGTCATTTCTAGGCACACTACTTCCATGATATCTTTCCAGGTAGTTAAATACTATTTTTAATTGCTATGTAATATCAGGAAATCCATCCTTTATTTTGTTTTTGTAATTCTTTTAAAATACACAGGGCTGGAAAAAATGGATCCGCAGTTACGAGCATTCTCTGCTTCTGGAGAGGACCCATGTTTGATTCCAAGGACATACATGTCTATTCACAATCATTTCGATCTCAGTTCTGGAAGATCAGCAACACACCTCTAGCTTCTATGTGCACTCCCACATGGTGCAAAATATATCAAACATGTAAAATAAAAGACATAATATTGGAATATACCTACAACTGTTAATACAACTAAAAGGTTAAACCTTATACCAGTGCTTATATATAATAAGGTAGATCACATGTTTGATGTCAGCTTGAACTACTTGGTAACATCCTGTCTGAGAAAATATTAACAACTTCTCTAAAAAAATACTTATATGTTTAATGATATTTTTATGTATCCCTTTATTTTAATCTGGTTCATGATAATAGTTAAAGCCATATTGATATTTTGCACTATTAGTAATTGTCAGGTTTTCTTAGTGTATTCCATATTGCTTCATCAAAAATCTGTATGACCATAAGGCTGCCTCTTAGGTACTTGTTTTCTAGGTTATTTAATATAAATATGAGTTTTTGCAAAAATATAATTTCCCAGAAAAATCTTCATTAGTTTTCCTGAAGACTACAGAAATGTACTTTTAGCTTACAAGCACTTTTTTAAAATTTATATTAATAACAGAAGATACAGATTACTAGGAAGGGATCAACGAGCCATACATTATCAACTTCCACTATTGGTTCTAAATCCAAAATGTATGCTGACATAAAATCCTAAATAAATTTACATCACCCAAAGTAGATTTAATCCATTTTTTATACTTGAATATTTTATTTATTTACATTTAGATGTCATCCTTTCCGATTTCCTCTCCTAGATCCCCTATCCATCATCCCTCCTCTCTTTGCTTTTATACCATTCTTAATTACATTGCATTTGTATTAAGGTCAGTTCTAGGTTGAGAAACTAGCGAATACAATATATGCAAATAGTCAAAGAACAAGCAAGCAAATAAAAACAGTTCGTGAAATATCCAACTTCCCTGTCCTACCAAAGTCAATTTTCATATCTGAAGCCTACTTCCTTGTTCTAGCCTAAAACTTAGATTCCTGTTCTGAGAATTAACTTCTTTCTGCCTAATGTCAGATTTCCTGCCTGAAGCCCACTTCCTCTGTCCATCGGCCAAAGTAGATTTTTATATTGACATTTATTGGTTTATCTTCAGGAAAGTCCTTTATGTTACAGAGATTTGAAAAATAAAAAAAAAAAAAAAAATCACTAGTCCAGAATAGTGTATAGTAACTAGGGAGTGGAAACAGATGTTGGGTAAAAAATGTTGGTAACTAGAAAAATAATCTGAAACTATGATGGTCCTGAATGTAAAGGGAATAATTATCAGAATGTAAGTGCCAGATGTGACTGCATGTTTCATGTCTTTGGCATGAATGGATCTGTTGGTTCCTTAAAACACAAACAGAAACAGTGGCAATAGTTTTCATCACTAGGTCAGGAAATACATTAAACCCAGATCTGTAGGGTTGGGTCCTACAACATGACCCCGTGAAGAAAAAACTGAATTGCTATTTTCTGAGGCTAAAATGAAAGCTGACAGCTGTAAGGATGAATGTGATTTCAAGTCATGTCTACAGAGTTAGGAATTTAGTAATTATAATTGGGTTGCTAGACAAATAAAGGACTTCCAATTGTGTTTTTATTTCTGCTAATTAATAGTTTATCATCTCATGTAAGTCTGCAATTAATAAAGAATTATGACTACATTAAAAATCTGGGGTTTGAACAGGTCCCGGAGAGTAGGTAAGAACTTCTCTTAGGACCTGAGTTGGCTTGCCAATACCCATGTTGTATTGCTCATAATCACTTGTAACTCTGGTGTCAGAACATCTGATGTTCATTTCTATGTATATCTAAAAAGATAAACATATAAGCCACAGAACCTAAAAGAATAAAATCAAATTTAAAAATATCATTAAGTTCCTGAAATTCAAACTTCATTATATAGCTTATAATTTTTATGTGATAAACTTGGCAATTCTATATCTAGTTAAGTTCTGTATCACATCTTCCATAAAATATCAATATCACCAATAAGAACAGAAGTTGAGATGATTATGCATATATGTCTATAAAGCAAAGATTTTCAGCTTTCTTAATGCTGTGTATCTTTGATACAGTTCCTCCTCGTGTTGTAGTGACCCCAATCATAAATTTAATTTTATTGCTACTTCATAGCTATAATTTTGTTACAATTATGAATTGTAATGTAAATAGCACATGCAACCCCTGTGAAAGGGTCGTTCAATCCCCCAAAAGTAGCAACACACAGGTTGAGAAGCAATACTTAGAGATTCAGGCAACACAGAATATTTGAGCCATCCAAGGTGCAGGAGAGTTCTTCAAATGCCTACGTAATCTTTATTCTTGCTGTGTAATTACAAAGGGACTTTCCTATAGTTTTACTGTTTGTTATTTATTCTCTAGGACTAGTGAGCCCTACCTGTTATTGTTTGTGAAATTTAAGCCAATCCATTTACTGTTTAATCAATTCAGAGTGTCATTTATTGGGATGATGATTAAATATCTAGTCCAGTTCATTTGGTGGTTTTCATATAGGACATGATTTAATGTGGAGGTGACTTCATTTCTCCAGCTTAGACTTTTCCTTAAGTAGAAACTGAGTAGATAGACTTCATCATCATACATTGCTTTTCTTTCCTCCCAGTTTGTAAAACATGAATCATAACAGAACTTAATACAGCAGTAATGAAGTTGGACTAAAATGTTGGCAATATCTGATCTAGTGTGATTGCTTATGCCTTTAACCCCAGTACTTAGGAGGAAGAGGAAGAGAGAAATCTTTGAGTTCAAGGCCATCGGCGTCTAAAAAGCAAGTTCTAGAATAGGAAGGGTTCCATAGGGACATCCTGACTCAAAACAAAAACAAACAACATTGAGAATAAAAGCAACTAATAAACAAGAAAAGAATAAAAATCTTATTTGACCACCTACTTTAATGCATTTATCGTCACTTTCATAACTCCATATATATACATGTATGCATATATATACATATATATGATATAATGCATAATAATATAAACGTTTTATTATATATTATAAATTTCAGAAGAATATCCATGTGTCATTTTTAAAGTAGGAATTAAGCAAAGAACTTAAAATTATTAATCAGAAAGAATTAATGATTCTCTAGTATTCTCATACAAGAGGTGGACTGGCTAATGTCCTGTAATGGGGCTAAATTCTTTCATGTTTAATCTCCCACTACT
This sequence comes from Mastomys natalensis, assembly GCA_021653895.1. Lineage (NCBI taxonomy): Eukaryota > Metazoa > Chordata > Mammalia > Rodentia > Muridae > Mastomys > Mastomys natalensis. The sequence goes on along the minus strand of JAJTUV010001188.1, from coordinate 362,567 downwards.
AAGAATAGAACCTGACATAAATTTTAGACCCAAGGATCAATTCTCATCAAGATATTACATTATAAAAAAATGTATCTTATTTCAAATACTGCTATATATTTTTATTTGGTTAGTTTACTTAAATGACCTATTCTGTATTTCATGAATTCAGTGTGATTACATGGAAAATTTAATATGAAGATTAGAAATTGAAGAATTGGTATCTAAAGGACAAGTAAATTTAAGAAATTTGAAACACTAAAATGAAAAGCTTACAACTGATATTTCTTTTGTTGGAAAATTCAAGATCAAGATGTGGGGCAATGAGGTCTTTTGTGCCTGCTCTCTTTCATTTTTTGAGGTAGTGTCTTATTCCCATATCTTGAAAGGGTAGAGAGAACTCTGGATTCCCTCCCTCCTATTTCACGTATCCTGATTCAATCTAGAGGTTGACTCATGACCTCCTTTCAACATAGTGATTGCCAAGAGGCCTCGCCTATTATTGCTAACACAATGGAGGTGAGTACTCTGACTGATCTATAGTGAAGATTATAAGCTTTGATATATAAAGGAAACATTTTTGGGCAATGACAAAACATGCATAAATTCCCCCCTCAGTATTTTCATTTTGAAACCATTACATCTCCAATGTCAACCCAGGAAAACTGGTGGCCAAGTGAATGGGTTCTATATTTCATGTATTCGATTTCTGGAACTCTTTTGCAAAAAGGAAAATACTTGCTTATGCTCATTAAATATTTGCTGACTAAACGTCAGCATATTGCCATGCATGAGAGAAATGTACAAAAGGATGGACGACTCTGTCACTGCGGCTTACATTTAAATAGATTAAGAATAACCAGGATTCATTTTGTATATGTTAAATCCAGAAATTGTCTCTTGTTTACCTGCAAAATATTTTGAGCCACACATCCTATTCTGTTTATATATGCATATTTGTTTTATCTTTGCCAATATTTTCTTCTTGACTTTATGCAGTTTGTTTTCCCTCTTAAGTAAATTAGCTTCCTTTGACCTCAGTACTAAAGCTTACCTTGTTGACATCTTCCTACACATCTCCTTGTCAGGTTATTAAAATTTCATTCTATTCTCCAAGGTGCTGACAATCTCATCCAAATTAATGTTGTCAGTGATTTAATGAATAAGCTTTCTACTCTAGAATCCCCAAACTCTGAATGTATTCCTCACAGCAAATGTCTATCAGCAGTAGAGTGACCTCTGAGCAACACTTTTAAATGCCAGCATCAAATCAGGTTTAGTAATTCCTACAGCTAGGTATTTTCTGCAGCAGATAATTGCAGGAAGCAATTTGAACCAAGTTCAGTCCCACTAAGACCAGTGATGCTCTGAAGCTGTTACAACCAATAGGTTTCTGTACCACATGAGAATGGACTGTTGTGATAATGTGCTTTATTCATTTCTGTACATATGCATGCAGCATATTTGGGGATTGTAAAAGGTAAAAGTCAAATCTTAGTGTACACAAAATAATAAAAGGCAATGGCTTAGGGATGGGGGATTACTTAGTCAAGTGTTTGTAGTGCAAACATGAAAACCTGGGTCTAGTCCACAGAACTCTTGTAAAAATGTTAAGCTTCCTACAGTTCCAATGACACTGAGGAGATAGGGACAGACAGATCCCTGAAGTTCACTGACCAGCTAACCAACTCTGACCAGCAAGCTCAGACTACTGAGAGACTCTGTCCCACAAAATCAAGTGGACAGGTCCTGAGGAATGATACCGGAGTGAATCTGGCTACTACACACATGGAAAAATGTGTACCAACTCCTCACATGATTACACTTGTGAACGCGCTCTCGCGCGCATGCTCTCTCTCTCTCTCTCTCTCTCTCTCTCTCTCTCTCTCTCTTCTCTCTTCCACACACCACACACACACACACACACACACACGGGGAACACAGATACGGGAGGGAGTCACACAGAGACAGACACATAAGGAGACAGACACAGAGCCAGATAGAGACAGAAAGAGAACAAGAGAAAATGAGGAAAAGAGAACACAAGTCAATTGCAAGAGTTGTTACTATATAATATACAGAATTTCAAAAATTTGTCTTTAAATATAGCGTTACTAAACCATAATTACATTTATAACAATTTATGAACATTTATCCTTATACCTCTAGATAAGTCTAGTCTTCATTGCTCCTCATCAAACTCTCTTTGCAACAGAGATCCAGTCCCAGCAGATACATCTACTAATCACGTCAGCCCCTAAAGCTGGGAAAATATTATGGAAATGGGGACAGAAATATTGTAAGAGCCAGAGGATCATGGGAGTTACTATAAGATTTCCTCTTCTTGGAATATCAGAAGCTACAGCAAAAAAAAAAAAAAAAAAAAAAATGTCACCAATACGATTGTCCCAGCATGACCTGAACAAGGATGGCGCCAGTGACCATACCAACAGGACTTTCTTTGTTCCTTAAAATTAATGTATTATCTCATATTCCTCAGTTTCCCTGACCTCAGTTTCCTCTCCCTCCATTTGCTCCACTAACTCCTCTGCTCCCACTCTCACCTCCTTCTCCCCATTGACTCTTGTCTTTCCCTCCAGAGAGAAGCAGGACACCCAGGGATATCAACCAAACACGCCATACCAAGTTGCAATAAATTAGGCACCTTTCTTTATTATTAAGCCTGGAGAACGCAAGCCAGTTTGGGGACAGGGTCTCCAAAACAGGCAAGAGAATCAGCAACAGTTCCTAGGTTCCCTCTTAGTTGCTGGATGAAGCCTCTCTGATGATAACTGGGTTAGACAGCAATCTATAACAGTATAACATTAGGCATCATTTTATTGACTTTTTTTTTTCAGGCATTTTTGGTTCTATCTTTAAGTCTCTTGGCCATTCAGCCTTTGGATTCTGGTCCCCCATTTCATGTTATGGGTTGGGTGGGCTTCTTTTTACGGCACGGGTCTTAAGCTAGTCCAGTCATTGGTTAGCTGCTCTCACAATTTCTGTGTCAGTAGTACCCCATGCATCATGGTGGCAGGATAAACTGTAAGTTGAAGGTTTTGTGTCTGGGTTGGTGTCTCAAACCCTACATTGTAATCCTTGCCTGGTTATAGGAGATGTCCATGTCAGATTCTATGTCCCCCATTACTAGGAGTCTTAGCTAGGGTCACCCTAATAGATTCACTGAAGTTTCCATTGCATTAGGTTTCTACCTTGTACCCAAATTTCCTCAATTCCAGTTGTCTGTTTCAGTACTCTCTCTCCATCCTCTCTCCACCACCCTCTGTTATTGTTCCCACCCACCACCAGTCACCAGCAATGTTTATTGTATTTCCCCTTCCTGGGTAGATCTATGCATCCTCCCCTTGAGCACTCCTTGTTATTTGGACTCTCTGAGTCTGTGAATTGTAGCATCATTATCTTTTACTTTACAGTTAACATCCACTTACAAGTGATTTGCCTTTCTGGGTTACTGTGCTCAGGATGATTTTTTCGAGTTCTGTTCACTTGCCTGCAAATTTCATAATGTCCTTTATTTTTCTTAACAGTTGGGTAATACTCCATTGTATAAATGTACCTTTAAAAGAATGGATATTTTAATAATTATTAATTAATTAATTAATTTACATCCCTATCACAGTTTTCCTTCTGTACTCCCAGTCCTCTCCTCCCACTTCTCCTCCCCCACCCTTTCTTCTCTCTTCAAAAAAGGGGAAACCTCTCATGGGTATCAACCAGCCTGGGCATATTCTAGGCATATTATAAGAATAAATCTTTTTTACTGAATATTTTCCTTATTTACATTTCAAATGTTATTCCCTTTCCAGGTTTCCCCAGGAAACTCCTTATCTCATCCCCATTCCCCCTACCACTGTAAGGGTGGTCCCCCACCCACCCATCCATTCCTGCCTTCCTGCCCTGGCACTCCCATACATTGGAGCATGGAGCCTTCACAGGACCAAGGGCCATCTTATAATCTTCCTGCTTGTAAATTTTTTAAATAATGGCAATTCACTAGCTATGAATTTTAGGCCTTTTATAGATTAGCTTGAATACATATTTCTGACTGATTGTAAATGAGATACAATCAACATGTAGTGAATGCTTTACATATTTAGTATCTCTGTTTTGACATGGTTGATTTAGTGAGCCATTCTTCAAATGATGAATTACTTGTAAAGTTTGCTTAATTTTTGAGGAGGAAAGAGATACGGCATTTACCATTATGTATTTACTTTCCAACTTCACATCAGGTTTGTCATAATAATTTTGCACTTCAATTTGTGATTATACTTAAAAATAGAAAATTTTCCAATTTTCAGTTTTATTTTCATAAATATTCCAATGTAGCCTTCTGCTTTTATGGATTCTATCTAGGCTATAGTCAACTCAGAAATATTTTTGAATACTTCTGAATTACTAAGCAAATGAAAATGAGTACCACCAAAATGTTGATCTGTAACATTATAGGAAAAAATTACAAATACATCTTCATTGCTAAGCTTTTAAGTTGAATTAAAATCTCAAGTACTGAAAATATGTCTCTGATTCAGCAAAAGATGGCTTTATTAAATTAATTTTTATTATTTTTCTTTTTAATTTATCTGATGATATCAGTGAAAAAAATGCTTTCCAAGTAAAATTGCTTTATAAATAAATTATTGAGTAGACGAAATTTACTAATTCCATTTCCTCCTTCACTTTTCCTTCTTCATTGTGTTTTAAAACTTAAATTGAATCTGTTTTTCACAGATACACTATGATCTACTTAAGGAGTAACATGTAATATACAATACATGTAGAACATTCAATTTTTAAATAATATTAATCATATGCTAATAGTGAAATTTTCCATATTTACTTTGGAGTACATACTGTGTCCTCACTACGAAGTGTAATGGCATTATATTTCCTGCTTATTTTAACTCTATCTTTGTAATCCTTGATAAGCGTTCCTTACTCCCATTCCTCTCCGTATTCTCCCTAGATTTTGTAACAACCATTCTCCTCTCAGCTGATAAGAGCTAACACTTTCTTAGACAGATCCATCAATTGAAATAGTGTAGTATTTATATTTTATTTTCATTTCCCTTTTTAAATAAAAACTTTTGTTTTGTATATAATATCATTAATGGTAGAATGTCACTTTTTATATTATTATTGCATTGTATGCATGTTCTACATTTTCTCTACCCACTTTTAAAGTGATGAATATTTAGGTTGTTTCTGCTTGGTTATTTAAACAGTTATGTATAGGGAGGTGAATATGTCTCTTCCATATGGTGATTAATTACCATTTGAATATATACCCAGGAATGGGAACATAATATATGGATCATTTACAGTTCTATTTTAAGTTACCTGGAAGACTCCTGTACATTCTTCTACACTATCCTTACTAATTTATATTGCTACCCATACTGTGAATAATTTCCCTCCAGAAATTTAGAGCATGTATACAACGAGATACTAATAAGATACAAAAAATGACATTCTACCATTAAGGATATTACATACCAATATCCATATCCTTGACAGTGTTTATTACATCACTTTTCTTATGTGAACAGAGAATTGTCCATGGACATGCTTACTTGCCAATCCTAATGATATCTCTTCATACATTTTACCCTACTGTCAGAAATGTGTAGAATGGAATTTAATTATTTCATATTAATTTCTATATTCAGTGTGGTGCATCTTGAGATACTACACATTTTCAAAGTGCCTACAGACTAAAGCCTACTTAAATGGCATTAAATGATATGCATTTTCGGTTTTTTGTTTGTCTGTTTGTTTGTTTGTTTGTTTTTGAGTATTGGAGCCCTCTCATAAGATAAATGCCAAACCTAGTGAAAGAATTTTCTTTTCTTTCACAGAAATTTGAAGGCAGAGTTCCCACACTAAAAGGATATAGTCACACCTTTTGACTATATATAGATATCCTCATATGTGTAATCTTCAATTCATTCTTCATGGAAAACAGCTGCAGAGAAACATTTCCTTATTTAGTTTCACAGACTGTCAGAAACTATCATGTGATCATCTTCCTTACACCCCAAGAAGAAGGAAAACACATTTTAATATCTGAAGCAACCCAGGGCATATAATCAATTTCCAATGCTGGATGCCTTGCTTTAACTGTAATTTCTGAACAACAGCTTTGCTTTGTCTTCCTGCTCTTCCTTTGCTGTCAGGTTGTGAATTCATTGTTTTTCTCCTTTTCTTCTGTGCTGATTTTAAATGAAGTGTGCAATCATCTGTGACATATTTTATGTTGAAGTGCTAGGAAATGATTTTACCTTCCAAAGCCAAGTTATTTGTTTCAGGTAGAAATTAGCATCTGTCTCCTGCTTTGTCTAGCTCAGTATTTCTTGTCCATCTTCTTTGTATGTTACATATAGTGATGTTAACTGAATGTGGCTCTTCACACAGCTTTTATTTTCTCAGATATGATTGATATAGATCAGCATTTATATTTTTTCCTATTTTTAAGAATCATAATTGTTCATTCTACTAACATATACTTTTATACTAGGTAACTTAATTTGGAGTTCTATATAGATAACAAAACTCAGGGGACTGAGGAGAGAGAGCTCAGGGTATATGAGAGCTTCATAGAAAAGCATGGGATCTGAGATTGAATCCCTGAATTGATTGAAAAACAAACAAAAAAAGAAAACAAAAAAGATGTGGCTACTCTTGAACCTGTAGTCCAAGACTATTGATGGGGGGAACAAGAGGATAAATTGAGAGTTGCTGGCTGTCAGTTTAGCTCTAGACTCAGAAGAATAATACAGAAAGTGACAGAGTGGGACACTTTTCATCCTCCTTTAGATTTTGTATGTCCACACAAGGGCAGGTATTCCCAAACACACACAAGCACATACAGTACACACAAGATATTCCATAAACATTCACACACTGGTAAATAAAACCTGTGGCTACTTTTCTAATCAAGTTACTTTCGGGTTTTGTACAGAATTCTTCCAATACAAGCTCATACGCTTGCTTTTGGTTAACCTAAAACAGAGTAGGTCCAGGTCCATTGCCCTTAGAATCTCAGAGGCCCTGAAGCAGAGTTCCGCTTCTGGAAGCCAGCATAGTGGAGAGAAGTCTGGCCAGCTGGACCATGTCCTCAAAATGCCATATGGTACTGCTGACTTGATGTGTTAGCTCTACCTCTGCCTGGACCCAGTGTGAGTCAGGATGTGACTAGTTATTCATATTTTGCATCCAATTACCAGGGAAACTTGGGTATCTGCCTGCAAGTAGATTAATGCATTTTACTTAGTACAGCATGCAAGACAAGATTCATTTATCCTGTGTGCTCCAAATCCCTGGCGCCCAGGATTTTTCCCTATCTCTTCCACAGGCACTTCCATGTAGCAGGCAGTCTACATGGGATCTAGTGACTCATCTTGTGGCTCAATAGATATTTCTATAGGCCCTTCCACCAGCTTCTGTATGTTTGTTTATTTGTTCTTTTGTTTGCTTCTGTTATCTTTTGATTTTTTTCAGCATCAAGGTTTCCTAGATATATCTTAAATATGCCAGATAACCATGGAGTGTAGGACAACTCTTAGTTTGACCCATTTGCCTTTTTTTCTTCTTCCCCTTGCTATTGGTGGTAAACGTAAATTACAAGTTTACCAAAACATCTGTTTATTGAAGCACAGCAAAGGAACATGGTTACTTCCTTTGAAATTCTCTCATATCTATTATACCTAGTAGCATAATGTATGAAACACTTATAAGACATAATGTAAGGAGTATTAGGCATAAGATATTAGGGGGATGATGAAAGTGCTCTACAATGTTTGAATATCCACTGATTACAAGGATCATGCATTGCGGGTCCTAGCTTATTTTCCATCCAAATGGTAAGAAATTAATTTGAAATAGTACATATTTTTCACTAAATTAGAAAACAATGATGGTTGTTTCTATACTATACTGAGAATAGCACTTGAATATTATGGAAAATTTCCATGTCTACAATGCCAGAACAATAACATAATGAATTCCTCTTGACCCATAATAATTTACAATGAAAATAGAACATGAAACACATATCTTTTAGAGTTGATCTGTACAAATCAATTAAAGTTTCAGAGTGATGTCTAACTAGAATAGTATTAATATCTAATATTATATATATATATATTAATATATATATATAATTTTATATTATGATCATTTTATCCTTAATCATGTACTTCTTACAAGAAGGGAGGTTGACAATTAGGCTGAAATTATAGAGACTCATTTAAACAGAACCTAGAACTGGGCCTTTTTATATAATCATTATTCTGTGAAAGCATCAACACAAACCTTACTATAATTTCCCTGTTAAGCATCACTTCCCTTATTGAATTTAATTTTATTTCTAAAACAAAGAAATCTTGGGAACTTTATTATTTTTTATGCTCAGAACAAAAACAAGGAAAAGAAATACCTAAAAATTCAGAAAGTGATCATGAATAGTATCATGAAAGGATGAGAAGAAATGAATATATCTAAAGGTTAAATTCTGCCTCCAGTCTAATGAAGGGTTACATAGTTTTGTTAATTGTTACAGTACAGTTACTTTGGATAAAAATTTTAGAATGAGACACTTTATCTCAAGATATATTTATACTTCCTGGGAAAGGTTTGATCCTTATTTCTAAAGGGCAGAAAATTCTGCTTAGGTTATTTAACCTAAGTAATACTTTGATTGATTTCATTTCACTACTAATGCATTCACTTATATGAATATTTTATAGTTTGATTGTAATACAAAAGAAAGTGATGAGTAAATGATAAAAAATGAGAAACAGAGGAAGACAGAAATTACACCGAATTAGGATAGTAGTCCATGACCACATCAACAGAAAGCAAAAGAAACACTTATGTTTGGAAGTATGAATTATAGCAGTTCAATCTTAAACACATGTAGGGTTATTCCAAAGATGAATTTGCTCTAAATCTAGTGAGATAATGTATTCGAGACAATTGATTTTGTTACATTAATCTATCAAAAGAAGTTGCCTATACTTTTGTGTAAGTAACTCAAACTAAAAGTAATCGTCATATAAAATATAAATTGTAGATACAATTTCATAGCTCTGATTTTTGAAATATTGTATTCTCTGAAGACAGAATATGCTCCATTCAACATACCTACTTTTGTTTGAAAGTTAAGGAAAAAATTTACTCTACCATAATGATAAGGCAGTGAAAGATTAACTCTGAATACAGATCTAGGCATTGAGAAAAACGTGACAGTTGAATGAAGGCATCGATTGTGATCATCCAGCTTAATGCATGATAAAATATGCCATTGAATGACTCAGTCTAAGTAAAAGCTAAACCTTATTTTGGAGGCTTATGGTATATTCTACCACTGATTTGGGAAAGTTCTTTAACCTTTCTAAGCTTAAATTTTCCCATAAGTGAAAAATAAATGGAATAAAATTTCCAGTATAGATGTGAACAATGACGAATTCCACCTTAAGGGACATTCTGTTCTGTGTCCTAATTTTGCCCAACATTTTCCAAGCCCATTCATACTTATCATTTTTGGTTGACCCTAACAGCTAACACTTAAATATATTTATATAAAATTTATCCTTATCAGTTCAGCTTCAGTAAACAATAAGCTCTTGTTTATACATGCTAATATTTTCAAAGAGTAGATGATTGATTTCTGGATCTAATTTATATAAAATAGTCTTTTTCAAATTCCATCAGGACTTACTTATTTATGTAATTTCAAAAGTTAAATCAAGGAAATTCAGAGCTCAGAGAAAAGTTCAAGAGAGTATTGAATGCTGTATTCTTAATTCTTAATTTACAAGATATGGTAGTAAATTATATTCGGTATACTGATTTAAAATGTACTTTTTCATTCCTGTGTGATTCACATTGTACAGCAACTTCATGTATGTGAAATACGTGAGAATACTTGGAAGAATAAAAATCAAGTGTCCAAATATTTGATTAAGTGACCCATTTCAGAGACAGAAAAACCAATTTTCAAAATATTCATAAAATATAATGTATTGCTAATATGAGACCAAAGCATTCTTTCTGTTTCAAATATAAATTCTGGAATTATTGCTATGTAAATGCTCTTCTTTTCACAATTATTTAACAGAAATTCAATATTTAACAATATTTTTATAGGTAATGCTAATATCCATGCTTCATTTACAGTATAAATTGTATCAACATTGCTCAAGATCTGATCCCAAGAAATTGTCCTGAGGTTAAGAAGCACATCAAGGAAATTATTGGCAAAAGATGAAATTTTTTATGGAGAAGTTTGTCATTATGGACAGACTACTACAAGAAGTACAAGAACAGATGGTGAAATGCCAAGTGTGAATAAATTCATCTCTCTCTCTAGTATCCTAAGCCTAAAGACTTGGAGATGGACCAACACATACTACTGTGGGTCTAGTGAGAAGCGAAAATTATTCAGCAATCATCACAGTGATGTAGAGAGTCCTGGAGAGTAATAACAACACTTCAGCAAGCTCCATTGCAAATCCTTCATGGTCTCGCAAGACCATTTAAAAGGCTGGAGCCTGCCAAGGCACCGACTTACAGATAGCTCCAACTTCAGAAGAAGCCTCTGGCAGAGCCTCACAAACTTTCTTGCCTGGCTTTCCTTTGTAATTCCTCTTCTCCTCTATCCCATCGTGTTACCATGAGGATCAATTGTGTGTCTAGGTAAGATTACTTTGAAAAATGCCAAATGCTATGCAGGTGTTTTGTTATCACAAGTTCATCAGCCAGGAGCTATACTGTTTTCCTTTGAGAAAAATGTCCCTAATATCAGCTAAGTTTTTCAAAATAAAGTAAGTTAGAACGTTGATTTTGGCAGAAATGCTGTTTACTGTTAATTTTGAGGAAATAGTGGTGAGGTAAATTTTCGAAATATTTTCTGATGTATCACACAATTTTAACTGAAATATTTTATCAAGCAGCTTAATTCTCTTTTAAGTTGGTTAAATTCATGAAGTGACAACTACATAATTTGTAACTGGCCCCTTGATTTCTTGGCTTTTATAATAGAGAAACACAAAAGAATCATGTAATTTTCAGACAGACATAGTAAATGGCGTTCAAATGATCAATGTAGTAAATAACTACTGTATAATGAGGTTTAACCTCATGGAAATTAGACCCATCAGTGCAAATTAAAGACCTGAAATGATTCAACAAATTGGACCAACAATCGAATGCTCAAACTGAGATCTCACATGTAAATAGGACAATAATAACATAGGAGATTTTATCTAAAACGAAACAATCTGATGGTACAGATTTCTCAGTAACAAACGGAGTTAATGACTTTTCAATTATGTAACAACGATCTGGTGTTTACTATCTGTTAGTTCTTTTGCTAAGGGGCACTTGGACAGTCATATAAGAGGTGGCTTCAAAATATTTGCATACATTTGAATATTATATGTAGAAATCATATTACATTTATCAGTAAAGAAAATATAGAAGCAACTTTATAGCAAATTGGATTAAAAAATCTTTTTCATCTTTCTAGAATCTGTTTATTTTTTGGCAATATAATAGCTCATTTGAATCTAACATAGTTTGTCACTTCAAGGCTACTCAAACTAGCAATATATCAACCAACATAAGATATCTGACTAATAGACATTTAAGTACTGTTACATATATCTAGAAATAAATCCAATGATAGGTTATTTTATATTGAAATCATACACTACATTATTCATTATTAAGACAATATATTCATTATTTAATATGATATTGATGAATAATTTGAATATATAGACACAGAAAATGTACTGTATGTTCTGGGAATAACACTAACCAAACGGAAAAATCTCTTTGATTCTTACTTATATCCAGTGGTTTATATGCATTAAGCTGCAGATGTTATTTTAGGATATTAATACTCCACATGACAGTAGAAGAATACTTCATTATTTTTCAGAAGACATTGTTTTGTATCCCAAAAGACTGCCTATATAGCAGTTCAGTGACTGTATGCTTGTAACTTATTTACAATAAGATTTATTATACATTAAATTTATTCATTCCTTGAATTGTTAGGTTTAACTCTGATCTTAAAGGCTTTTTAAAAGAACTTTTAATGATATTGCTTAATTAATAAATATAAAAACATATTCTTAGATAATTAAAAATAATGTCCTCATAGATAATTGAATTCTTTTTGCTAAGCTACATATACTCCACTATATATGGCATGTTGAGGTAACAACTATTTATGAAATATGTGACATAAGCCCGGCATGGTGGCCCATCCTTATAATTCCAGCATTGAGGGAGTTAGAGGGGGAGGTACATAGTTTCTAGTCAAGCCTCTAATTCATAATAAAACTGTCCTCTGTCATCAAAATGACTTTAACTTATCTCCAAGTTGAGCTCTGTATCACAGAGATAAAGCAGTGTCCTTACAGACATTACAACTTAGTTGGTAGACAAGAGTTTGATAACTTAACATGACATTTAATAATGTAGTAATTGATTTACTAATTTTTGCATTTGTCTTTCATTACTTGATTAATGTATAATTGTTATTGCTGACTCTATTTTAGTATGGAATCTTATTAATTTATTTAGGATTTCATGCTTGCATACAGTACATTTTTATCATATTCATCTCCCACTTCTCCCTAACCCTTCCCAGATTCTCTCTCCCTATCCTTCTTTTTTTTTTCCTTTTTTAATTTTATTTTTTTGCTTATTCACTTTATAACCCGCCCCAGTCAACCCCTCCCACAATCCTTCCCCATCTCTTGTTTTCTGACCCCCTCCTCCTGTATCCCCCACCCTGCCACTTTAAGTCTCTGAGAGGCTAGGTGCTTCCTCTCCCATTGAGGCCAGATGAGGCATCCAGCTAGAAGACCATACTCCATATACAGACTGTATGTTTTGTGATAGCCCCCTCCCCAGATGTTTGAGACCTGCATGAAAACCAAGCTGCACATTTACAACATATGTGCAGGGAGGCCTAGGTCCAGCCCATGGAGGTAGATCTGTGTAGAGTAGGTATGCTCCACGGTTGGTGATTCAGTCTCTGAGAGCTCCAAGGGTTCAGGTTGGTTTACTCTGTTGATCTTCCTGTGCAGTTCCTATCTCCTTAGGGCCCACAATCCTTTCGCCTATTCTTCTATAAGAGTCCTCAAGCTCCATCCACTGTTTGGCTCTGGATGTCTGTATCTGTCTGAGTCAGCTGCTGGTTAGAGCCTCTCAGAGGACAGCTTGCCCCTGTCTGTTCTCAGGCTGGAGGTTTAGATCCTGGGAGCTCTGGTTGAATCTTTTGATACTCGTTCTAAAAAGGACAAAAGCATCCTCACTTTGGTCTTCCTCCTTCTTCTTGAGTTTCATGAGGTTTATGCGTTGCATCTTAGGTATTGTGTTTTGGGGCTAATATCCGCTTATCAGTGAGTGCATACCATGTGTGTTCTTTTGTGATTGGGTCATCTCACTCAGGATGATATTTTCTAGCTCCATCCATTTGTCTAAGAATTTCATGAGCTCATTATTTTTAATAGCTGAGTAGTACTCCATTGTGTAAATGTGGCTTCATCCTTTGTTTCTGTGCTGCCCATATACTCCCAAGTGTGGAAACTTGGACATAGATTCCACTGCTTCTATATTCTTATCAATCTACAATCTTTATTTAAGAAAACTGGCTTTCCCGCACTCATAAGATAAGATTGACTTCCTCTTCAACCAGCAGCCATTGACTCTCAATAGTTCTCATTCAAGGTAGGGAACTCTTGCACTCTTTGTTTCTTCATGCTGGGTTGTTGAATTGCTCAGTCCTTTGCAGGTCCTGTGCAGGCAACCACAAATGTTATGAGCTCATTATGGTAACACTCTGTCATGTCCAGAAGACAGTTCTGCTTCTGTCTTATCTGTCCTCTTGATCTTACATGCTTTCTGTAAACCCTTTCATTGTCAATGGTCCCTGAGCTTTGGAGAAGAGGTATGGTCCTAAGAAGAAATCAGGGAAACAATCCCATTCTCAATAGATTCTGTTTCTATTTTTATAAGATGAGTTTTGATTTGAATTGTCACTTCTGTATTGTACAGGACTTATGTTTCTGAAAGCTGTATGTTTTGTCCTAAATACTGCTTATTTGCATATCGAATGTTAGGGATGAAAGAGGAGTAATTTATATCTTCCTGTAGAAGCAATTCATATTTTTCTCCAATTCTTTTTTTTTCATTCAATTACTTTGATAATTATTTTTTGCACATTTGAAACAAAACATATTATGTCTGATAGAACAGGACACTTAAGTTTAACAGGCTTATCGATTCATTATTCCAGACAAGTCATGAGATATAAGAAATCATGTTCAGATTAGTTGCAGTAGGAAAGACAGGTAAATTTAATTTAATATCAAGGAACATGAAATTCTGAAAATCAGGAAAGAAGTGAGCAGTCAGGAAAGACTGAGGCTTAATTTTTGTTTATTTAAATTAAGATTACTTTTTATTCCTTTTTAAGGAAATTTCCACAAAGACTACACTTTGTTTCATACTTAGAAAAGAATGATTGGTAGATAACTTGTATACATTTGTATACATAGTCAAGGGTGATTATTAGATATATTTTCCAACTTTCCACATGCATCATTGAAACACACCCACACATATGTATGTATCTGTACATATATATATATATATATATATATATATATATATATATATGCATATATGTAAGGATTAAAGTCTTTTATCTTATACTTAATATTTGGAAAGGCCCCATATGGCTCATGGACTTTTAATGTTCCTAGGCAAGAGAGCATGAATCCACATTATTAGAATCTCATGCTGTATTGTTCTTGTTATGAATTATAGTTATTAAAATTTACTGAGGCAAATAGAGAGTATTTACTTATAAAACAGTAATAGTTTCCAACTTTATAACTGTTAAGGTATCCTCAATATCCTTCAAACAGTATGAGCACATAAAAGTGATATACTTTTGAGTTTGTAAAGCAGAAACCCTTAGAGGAAACTCTTTAAGGCTCATTTCTGAATTATGTGAAAATAGGAATACCAGCGTTTTTCTAGTTATATGTAATGCTACATGTACCCAAGCCAAGTTACTTTGGAAATGGAGATAGACTTAATTTGCTAGGAAGTTACCATTTTGTGGAAGCTGTGGGATAGTAGGAAAAGAAGATGTGCTATAGCAAAATCAACATCATTTCTTCACTAAGATAAAGGCTTGACCTTGGCTTTAGATAACCTTAGACTCAATTTCTCAAGGAGTTATTTACTTGTAGGTAATAGAAAAGGAAAATGACATGCACACAGAAGAAGTAAAACATAAGTGATACATTGATGTGGAAAGAATGGTGATGTCTTTTGTTTCACACAGCTACAATTATCATGTCATCAGTACCTGCCAATCACTACCTGCCAATCACTACCTGCAAATTATAGTTTAGCTTAAAAGAACCCAGTGATGGAATCTTACCAGTAGTAAAAAGTTTCTAAGGCTAACCTGTACATCTGCTAGAAGTTATTCAGTGTCTAGTAACCATTAAATTCTTTTTTTTCACATTATATTTGAGTCATAAAGTGCAATTAAAAATTGAAGAGTGATATGTTCTAAATAAATTATGTTTTTTTTTCTGCAGCCAAAAAAGTAGATAATTTTTTATGAGGGAGAGAGATAGAATGATGAGATAGACAAAAGGAGAGAGGAAGGGAGGGAGAGGAGAGAGGGAGGGAGAGAAAAAGAAGAGAAAGGGAAAGAAAGGAGAGGAGAGAGAAAGAGAGAGAGAAGAGAGAGAGAGAGAGAGAGAGAGAGAGAGAGAGAGGAGACAGAGAGATCTCACAGTATTCCCATTTGGGATGTGTTTATATAAAAGAAAACAACAGTTGGCACTGAAATTTTCATGTTTTTGTTGTGATTAGACACTTCTTAAAAATAATTTTTAAACAAATTTTTAATAGCAAATAATGACTTTGTAAGCCAAATGTCACAGAAAAAATTAAATGTAATGAAAGCTATTTTTCACATGTGTATTTGTCTCTAATGCTGTTTAGCTGTCTCTCATGTGGCAATGTGACAGCCAGCCCTAACCTGATGGCATTGCATTTTTGCCTGCCCAGAAATGAACTGCTTTCCTTTAGTTATTAAAGTTCTCAACTTGAATTATAATTCACATACATCCTCTGTGATGGCTAAAGGAACTTTATATGGATTTAGGCATCCCGAAGGGCTATGGACCATTTGCTCTGGAATGCCTGGGAGGTCCTAGTGGCCTTCCTGTAGGTGAGAAGTGAATAGGATGATGGACTGTGAGCTATTAACATTTCCCTTTGCTTCTGTAAAGCATGCTTATAGGAAAGGGAAGAAATGGTCCTTTTATTACTATATATGAGGAAAGGTAAAAAATACAGAGGGAAGTAAAACAATTCTTCTTCCCAGGTGTAGATCCATGGAGCATTGTACTGCACACTTTTCTGATGTCTGCCTTAAAATCGCATCTTAATTCCCCTTCCTCACTCTATACTGTTTGGCTCTATGGCTGCGGTCCTTCTGCTAGCAGTAAGAAACATTTCATTTCATCTAAATTTGTATTTAACCTAAGTCTTTGGTTTCTCCCAGCGGATTCGAATGCCACAACACTCACAAGATTTTAAAGTAAATCAATAATTTTAATAAAGTTTAGTTCAAAAATATTTTATAGCTTCTACATTTTAGAATTTGTTTTGAGTATTATTTTACTAGGTATAAAATCTTAAAACATATGTGTGCATATGTGTAGTTGTATTTATATACATATTATAAAAATATATATATATATTTAATATATATATGTGTGTGTTTGTATGTTTGTATACAAGCACACCACACACACACACACATATTACTATCTGTAATTGTTCGTAGCTGTGATGGCTATTCTCAGTTGTCAACTTGACTGTGTTTGGAATAAATTTCAATCCAGAAATGGAGGGCACACCTGTGACCTAGATCGTGAGACTGGAAGTCACAATGTTTTGATCGTTATCTTGAGGCTGGATGACATATACTCTGAATCCAGATCAACATTCACCTTTAATTCACATTTTCAGGCTCACCTTTATTCTGGACATACCTTCTGCTGGTCCTACATAAGGACAATGGAAGAAGGAAGGGTTCATTCTTCAACTGCTTGTACTTATTTTGTCAGTATATCTATATCTATTGGAGACTACTTCTTCAGGATTCCAGCTTATACAGAAGACCAGCTGAAACACTAAAATTTATATACTTATTCATATATATACTTATATACTTATTCATTCCATATGTTCTATGACACTAGAGAACCGTGACTAATATAGGACCATTGTAATCACCATGGTGTGAAAAATACTATTTATTATTTGTACTGATCAAAGAGGGCTTGATCACTCTCAAATGAGCAGTGAATGGCAACATTTGAAGACTGAGGAAGAGTTTCCTAGTAAGAACCAAGGGACTGGGGAAAAAAAGGTTTGAATTATGCCTTTTGTGAGGGAAATATTCTGGACTGTTGAAGATTTAAATGTAGCCCCTCCCTAATTCAAGCTCGACAGAACAATAGACCATGTTTGTAGGAATCCATGGAAGCAAAACTTGCTTGAGGAAGTCAGCTGCTGGAGATGGGACAGGATGTTTACATATGCAGGAACCAGAACAAAATGTCCTGTGTGTCAAAGAGGTTTTATTCTTAGATATTTATATTTTAAAATAATTCTAATATTAAAAGTTAAAATTAGAACTAACAATAATGTAGATTTTTAAAAGAAAGCAAACGCTAATTATGCATCACTAAATGGTGGAGAAATTTATCAATGACATAAAATGTTATGTGCCCCCCCACTTTCCCTTGTTAGCAAGTAATCAATCACTAGTCTCAATGTTTTGATTAAGTTTTCTTTTGGGAGCTTCTTTATATGTTCAATAAATATACTGAAAATAAATTACTTTTGTCTCTCTGGATTTCACATAAAAATGGAATACTGTTTTGTATTTTGTATTTTGTATAATTTCCCCTTGCCCTAAGCATTGATCTGAGTTCCAGCTGCACAGACAGTCTTATCTGCAGTTAATGTATGTCCTTTGCTCTATTCTGATAATGAATGCATAACAGCACAATTTACTTTCCACCTAAACCTCAAAAGCATTCTGTGTCTTTTCACTTCCATGCTATTATTAAATATTGCTTGTTTTTCAATCATTGACGTGAGATTTTAGGGAATGCTAGGACATTGAGGTGCGAGTGGGTGGGTGGGTGTGGGAAGCTCATTCATAGAAGCACTGGGAAGGGGCATTGGGATAGGTGGTTTGCAGATGGGAAACCGGGAATGGGTATAACTTTTGAAGTGTAATAAATAAAGTTACCAATAAAAAAAAATAAATTTGAAAAAAGGATTCTCCATATTGTTTCTAAGTGTGAAATCGTATACGCATACATGAAATTATATGCCAGTGGTTTTATCACTTTGCTCATACCTACCCCTCCCACATTACCACACTTGTATCATGTGACAATCATTCCACACCTCTACACAACTCCCAAGATGAGAAACTAAATGTATTTTTACTTAGAAAAGAACAGGCTCTGGAAAACATTTGTAGATGGTGATAGTTTAAACGTTGTATACCTGAAACTCTTTTGAGAGTAATGTAATAGGAAATCATTGCATACACACATATGTACACACAGTAGTTAACTAGATTTATTAATTTTCATGGGAAAGTAATAGAAAAATAAATCGTGCAAACAATTTTTCTTTCTTTTTTTTTTTTTTTTTTTTTGGTTCTTGTGATAGGCAACAAGACAAGAAGAAATTACAGAGAACAAAGAAGCATGACAGCAAAGTTCAGTATCTTTGTTGCTAATAAACTTTTTACATCATGAAAAGTGTTTTTCATGATATTTCTAATAATTGATGGCTAACGAATTGAAGAAAATGAATACAAGAAAGATAATAATCACAGGAGAAATGAAATTTAATATTCAGAATCAAATACAAAACTGAAGTTCATAGGATGATGTTCACTTACAAATAAATGTACAAGAATTATTAAAAATAAATTTAAATTTTACAGATTTAGAGTAAAAAAAATATGAACATTGTCCTTAATTCTAGTTTTGTTTTCTCATTGTATTTGTATCATATAATGTTTTTTAATAGCATTTGTAGACTGAACTAGTTGCTTGTTAGAGACAACGAAAGCTGTATCTGCTTGACTTAATATAGACAATCTGATATAATGGTTATACCTGGAAATATACCTGCACTCAATAAGTAGCAGGCAATGCAAAGAGTGTAACACAATTTAGTGTCATTTGATAAACTAACAGGAAAGTGACTTCTCATGCTTCCACCTTGATTGAACACAATACCGTTTTTCCTTTCCTGTTACTGTGAATTTAAACAGCCTGAGAAAAGTCACACAGGAGACAAGAAGTTTTGCTTCAGCTCACAGTTCAAGAGTACAAACCATCTTCTAGAGATACAAACAGCATTCTGTTGTGAATGGCAGAGTGGTTGGTTTAGATTTTGGAATATCTCTTTAAAATTTTCTTTGATTTTTTTAAATGCCTAATCTATTCAAATATTCCTTTTCTGGAAGTTTTATTGAAGATGGTGTGTGCTGCTTTCAAATTATACAGTTCCATAAAAACAAAATGAAATATATTTATATAAAATTTACATAAGTATTTGTCTGAAAAGTGTTCCAAGGTAAAATAAATTCAACAACTAGTCTAATTGGAAGAAATTATCTTAGTATATATAAATATTTAATATTGTTTTGAAAATATCAAGTTACATGGCAATAAAATAATCTGTAGAGAACAATTGAATTAATTTACAAATATTTTTGCACTCCACTTGGAAGGAATCTTGATGAAGTCTTTGAGGTGATGGTAGCTAATTTTTTGAATTTCTAATTAATTGTTTAAATTACTGTCTATACTGGTTTATCAGAGTATTGCTAAGGAAACCAAGAAGCTAAAAAATGGACAAACAGAAGAAAATTATATTAGCTTACACTAATATACTTAATATGGTTAGGGCATTATTATGTGATGTAGATTACATAAAAGAATTGAGTAGCAAACAACAATGCCAAAAAAATATTTCCCTTAAGGATGACATGTAATGGGATCTTCTCCACAAAAATACATAGGAATAGTGTGCCAAGTACAGCATTTGATTGGAAGAATAACAAGCAAAATTAGTTAATGGAGAGAAAACATATGAGTTGATTTCCTTAAATAAGCAAACATATCAAATTATTAGACTATCATTTATTTTAACAATAAGATGTATGAGGACAACATATGATAAAATTATTGTCAGTACCAGCTTTTTATTCATAACAAAATGTTCTGAAATTAATTTATTTATTAGCTACTTTGTCTTCCTGCTGTCACAAAAATACCCAACATGAGCAACATATGGGAAGAAGATTTACTTTCAGGTCACAGTTTGAGAGGACCGTCCATCACTCCAGAGAAGTCATTACAGCCAGAAACCTGAAGCAGCTGGCCACAAAGCGATGACACTCAGGATGAAGAGAAGCACAAACAGTTCTCAATTTCCTGGTTCCTTTTCACTTTCCCAGGAACCCAGGTCATGGGATGGTGCTGCCGACACTCAAAATCCGTCTTCCTACTTTAATTAACCTCACACAGAAAATTCTAACAAATATAGCAAGAATTTGTTTCCAGAGAGATTCTAAACCCATCAACTGATTATCATGATTAAACATGGAAATTGTAAATGGGAAAAATGAGCCACAAGAAGAAAAGTGTGGTCTATTAATATGCAGCACCCATATTCTTACTATTAGATCTAATTATAAGATCTATTCATGGAATGAGAATGCATCATAGCTACAGTGATATGGAAGGAAGAAATGTCACTGAACTTCATCTCTAGACAAAGAACTACAAAAAATCCAAGGAATGTTGAATACTGGGGTGTGCTTTCTTGTTTTATGTCAACATGACACCAACTTTAGTCATCTAAATGACTAAATGATTAAGGAGAACACCTTAATTGTAAAAATGCCTCCATGAGATTAAGCAATCAGGTAGGGCATTTTCTTAATCTGTAATTGATGTAGGAGGGCCCAGTAAATTGTGTGTGGGGCTACACATGGCCTGGTGGTCCTTGGGTCTATAAGAACACACACACAGATATCTGTGTGTGTGTATGTGTATGTATGTATATATGTATGTATGTATGTGTATATGATGTATATGTTTGTGTGTATACACCTCCAAACACACAGACTCTCTCTCTCTCTCACACACACCATACACACACACAGATACGCAGACACACATACAGACAAGCACATTCATACACAGGAAAGAAAAGAAATCGATGCTAAGAATTTGAGAGAGAATGAAATGCGTTTGGGAGGGGGCAAGAGATGGGTGATATTTTCATTTCAAAAATAAAAGCAGTATGTTTTCACACATACATATATGCATATGTAAAAAATAATAAACCCTATACCAAACTAAGACAAAGTAAACCTTTAAAAATATGGACCAGTAATCTTGCTGAAGACAGTACAGGGAATGCTTTAGGGGCTTTTATGTTTTGTTTTGTTTTTCAGCCTGAAGAGTAGAACTTTGTATGAGTGTACGTGAAATATGAAGATTAAATCCAATACACTTCATCTTTGTTTGCTTTTTTCCGCACTAGAGTACCTTGAAGCTAAAGACAGTAAGTAGCATTTATGTGCTGAATAAAGGTATAGGGAACTTTCTTCAGCTGCATGTCGAAGTATACTGTTTATATGTTTTCTTCAGTTTATCCTGTGAGAAAGGAGTATATATTTTTTTCTCTTGGGGAAATTGTCCTCACCTAAAATAAGTTCAAACAATCTCTGGTTTCAGGAATAAGTATAATTTTGTTCCTTCCTAGCCATTTCTTTTCTGGTCTAGTCTATTGGTGTTCTGTAGGCTTCTTGAATGATTATGGCATCTCGTTCCTTAGGTTAGTAAGTTTTTTTCCCTATGATTTGTTGAAGATATTTACGGCCCTTTAAGTTGTGAATCTTCACTCTCTTCTATACCTATTATCTTAGGTTTGGTCTTCTCATTGTGTCTGGATTTCCTGGATGTTTTGTGTTAAGAGTTTTTTGCATTTTTCGTTTCCTTGACAGTTGTGTCAATATTTTCTATGGTAATTTCTGCACCTGAGATTCTCTCTTCTATCTCTTGTATTCTGTTGTAATGCTTGCGTCTGGACTCCTGATTTCTTTCTTAGGTTTTCTATCTCCAGAGTAGTCTCCCTTTGTGATTTCTTTATTGTTTCTATTTCCATTTTATGTCCTGGATGGTTTTGTATAAATCCTTCACCTGTTTGGTTGTGTTCTCTTGTGATTCTTTAAGGCTTTTACCTGTTTACCTGTGTTCTCCTCGGATTCTTTGAGAATGTTATTTTATATCCTTCTTAAAGTCCTCCATCATCATCATTAAAAGTGATTTTAGGTCTGACTCTTGCTTTCCTGGTGATATGGGGAATTCAGGACTTAATGTGGGAGAACTAGGTTCTGATGATGACATGTGTTCCGGGTTGCTGGTCCTTGTATTCTTGCGCTTGCCTTTTGCCATCTGGTTCTCCTTGGTGCTACCTGTGCTGTCTCTGGCTGGAACCTGTCTTTCCTGTTCTCTTGGTTGTGTCAGAACTGTTTAGGTTGGGTGTCGCTGCTGATCTATCCATATAACTACATTCTTATTCTTTGCTTGAAATTTCTATTGATATTTCTCTAATAACATTAACAATTTTGTTTCCTTCATTTGTGCTTTGTTGATTTAATTCATTGTTCATGATGAAATTTAGGGGTTGTTTCTATTTTTTTTCTTAAGACTAGTATTAAGTTCTCATTTATTCTTTTCCTGACTGATAGCATAAAAGGAATGTTACACTTCAAAAATCACCTTTCTGACCATTGCTCTAAAGTTTAAAGCATTGACAATAAAATAAATAGAGTACCTTGAAGCTAAAGACAGTAAGTAGCATTTATGTGCTGAATAAAGGTATAGGGAACTTTCTTCAGCTGCATGTCGAAGTATACTGTTTATATGTTTTCTTCAGTTTATCCTGTGAGAAAGGAGTATATATTTTTTTCTCTTGGGGAAATTGTCCTCACCTAAAATAAGTTCAAACAATCTCTGGTTTCAGGAATAAGTATAATTTTGTTCCTTCCTAGCCATTTCTTTTCTGGTCTAGTCTATTTGGTGTTCTGTAGGCTTCTTGAATGATTATGGGCATCTCGTTCCTTAGGTTAGGGAAGTTTTCTTCTATGATTTTGTTGAAGATATTTACTGGCCCTTTAAGTTGTGAATCTTCACTCTCTTCTATACCTATTATCCTTAGGTTTGGTCTTCTCATTGTGTCCTGGATTTCCTGGATGTTTTGTGTTAAGAGTTTTTTGCATTTTTCGTTTTCCTTGACAGTTGTGTCAATATTTTCTATGGTATCTTCTGCACCTGAGATTCTCTCTTCTATCTCTTGTATTCTGTTGGTAATGCTTGCGTCTGTGACTCCTGATTTCTTTCTTAGGTTTTCTATCTCCAGAGTAGTCTCCCTTTGTGATTTCTTTATTGTTTCTATTTCCATTTTATGTCCTGGATGGTTTTGTATAAATCCTTCACCTGTTTGGTTGTGTTCTCTTGTGATTCTTTAAGGGCTTTTACCTGTTTACCTGTGTTCTCCTCGGATTCTTTGAGAATGTTATTTTATATCCTTCTTAAAGTCCTCCTCATCATCATTAAAAGTGATTTTAGGTCTGACTCTTGCTTTCTGGTGATATGGGAATTCAGGACTTAATGTGGGAAACTAGGTTCTGTGATGACATGTGTTCCGGGTTGCTGGTCTTGTATTTCTTGCGTTTTGCCTTTTGCCATCTGGTTCTCCTTGTGCTACCTGTGCTGTCTCTGGCTGGAACCTGTCTTTACTGTTTCTCTTGGTTTGGTCAAAGACTGTTTTAGGTTGGTGTCCTGCATCTGATCTATCCATATAACTACATTCTTATTCTTTGCTTGAAATTTCTATTGATATTTCTCTAATAACATTAACATTTTGTTTCCTTCATTTGTGCTTTGTTGATTTAATTCATTGTTCATGATGAAATTTAGGGGTTGTTTCTATTTTTTTTCTTAAGACTAGTATTAAGTTCTCATTTATTCTTTTCCTGACTGATAGCATAAAAGGAATGTTACACTTCAAAAATCACCTTTCTGACCATTGCTCTAAAGTTTAAAGCATTGACAATAAAATAAATATTTAAAAGGGTCAAGAGGAAAACTGAAACTATAGTTTGATTAGTTAGCATATCAATTTCTATTTGTTTACCAATGATCTTCTTCAATGCTTTCTAGGATTTGGTGATTGCAACTTCCTAGTCCCTGACATTAAGTAGAAATTCTCTTAAGTAAAATAAAGTTTTCTTAAATTTTAACAGGAAAAAAATATCACTAAGAAATCTTTAGAAGAATTGAATGCCCTTGTTTTAGTAATAATTAATTCAATAAATACGATTAAGTAACTATGTACTACATGGCTTAAAGAAACCAAGTCTTGATAGCTTTCAGTTAATTCATGAATTTTAAATCTATAATACAAAAATGGAGATTATTAAAAATGAATACCACTGTCATTATAAATCTGAACAGATTATATTAGAAAGATTAAAATACTTAGATATTTTTGTCTAGCAGGTGAACTTGAAATTGAATGCTCACTAGCGGCAGAGATATCTTTAAAGGCACTCACATAGAGGGATATCTTAAATTGAGGTGTGGTATTTGTTGGCTGGTTGGAAGTTGACAGCTAAGAACACTCACAGAGATATGGGGATCATGACTTGTTTTAGCTTTAAATATATTTAAATAGCTCAAGGTAGAATTGAGTTCACTTTGTAGTGAAGAAGGCTTGTCACTCCTCATCCTTCTTGCTTTATCATTGGAGTCCTGAAATTACAGCTTATGCACTGTCATTTATATACATAGAAATGAATGAACACTACATGATAGAGAATTGTCGGGAGGAATAAGAGAGAACAGGATATATAGAGATGAAAGGAGGAGGGAATAAGACTGTTACCTTGCATCACACACATGTATAAAATCATCCAAAACAAATTTAATTATTAAAAGTAAATATGGTCATATAACCTATCCCATTCTGTGTATGTATCAAGACAATTCAATCAAAATTTTTATAATAACGATACCCTATCTTCATTTTTCTAAAAGTTTTTTAGTGTTTTCTGCATGAGATCTTACTAGAAAGTTCAAGTATACAATACCACCATGCTCTGCTTATTATGATGCATCTACTATTGATGTGATAAAATTAATATTGGGTAATCTTTTATGTGTTCTGTGTGAAGGTTCTCTTTGTATTATTCAAATGTTGATTTCTCTACTGGCAGAGTTGAGTATTGGCCCTTTAGTATTGTTAAAATGAAAATATATATAGTAATATTAATAATAACATATAATAATATGGATCATTATCTGCCTTAGTATTTTATAAACATACCTCCATCACCATTTATTTAGCTAATAAAGATCTGACAACCAATAGCCAAAGCAGGAAATGAAGTTGGGGTACTTCCAGGCAGAGAGAAGGTCTTTGGAGAAGAATCACTCTTGAGGAAACTCATCAGCATGACACTGAGGTAGAAGGAACAGGTGCAGTGACTAAATGAGAGGTAATGTATCTATCACATGGCAAACATGGACTAGAATAGATAGGTTAATTTAACTCAGAGAAGGCAGATGGGAGGTAAGAAGCTAAGAACTAAGCTTTCAGAAATAAATATAAGATTCTGTGTCATTATTTAGGTGCTGGTATATCTAAGACAGACCACTGATAACATCTAAAGGATATATTCAAGAAAAATGAAAGCGTTTTCAGAACGGTACTTGTTCAGTAATATTCAATACCTGAAATAGTCACAGAAATAAAAATATGTAAGGTATTCACATTTTATGGGCTGATGTTTGCATTATTCAAGTTACCTATGTTAGTAATGTTGTCTTAGTAAATTGGGGGGTATCTAAGGAGTTTAAATTAAATGAGGTTATTAGAAAAGAGCCCTGCCACTATAAAAAAAGATATTAGAGAACTTGTGTTTTCTTATTCTGTACATACATTGACAATCATCACAGAAGAGTATTATAAGTCTACAGCTATCTGCAGTATGTGAAGACAGCTGTCACTAGACACCCACTTAGAGACAACCATGAATTTTCAAGCTAGCCTTCAGAACGATAAGAAGATAAGTTTTTTTTCCTTAAGCCACATGACTATATTTTCCTATGGCAGCATAAACTGTTTAATGCATTTTAAGGTGTTTTGATGTACATGATGCTATAACTATTGCCTAAAAACATGGAAGTAGATAGGTAAGAAAATCTAGGTTCTATGAAGGGAATTTTATAAGAAATGTACATGTTATAGGCAGTTTGACATGGATACGAGAAAGATAGAAGAAAACCTTTTATCACATAAAATAAAAGATGCATCATATTGATCAGAGCCTTGGTAACTTTGAGTATCTGAACTTCCTAGTAAGATCTCAGACAGGAATGAGAAAGACATTTTTAGAAAATTGGAAAATGGCTTCCATTGGTATAAGTTCTTGTAGCAATTGGATTTTAATGTGTTGTGGAAGGTAGAATTCAGGGTATTGAAAGTAGATATTTACCTGAGAAGGCTTTGAAGCAAAGTTTTGGAATAATCACATTGTCTCTTAGAGTTATCTGTGAAATGTAAAAAGAGTACATAAATTGAATTACTATACAAAAAGAAGATTTACTTGATTTGAAACATAATCAACCTGTCCAGATAAAATAAATGCCAACATAACAACAACAGCAATGTATGTGGTTGGGTTATCATGTTCTGTAAGGTATTATATGTAACTAATTTTTGTAATTAGTCATTTCCACAGAGGCAATTAATGAACGTTGGATTAGGGCAGCCAAGACACTGTCCATATGAAGGAAAGGCTATAAAAAATAATCACATGTGAAAGAAGGCCATTAGACTTGACAGAGTCTTTAGGGCAGGATTGTAGGAAAAATGCATTTGAACCTGGTTTTCTTCAAATGAAAGTAACTATTAGGAAATGACTAGAATTATGATTTTGATCACAAGAAGCAAACCTGTTATTTTTATCAAGTTCATGGGGTTAGATTCCTTCCTTATTTAGGATAGTTAAGAGATATAGGGAAAAGGCCACCCCATTGAGTCAATACAAAGATGTATGAAGTAATTCCTTCCAATTTAATGGAGTTGGCGGGGTGTCTTGGTTAGGATTTCTATTTTGTGATAAAATACAATGACTAAAAACAACATAGAAGGAAAGCGTTTATTTCATCTTTCAGTTTTGTAGTCCATAATTATTTTAGCTTGGATATCTATTGCTGTGAAGAAAAACTATGACCATGGCAACTCTTATAAAGAAAAACATTTAACTTGGGATGGTTTACAGGTCAGAGGTTTATTTCATTATCCTCATGGTAGGAAGCATGGCAGCAAACAGGCACACATAGTGCTAGAGGAGCTGAGAGTTCTACATCTTGATCCACAGGTTGCAGGAAATGCATAACATGCTAGACTTGGCTTGAGCATTTGAAATCTCAAAGTCCATGCAATGGTGACACACTTCTTCCAACAAATCCACACCTACTCTAACAAGTCCACACCTTCTAAAACTGCCACTCTTTATGGGCATGGGGGACATATTTTATTCATATAACTTTCCAATTCTTGGTCCTCATAGGCTCATAGCCATATCATAATGTAAAATGCACTTGTTCCAAGTTCAAAGGGCCCCAAAGCTATGACAGTCTCTACCTTGTTTAAAAATCCAAAGTTTGAAGTCTCTTTAGAGACTCTCAGAATAACTTAACTGCAATCTCTTCTAAAATTGAAATGAAGGAGAATACATACTTCCACCATATAATAGCACAGCATATTCATTACAGCTCCAAAGAGGAGCATAGTGAGGAAATACTAGACCAAAGCATAACCAGAAACACTTGGCAAACTTCAAACACTGCCTCTCCATGTCTCATGTGAAAACACTCTTCAGATCTTCAGATCCATTCAGCATTGTTGACTGACGCAACTTCTCTTTCTTGAGCTAGTTCCACTCTCTGTTAGCAGCTATCCTCAGCAGTTATCCACAACACTGGCATGTAGAGGTCTCCAAGGTATCCAGTGTTAACATTCATGGCTTCAAGTAATGACTCCTCTAGGCATGCATGCAGGGACATCCCTGACACATGCTGGGCCATAACAGCTTTTCTTACTCATCAAGAGAGATTCTATAATCCCTTTCTTCTATTCTGACTCTAAAATCCAGAACCACATGGTAGGTGCCAAGTTCTGCTGCTGACTTGGGCTAGAATATGGTCCCTTGTTCAATGACATCATCACCAGATTTCTGTTTTCAATGGTTTCCTTCAGTACCTAAGCTTGGTTTTCCAGAAACTTGATTTGTAGACCAGCTGGTGTCAAACTCAAATCATCCAGGAAAGTAAGAGCAGGAACTGATGTACAGTCCAGGGAAGAGTGTTGCTTACTGGTTTGCTCAGCCTTCATTTTTATATATCGCAGGACCACCTGCATGGTAGTAGTAGAACTACCCAGAATAGGCTGAGACCTTCAGCATGAATCATCAATCAAGATTCCTTTGCCGGGTTTCTCAGCAGCCAAACTTATAGAGTCATTCAATTGCGGTTTCTTCTCAAACAACTATAGCTGCATCATATAGAAAAAAACTAACCAACACAAGAACAAAGAACATCAACTCAATCAAAATATCTTTGAGCCTTAAGATTAGTAAGATTTGTTTTTCTAAGATCTGCTGTCTGCTTGAAACTAATTTCTACTATTTCTCCTCTCTTTTCTTAGACTGACTTTCTCTCTCTCTCTCTCTCTCTCTCTCTCTCTCTCTCTCTCTCTCTCTCTCTCTTCCTTCCTTTCTTTCTTCTTTTTCTTTGAAATAGAACTCTACACCTTAAGTTTATCATGACAGTGTACCTTTTGGAAGAATGTAAATTGTCTCATAACGAGAACACAAAGGAAATGTACCTTAAATTCTCCCTGTATCTGGTACATATATTAATATGGAAATTTTATGTTAGAATTCGTAGTTGATTGAATGAAACTTTGTGTTTAGATGAATGAGTTTTGCATATGAGTACATGATCCAGGAATGAGTTCCTGCTGTATTGGTGGACTTTATTAGAGTTATGAAAGATATAGTGTTATTTGTTTCATTGATTATGTTCTGATTTTGAAAATCCATTATAGGTTCCCCTTGCTTTAGATCTCTGATCAGTGTATTAGCTGGTGATAGCAGGTGATGAATAAAGAAGGGTATGAAAGCACTCACATGTGGGCCCAGTAAGAGAGAGGCAGAATGCATTCTATAATCAGGGAAACATTCCCAACAGTAATTACCTTCCACTATTTCTACCTTTAGATATTCCTTCTTGTGTCATCCTAGTATCCAAGTCTTCAACCTTGCCAGCCATCCGTCCAGATCATAGTTTCTCCCACTTTCATTCATTGAAGCCTTCATGACTAATGTGACTGTATTTGAGGCACTGCTTTCAAAATATTTAAGACTGAAACAATAAAATTGAAACCCTATCTTTATAAGTAATCATCCTTGCATTTGTTATTGGATTGAAAGCCTGTAGAAGCCTGTAGACTCTGCTTTGGGACC
This sequence comes from Mastomys natalensis, assembly GCA_021653895.1. Taxonomy (NCBI): domain Eukaryota; kingdom Metazoa; phylum Chordata; class Mammalia; order Rodentia; family Muridae; genus Mastomys; species Mastomys natalensis. Next base: position 332,803 of record JAJTUV010001188.1, on the reverse strand, counting down.
AATGCTCTTTAGAAGTCCTCTGTGTATCTTTCATGATTTATTCTCCACCTTTTTGTGCCTTTTAAAATTATTATGAACCAGACAAAGTTCATGGTGTTTTCTGAGAGTTAAAGTTACAGGAAACATACTAAATATACTCTTTTCATGTTTTACCATGATCTAACTGAACACGAGTGCCATGAGAGCTCTTATTCTCCATTCTGCCTTGCTGTCATTCATATCTTGACAGATACCTGTGCCACACAAAGGGAAGTGGTTCCAAATATCTGTTTACAGTGGGGATTATCTGCCTGTTTTTGAGATTCAGTTAATGGGTTATTGCAACACAGTCTTTCAGTCTCCAACATAGCCTTTCCCAATGATGAAGGTCTGTCAAATGTGATTAAACTGCCACTCAACAGCTGCAATCAATAAAGAGTAGAATCTGGTTCTGTTAAGGTACCTGAGATGCTGGCTAGGCACAGCCGGAGAGAAGAGATTACTTACCTTAAAGATATTCAAGATAGGAATGCACTCTGGGATGCATGACTTTTATTAAACGTAAAGGACTTCATGCTATTTCAAGTAGAGCTCAGTTAGTGATACTGAGGTAGATTTTGGTTGTCAGAGACTTGTCTGAGAGTAAGTCATTTATGATTGGCTGATTTTCAGGAAGTACTGTTAATACTGTAATCAATAACAAAACAACTTTGTCTCTTTACTTTTGTCTTTAAGTAACAGCCTTTGTAACACAGATATTTGCACAATATACACTATCCAATGGAATTCAAAGCAATTTAACTCATTTGTCCTTTTCAAAATGTGTCTTCTGTCTTGTTGTTGCCAACACCAGTGATCTCCTGCTTTAGCCTCTCAATGCTGAGATGATAAGTATGCCCCCCTGAGTCAGCTCCTAACTTACTAAAGATTTTTAAAGTATATTTTTATGAAATGTCCTTAGAAATTGGGAATAATATTTAAAATTAAAAATGAATATGTTATTCATCTACTCTCTGTAAATTTAAAATTTAGTAGGAAATAAAGGAATATAATCATTAAAGATTTGAAGTTCACATCTAGTGTTGAGTTACAGAAACCTCTATAAGTGTGTTATATATATATTATATATAGTTATATTGTGTAATATAAAATAAATTGTGGGAAATTTTTCAATTCGCTATAAAATGAGAATATGTAAAGAAAGAGTGCAACTGTTTATTTGTTATAGTTTCTGGGACTGTAGAATAAGCAATTGTAGATCCAAAGTGAAATTTCAGAAATAGATTCATTAAATACTAGTTTCAACAATGCCCCAAAGAATCTCTCTAATGGGTATGTAAACAGACTCACAGAGCACAGTTAACAAAAGCTTAATAGCTTTAAAAACCAATATGTACTGTATTGGAAGAAACTCCTCTGACTGACATAATTTAGAAGCACTAGTACAAAATTAACAAAGGCTAATTTGACAATTTAAAAGACAAACAAAAACAGATGTCTAGAATCATTTAAATTGCCTGAGGATCTGGAAACATGGTCAACATACTTATAACACAATTAACTGGATCTGAGTAATAACTGCTCAGTCTCCTGGGTAAAAGACAAACCTCTGTTTGCTGCAGGCCACCATCATCTCATTACATATCTTTGACACCATGTGTGATTTTTAGTAGCCATTTCCCAGTGCTTGTATGAGCATTTGCTCTCACACCAGTATGCCTTTCTGTTGTATTTATCTTCCTTCTTCACAGAAGTTGAGATAAAATCTGCAGCATAGTGTCATTAATGAGAGAAGAATTTCAAATATCTACTGAGGCCTATAAATCTCATTGGTTTCTACTCTTAGACTTTCAAATACCTGGATCAGAAAAGCTTTCAGTCATCCTCTATCAGCTTTATCAGCCTATATATTGTCTTAAAAATTTGAAGGAAATAATTACTGATATTCATGGCTGAGATGTGTTGAGAATTGGAACAGTTGAGGGCTGAGACCTTAACAGAACTTATATATGATACTTTCTATTGTTCAGGCTACACTATGGTTAAGTCTTCCTTTTATACTGTGTGTTGTATAAAGACATAGTATTTAAGAAGGACATCTGATTATCTTGAATTTGAGCTAAAATGTTTTCCAGAAACATTTATTTAACAGTTTCACATTTTTCATGAATTTGTATTGAGTTCTGAAATCTACAAGTCAGATTATTGTAGATTATTATTGCTGCTTATTTATTCTGGTTATATCAAATTCTTACCTTGTCTCATTATTTTCCCTTAAACTGAATTCAACTCTTTTACAATTATATTTTTATATATTTGAAAAAAACCTTGAAAGTTCTTTAGCATTATATCTAACTCTTTCTTATTTTTCTCTAGGTAATATTTATTCTTATCAAAAGAAAATTTTGATGACGCCATCCATAGCTTTATTAATTTACTGATGCAACTCACATCCATTGTAGCAATGCCAGCAAGCTATGAAAGCACAGACTGTCATATGCCTAGAGAAAAGAACTAATATGTACCACTGTTTCTGGAGGAAAGGAGATATGCCATTCATTATAATTTTTACGGATAAATTGTACTACACTGTGTAATTTATAAACATAGCTTTATATATAATGAAAAAAAATCCTATAAAAGTTAGTATAAATAAATTGTCCAGTACAGGCAAAATGGATACTCTACTCAGGAACTCCAAATGCATATAATCTCTGTATAGAATGCTTTTCTTAAACCAGATTTACCAGCAACATAGTATAGCTGCTCTATAATGTAGACCTTCTCATGGAAATTATACGACTGTTGCTATAACTGTGATCCAAAATATCATTGTATCAGAAAATAATGCCCTCTGGTGTATGTTCCCTCTTTCCTCAAGAGCTGGTGAACTCCATCTTATAAAGTTCAGCTTTCCATTCACTTAACCTTTAGAGAATATGTCATACATTTTCAAAAATTGAGTGTTTACATGTGGTTTATATGCTTAGCGCTCCATATTGTCTTCTTTGCTTAATTTTGTTTAACAGTTTTCTCAAATGTAGACATTATAGGATGAGACTATACATGCTATGCCTTTCAAGGAGATATACGTTACTTGATAATCCTTGTTGACAGAATGAGGTAGACATGCACAGTATTTCTAAAAGTGTTTTATTATGCTCTGTGAACATGTTATTACTCAACAAAAGTAAATATAAATGGAAGTAACCAAAAGCTGCGACAATGTGTCAGTCCATAAAGTATTCCCTGAGCAAGTAAGACTACCTGCATTTGATACTCAACTCATAGGAAGAGCCTTGCAGATACTTGCAGCTCACAGTGCTGAGATGGCAGAATCAGGAAGCTCCTTGGAGCTCATTGACCAGGTTTCCTAACCAATCTCTGAGCTTCAGTATCAGTGAGAGCACCTAGGTTAAAATATGAGATGGAAAGTCATCAGAGAAAATACTCAGTGTCAACCTCTGCCCTCTACATGCACCAACATACACATGTATGTGTACCTACATATACATTTGCCCATGCAACACTCAAATATTGACATGGAGTAAGCAGTAGTTTAAAGTTAATATTAAAAATGATGAAAATAACAAACTTTGGTAAATGCCGCTTGTATTTCCTCAGATGCAGTAATGAGATGAGAGCTTTACACCAGCTTTACAAATACATGGCTTGGACTGAGCCTAGAGGATTTCCTTCTCTGTGCTAGCTATCCCTAGGCCTAGGTCTAGAAGCTTCTAGCCTCTGTACAATCTAACCTTCCAAGCTGAGTGATTCAATCTCACTTCTCTCAGTTTCTGTCTGAATTGCTCTGCTTGACCTCATATTAACTTTTGGCAATTTGTTCTAATCTTCCAGCTCTTTCTCATTTTCTGGCTCATTCTGTCTTCATCTGTGTCTAGCTTGTTCTCTTTGCAACCTCTTTCTATAGAACTATCCAAATAAAACTGTCATATTCACACTTCTCCTCTCCATCTCCCTCTCCATCTCCTCTCCATCTCCCTCTTCCTCTTCATCCCCCTCCCCCTTCTCCTCTCCCTCTCTTTCTCTATTCCCTCCCCCTCTCCTTCCCCCTCTCCTTCTTTCTCTCCTTCTCCCTCCTCTTACCCCTCCCTGCCTCACTCTCTGCTTTGAAGTAGCCTATTTCCTTTGCTATTCTTATTCTTCTTCTCATTCTGTCAATATTTTTCCATTTCATCACTTTGTCCCTCAATTAGACATTACTTTCAAAATTTCAAACATGGCTGCTTCCTTCGATGAACCAACCTTACCTTCAATGCTAGGGATTGAAGGAGTATACAAAGGCTGTGTCTGTGTTTAGGCAGATCATATTGTAATCTATGGCGTGTCTGCATTCGGTCTGGATCATATAGACCTAGATCTTTTGAATGTGACCTCTTGCCAAAGCAGCCATGTTGCTGGATTTATATTTCTCTACAAAAGTTCATCAGTTAGGTGTTATCATTTACATATATTACATATCAATATTTTTATAAAAGACCTGTGTGAACTCTATTCCATTTTAGTCATGTGATAATGATCATGTAACTTCTGAAGGCACATAGGTACATTCTATTTTAGATAGTATAACCTTTAGAGTACCTGAAATACTTTAAGTTTGAAAAGCTATTGCTGATGAATCTGGAAGGAAACCTTCTCTTTCCTACACAGGTCTGTTCCCGTGCATGCTAGGATGTTTATAAATGGTTTTGATATTCAAAGTTGCTTCTGTGGGACAGGAGACTAGAAAAGACAAGTGAGGTTAAAATGTTTTTAATCAAGCCACTGTAACCTTTCGAACATTGCTTTCTTCTTTACATTTATGTCGCCTCATTATTATATGGTGATGTTTAGATGTCTTTGTGATTTTACAAAATCCCTGAAGGAAAAAAAAAAGATATTGTATATGGAAAAAAAATCCAACAAAACTAATTCATTCAAAAGGCCAGAACACGACAACACCATTCTCTTGTTTCATATCAAAGAAGATTGCTTTTATATTTTACATAAACTTGCAAAAAAATTAATAAGTATGCCATTAATGCTAATATTATAGATGTTAATTTTAAAATCTGGCAACAAAATATGCTACCTATTTAAAATTTTGTCATTTTAATAACAAACTTACATCACTATAAGGTGTCAGATAAGTAACTCTCACATGTGATGTTCTGTGGTCCCACCTGCTTTCCATCCTATTTTTGATCTTTGAAAGCCGACTGAAGTGATGTGTAGGTGCTATGATTCTGCAGCTCTTTTCTCTATGATGCTTTTCATCAAGCACTTCTCAACAATACAGGGATGACAGACAGCAAAGCCTCTTTCATCCTCAACAGCATCAGTACCAATACAAATGCTGGGATGAGGGTGGGGGTGGGCAACAAAATATGGACTGCTCTTACAAAGCTCTTATTTCCTAGTCATTTGCATTTTCTTCTGCTTTGCCTAGAGATAACAGATGGCTGGGTGGTGATTTGGGATGCTAATTAGGCTGCTGTGTTTTTCAGCTAACCTTAGGTAGACACAGTCCTTTGAGGCCTGATACACACTGTGCCATTTTAAAATGCTCGCAGATAACCATTAAACACCCGTTAGTAATGAACTTTTTTTTTAACGTACTATAAAACCGTGATTAACACTAGTATAATAATAATTTTTAAGAAGCCCTCCACAGCAGCAGCAGTACAGCAGTGGCAGTTTGGAAGTGACTTTCACTTTTTAACTGAGCTCAGGAACTAGTAAGCACATAACTAATGAAAATTAGAGGCCTTTTTATGGGATTCTTTGAACTCTGTATTAGGGTGTTACAACAGGAATGCCTAAGAGAACAGGGTCTCATGGGTAGAGGTAAAAAGATCTGAGACTGAACCTAACTAGCCATTTGAATAAAACATTGAAAGCTGGAGGATAATGATGTGCACATTATAATTGGTAGTATATGATAGAAAAAATTTCCTGATTATATTACTGGATAGATCCTGAAACTCTATAAAAAGAAATACTTCTGTCCAGTTCAGCTATGCTTGTTCTTAAAACTGCTAAGTTATACATCCAGGTGCTTAACATTTAAATTTGTTAACTGGTAAAATAATTCTTGTTCTACGGGGAAATTATACTTCAATAAAAACCTATGACGCATTTTGAGGTTTGATGCATTTCTCTTTAAATCCAGAAAAAAAAATTTAATAAACATGGACCATATTTTCAGGAATTAAGATTAAAATTTCTAAAATTTAATTTTCATGTTATGTCTTATTTCACATTTAGTTATGGAAAGTTGTTAACCAAGCACTAAGTGTAGATGAAGTATCTGTGTCACTGTCCAATTTTGTGCTAGTAAATGGCTTAAAGTCTTCTCTAAAATGTATCCATTGTCCAAAGGCAGGCAGGAGTAACGAAAGTAGATAAAAGCAAAATTCTAATGCTGACCTTCCTGCTCCTTATTCTGTTTCTACCATTTATTATTGAAAAGTCAGAAAAATCCTTTAATGCTCTTTATGTTCAGTTTCCTGGATATATTCTATTCTATGGGGCTTCTGAGAAATCAAAATAAGAGGCTTCACATTAAATACCAAGTCTATATTCTAGAAACCCATGCCTGGCAGTAGAAGTCTGTAATTCCATATCTTTAAGGTCTGAAGTAGAAGAATCCAAGGCTTAAAGGCAATCTGGCTAAAGAGTGAGTTGAGACCAACCTGGGTAACAATACATCTAATCATATTCTTCCTCAGAATAAAAATAAAACAGGATATATCTCATGATAGAGCACTTAAAGTGTATATGGAAACCCTAGGTTCAATATGTAGAACCCATATATCTGAAGACAAAACTCAGTCCAGGATTTGGTGTTTGTTGCATCTGTACAAATGAATCCTGATGTTATTCTCATCATCTTTGCTTTGGAGAGACATGAGAGACAGAAAACTATATTAAATGCATTACATATTCTTGCAATATACACCGACTAAAAGAAGATATTTCATAGGAATTTCATGAAAACATGTCTTTACATAATATAGTTCTAGCTGTTATGGTGGGTAATATTCTCTGGTAATGTAAACATTTTGAAAATTCAAATATATTCTCACTGTCTGGAGATCTATATTCTTTGTTAGAATGCTTTCTGTTTGAATTTGCATTATATTATCAGGAAAGAGTCAGGAGAGGGAGAGAAAGAAAGAGAGGCACAGAGACACATACAAACACAGAGAGAGAAAATTAGAGGAGGAAGAGGGGGAGAAGGAAGAATAGAGTGTGTATTCTAGTAATCTCACATCTTTCAAATATTAGTGAATTATGATTGTTGAAAAATGTCTTTACACATCCACATTTGCATGCATATTAGTATACATTGATCCATTTAAAATGTAGCCTACAGTGGTATTACAAATATTCAATAATGTTAATACAATGAACTACTCTAAATACGTCAGATTAAACATAATATATACTCATTTTCTTTTCTCTTAGAAACAAAATAAAAATGCAGCATTTGAAATGAGGACCAAATATTAGAAATTTTGTGTGAAAAAGTAATCTATACATTTTCAAATGTGCTGACAAGTTTATTTATTTAAATCTCAGTGTGTGTGGTGTGCCTGTGCACATGTGTTTGCATGTGTGTGTGTGAATGTTCATGTTTGTGTGTGCATGCATACTTGCAATAATACATATGTGTTTATGTATACTTCCATGCACATACATGTGTGTGTGTGCACTTGAATGCATGCATGCATAGATGTGTGTGTGTGTGTGTGTGTGTGTGTGTGTGTGTGTGTGCATGTTCATCTGGGTATGTTTGTATGGTGTTTGCATGTATTCATCCATATGTGTCTGTATATCTGTTGTGTGTGTGTGTTTGTGTGTGTGTGTGTGTGTGTGTGTGTGTGTGTGTAGGGTCAGGGAGTTAGCACATACTTTTCGGGATGCATGTGTGGAAATGAGAAGACAGGTTTTGAAAGTTATTCCTCTTCTACTGTTTGAGTTCCGCTAAGTAAACTTATTGGCACCTAATCTACATCTAACTTCAATTTTTTATTAATTTAGCACATCACAAATGCAAACTTCTGATTTTTTGTGGTGATATTTAGGAATATGCCTATATACTCAGAAATGATGTCTCATGTTATTTATTTAGTAGTTAAATGATCAAAATTTTACTAATCCCTAGTTGGGGCCTCAGTTTTCAATTGTCTGGTGCTTAGAAAGACAGTTTTCCTGAATTCAGTATACAGAGCAAGTTTATAGGAGACAGAAGACAATTCCTGTGATACGATCACTTAAGGAAATTAATGAAGAGTATAGTGGATTTGCAACAGGAATGCCAATCAGATGACTATTGTAGCAACAGGTGAATTAATGGAATGTCAGAGTAGTGGAAGTGTCATAAGCAGAGATCATACTCAGAGCCATTTATCATCAATTTATATCTGTTTCACATGCTCATAGTTATTACTCTTGATTTCATGTTTGTCTGTTTCGTAAGCATATTCGAATGTATATTCTACCTTGTTTCTACATGAATATATAGCAACAGAATATATCTTTAGGTTGATAATAGATCATTGGCTGATTTTCTCCTGTTTAGATCAAAGTTTACTTTCCAATTGTTTCAATTCAAAGCATCTTTTAAAGTTTTACCAGTTTTAAAAAGAATTTAGATTTCCAAATAATGTTACCTTATAACAGTTATATGCATATGCACAGTGGACTCATTCATTAACATATACATTTTCTGTACTGTGAATGCTATCAGATGAATTTGTAGACACGTTAGGGTCACCTTTAAATATGTCTAGTTGTCTTAATTCTGCTTTTATTGCTGTGAAAAGACACCATGACTAAGGCAACTCATAGAAGAAAGTGTTTCGTGGGAGTTCACAGTTTTAGAGGGTTAAAGTCCATGACCGTTATATCAGAGACCATTTTAGGAGGCATTCAGGGAGCATCATTATCTTTGGAGAGAGAGAGAGAGAGAGAGAGTAGATAGAGAGAGAGAGAGAGAGAGAGAGAGAGAGAGGAAATGCTGATAATGGCATGGCTTTTGAAACCTTTGTGTTCATGCCCAGTGATATTTTCTCTATCTAAACATGTTATAGCTATGTACCTATTGTTTCAGCTACTTTTTGTTACTCTAATAAAATATCCTGACTAAACCCATGAATCATTTGAACTATGGTCCGAAGGAATAAAAGTTTATTTTGGATGGGAAGCATGACAGCAACAGGAGAGCATGGCAGCAGGAACAGGAAGCTGAGAGCCAACATTTTCAGAGAGAATCATGAAGCAGAGAACAAACTAGAAGTAGGGCAAAGTTTTACGCTCTCAAAATCTACACTATTGACATACTTCCTTCAACAATAGAGTCATATGTCCTTAATCTCCCCAAATAACACTGCCAACTGGGGTCCTAATTTTCAACTATAAGAATCTATGGAAGACATGTCTTATTCATCCTGCAGCATTCTACTCCATGTTTCCCACAGCCCATTGCCATAGCATGCAAAATGCATTACTTCATAAGCCCCATATTGATTCACAGTTTTAATATTGGTTCAAAATTTGAAATGTCATTAGGATTCAATGAAATCTCTTAACTATAACCCCTAGTAAAATCTAAAACCAAATTATATGCTTTCAACATACTATGTCATAGAATATACCTCACAATTCCAAAAGAGATGGTTAGGGGGAAAAGGAGGAAATTCTGCACCACAGAAAGACTGAACCAATCAGTGCATACATCAAATCTTGTAGGTTGGTTGTGTGCCAAAGGGTGTATGTGGCACAATCCTTGCAACTTTGTTGCTTGTAGTATTCATCTCTGGTTTGGGCTGGTTCCACTCCTTGTCTGTAATTCTCCTTGGTAAATGTCTTAAGGCTCTGGAATTCTCAATATCTTGAAGTCTCCATTGCAACTCAAGCGTTTCTTTTACAACATCATTGGAGAATCCTTCTGTTACAATCTGTCCGGCCTCAACAACTCTCTGAAACCACAGAGAAATTACTTTTGAAGTTTTCCCTCTATCAAATCATTCCTTTAAACCTGTAGCACATGAGTGACACTTGAAAGCTTGCTTGAAGTCTTGGAAAAGACTCTGGTCCCTTGGGCTACATTGGCATCAATTTTGGTTTGTTTATTTGTTTATTTGTTTTGGAGAAAAATAATCCTCAAGCTCTTATTTCCTAGTTGGAAGCTTAGCTGAGTGGGTTCCTGCCCTAGGGACACTGTTTCCTTAATTCCATGCAGACCGATCTTCTTAAAAATTATAGCTTCTTTCTCAGCACATTCCTTAGCTGTACCATTAAGCTTCCTAGTATTCCATGTCTCTCAAAAATGTACCTTAGTTGCTCTTTTTCAGTGTAGACCTGTATATGTGTTATTGGTTACAAACATGCAACACAGTCGGCATTACACTTGATGTACATTACTCTTGATGTTTACTCTGTCAAACAAATTAGCTCAATCTTTTAAAATTTAGCCTCAAGAAAATCCTTGGGACATGGACAGAAGATGGCCAGATTCTTGTGAAATATCACAAGAATAATCTCTAGTTCACTTGCTGTTAAAATCCGTAGTTCTCTGTGAAACCTTTTGAGTGTGACATCTACAGTCCACATTACACTGAGCATGGGCCATCCTCTAGGCTCTTGGAGAACATCCCACAAATCTGCTTAAAATGTTAAACTATGTTTCAGTCCATGTTTCCAAAGCCTTCCACACGGCTCAAAAAACAATCAAACCAAACCAAACTAAACAAATAAACGAAAACCTAACATGAACAGGTTCTTCATGTCAGTAGCTAATCTAATTTCTGGAATCAACTTCTATTTGGTTACTTTTCTATTGTTTTGATAAAACGCATGAGCAAAACATCTTTTAGAAGGAGTTATTTTGGCTTTTGCATCCAAAGGGATAAGAGACCATCATAGTAGAAATGCATTGGCTGTAGGAGAAAAACATGGTGGCTGGAACAGGATGCAGAGACCTCCCATCTTCAAACACAAAGCAGCAGAGACAGCAAATTTGAATTAGGATTCAGCTTTAAATTCTTAAAGCCCACACACATCTCTGTGATGGACTTCCTCCAGCTAGACCACATTATTTTAAAAATCTCCCCAAACACTTCTACCAAGGTTGGTCATGTATTCAAATACATGCAGAACATTGTCTTTCAAGCCACTACCCATATTTAAGATACATTGAAAACAGTATAACTTAATTAACTGTGTTAGAAAAATCATGTTACATGGACATTTCAGAATGACAGTCTTTTCATAGAAAATACTTTCTCAGAAAACATTATAGGTGGTTTAGCTCTTTTCTTTTCTTTTTTCTTTTTTTTTTCTTTTTCAGGTAAGCAGAGAGAAATCTGAGAATGTTTATAATCAGAAATCAATTGAGTATATGATTCGTTGAGCTTTCTCTCAACCTCTTGATTTTGACACATGGCTTCCTGTTTGTGGGAAATTGGTCTCACCAACACAGTAGTGAACAACTAGTTGATGGTTACATTTCACTGAATAAAATAAAATAAAGATGTCAAGTGTTCAAGAGACCTCAGCTGTCTCTATGTTTAAGTTTTGAAAATCTTAAATTTTCAGAGTATGACAGGCTCATGTCACTGGAGAAAAAAGTAAATTTTTAAATATATATTTTCTTATATTCTTCCTGTAATTTTACTTAAAATATACCTGCTGTGTAGAAAACTGAATTTGTTATTGGTTCAAAAAGACAGTTCAAAAGATAACAAATTATACGGAACTTAATAAACATGGACACAAAAAAAAAAAAAATGAAAAAGCTGAATAAGAATTCTTAGATGCCCGTGAGAGTTTTCATGTCACAAACTGACATCACAAATTGAAAGTTACAAAGCGCGTTTCCTTACTATGTTGACATTTCATGTTATTTAAAATTATCTAATAAGAATTTTAATTAAAAATATCTTTTGTGTTTCTTTTAAATAATGCTGTCTGTATTGAGTCCAATTAATACAGCCTTGACATTACATGCATATTTATTTTGCATCATTTTGCAGTTCATCTAGAATTTTATTGGATTCATTTAATTTGTTTTATGACTCTGGGCAGATGAATTCCATAAAATATTTATGTTCAATATCTGATAATTTAAATAAGACCATTATACTTTTTATTGAAAGATAAAATGTCCTTTCCCTGGGCATTAAGAATTCATTATGTGTCTAATCAGACTAATTTATGTTGGTATGTTAGTAAAAATACTAAAACTTTAACAATAAGAAACCAATGACTAATTGTTAAATATGAGAAAACACCTTACATGCAGTTTAAAAGAATGTATACAAGTTGACAAACAATTATAGACATTGACACCTTCTGCATGCATAATCACTAATGCAAAGTGACAATGAGATGGTTAAAGTAGCTGAAATGAAGCCGATAACACTACTGGGTGACAACAGGAGGACTGGATCATTAGTTCATTCTTGGTAATAGGAATGGACCAGATACTTTAGATTCCCTTTGGAAACTTTAAAAACAAAAAATGGGTCCATTTACATAAGAGATATTGAAAACCAAAGCAACCCAAACAAACAATCAAAAAACACCACCACCACAACAACAACAACAGAAAACAAAGGATAAATAAGAAGAGTGGCAATAATATAATAACATTAATGACATGAATACCTCTCTGGTATAACAATGGGTGCTTGTTATTATAAATTTGTCATCCCACAGATAGCACAGCACTAAGATCCTAGAAACCTGAAACTTCGGATGACCATTAATGATTGTGTATGCAGCAAGCCATCCATATTAGTCTGTTTGGTGTAAACATTAAACTGCTCCAAAACATACTGAAGTCATGCATTTTAAAATGCTTGGTATGTTTCTATACATCTCTTCTTATTTTTTTATTGGTTTTGTGAAATCATTTACTTCTTGACTTTCACACTTTATTTGAAATTTATTATTTGCATAACAAAACCAGCATCTTCTTGCTTCTCTTCTTGTTTTTAGTTAGGGGATATGAATCGTATGAAACACAGGTGTTTAGTGTTCCTATTGCTGCAACAAAACCTGTGACTAAAAGCAAACTGGGGAGGAAAGGGTTTGTAGTCCACCTCCATATAGCCAGCCATTCAGCACTGAAGGAAGCCAGGATAGGAGCTCAAACAGGATAGAAACCTAGACGCAGGAGCTGATGCAGAGGACATGAAGGAGTGCTGCTTACTGGCTTGCTTAGCCTACTTTCTACTAGAGCCCAGCACCACAGCCCAGAAATGATACCACTCACAATAGTCTAGCCATTTTCCCATCAATTAACAAATTTCTTAAAGCCTGATCCTTTATAGGCATTTTCTTAATAGTCTTTTCAGATAACACTACCTTAGTTGAGTAAGACTAGCCAGCACAATGGGGTTTTCTTATGACATTTTGAAATAATCCAAATATGATATTTTGATTGTATCAGCCCCCCAGAAATGGCCAATAATTATGTGTTCAGCATTTTCACAGAAGTACAAATCAAAAGTACACTGAGATTCCGTTTTACCCCAACTCTAAGGCTACTGTTAAGAAATGACGTAAATGTTAGTGAGGACATTGGTAGGTGTGTGAAATAGGGGAAGCAGTGCACAAATAAGCATGGAACTTTCTAGGAAAACACAACCCTTGAAATAGACTGGCTCATTACCCTATATCTCCTCTCCATCTATACTTCAGGGTCAAAGTTGTAATAAAATATATCGTCATGATAAAACCAGTTATGTATGCCTTCCCAATCAAAGTCAGACTTGCAACAGATTTACCAGGAAGCAAAGGGTCAAGCATAGCATCCCTCATACATACAGCTATGTCCGGAGGCTTTGGGCTTATTTATGTGTCTACAGTTTTCTGCCCTTTCCTTAAGAAAGGAAGAAATGATTCAACTTCAGTCCTGGTAGATTCTCCATTCTGTTCAATTCTACCAGGCATTTTGATTTTCAGATATCTTTCCTCATTTCTATAGGGTTAATGGTACTGTCCCTATCACTCATATCTATGTCATTGTGACTTTAATACCCAAATACCTTTCCTTCTCATCATATAGGCAAAGGCTGCCTTCATATTCTTAATTTGGATACCTGCAGTAGTACTTGCACACATTTCTTCTTCACTTTTCTTCCTATCAAAAGAGACCTTTTCCATCCATATTTGATGGCCTGGAATTTTCCTGTTCTATTTCAATTATCAATTTTATTCCCTGTGAGAAATTTTTCCTTCAATGTCAGTATTTTATATAAATATTTAAACATATTCACTGTTATGTTCTGAAGTACTGCAAATCCAAAGCTCCCAATTTCCTATTCAAACCTGACTATAGTCCTTTCTATACTGACATTCCCAGATAACCAGTTAGCTGTTGATGGACAATGTAATTCTCATTTGTTTGTTTATTTGTCCTCTCTCTTTTTTTTTTTTTTTTTGCCTAACAATCATTCTCTGAACTTTACCCTAAGATCATAAATAAGCTACTTGCTGCCTTCTTATTTGTCTTGTCCTGGTTTTTGCTGTATTCAATTCCTCCTCACACAAAGTGCTCTTCTATTAATTTTTGCAGAGTTGTAATTTATTTCCTGAAACTCATTGGTTTCCTATCTCATTTTTCTTGTCTGTGGTTCTCTAGTACTGTATTCATTGTCCTCAATTCATTTTACTTTCATGGTAACAAAAAAAAAAAAAATCCCATCTGCTCATTCGGACGCTATATTTTAGATCGGTTTGTTATCAGAAGCATCGGTACTAATATGGTGAATAAATTTGTAGTGACAGTAATGATTTTAAAACTTCAATCAAATACATATATAGATAAGATGTTAAATACAGTCTATGTTCATTTTTATTTGTAAATATATACAACCCTCAAGAAATATACAAAAATTGGATGTGGTAATGGGGTGATTTGTGTGGGAAATAATTTATATTTGTGCCAAATTTTGTGATAATAGCATAAAGTTGGTTATCTTACAAATTTCATCAAATTATTGCAAGCATAACATTGGAAACAAAATTTTTAGACTGTAGATGAAGCTTTCATATTTTGAGCTTTAATAAGTTACAGATTCGATTGGAATTATGCCTTAATGTGGTTTTTGCAAGACTATCTTTTCTGATAAAATTTGTCAGACATGGTGATAATTCCCTGACTTTTTTTTGACAAAAAAACAAAACTTGTGTGTCATCCAACTGAGTCTAGTAACATGCCTTCTTCTTTGTAATGTGAATTTGCAATAGAATTTTTAAGTATGGGAGAAAAATGTGAATCTTATATCTACTGACATAAAAGTTGTTGAATTGACATTGTTGTCAACCTCCATAGAAAATAATATATATTATATTTTTTAAACCTCTCCTTCCTGTCAGTTCTGTAAGCTACTCCTTATAGCTTTTGAAATTCCCCCTTTCAGTCCAGGTCAATTAACATTGTACACATGGAAAATTCTCTAACCATATATCAATATATATATATACATTTGTATACACACATACAGAAAGGAAAATAGGTTATTGAGTGAAAATATTAATCAAAAGACTGGCAAGAGATGATAAAATTAAAGTATGAGAAGATATCATTAATTCCCAAATTTTATTATAATTTAAGAATCATCACTGAAGACAAATTGATATAAAATTTTTAGTTGAAAATGTAAATGATCAAGTTCATAAAACAGATTTCTGGCCTTGGGTGGAAAAATATAATAGAAAAACAGTAAGTATGATATTATCTAATTGGTAGGTAAAAGAGAGAAGCTTAAGGAGAAAGCTGATGGAATTCCAATGAATTAGATGGTTAAATTTACACAATGGCTTCTAATTGCAGCAGAGAAGACTAGTCTCTTTAGAAGGACTGGCCCATGGGTTTTAAGACCATATTAAATGCCAAAGATGGGTTTAAGGGAAGAGTTATGTAAGGATGTTGTTTAAAATTGATACTTGAAATTTAATAATGAATAAAGGGAAATGGTTAATTTAATTCAGATTAGAGAAACTTTGGGGTTAGACAGTGAGTTTCCTGAATAATTAATGTTTTTATATTATTCACAAAATAATACTCTGTGGGCACTGCCTGTTTGTGTCCAAGACCTGACAAATAGTTGTGCAAGAAATTCTGGCCCCAGACTTTAGAATGGATCCCTTTAGCAAGAGTTGGGGTAGTTCAGTTAGCATGGTTGTTCAGAAAGTAAGAAGGCCTAGAGTTCACCTACTGCACTGTAGGGGGAAAATAACCTCCACTACCACCACAAGAGAAAGAGAGAGAGAGAGAGAGAGAGAGAGAGAGAGAGAGAGAGGAGAGAGGAAGAGAGAGAGAGAGAGAGAGAGAGAGAGAGAGAAAGAGGAGAACACACAGAGGAGAGACTACATACAGACACAACACACATGAAGAAGGAGAATGGGGGGAGGAGGATGAAGAGGAGGAAAAGTAGAAAACTATGTAAATAACCAGCTCTTTAATAGAATTAATTTGAAATGACTCAAACTTCCAGTCCTTGCTTTGAAAAACAAACTAGGTGCATACGTCTAGAGAAGCGTGCCCTTCCCACCTTCCTCCATTGCTCCTCTAACAATGTTCTTCACTATCAACTTGATTGTCAAGACCAGTAGCTGTGCATTTTAAACTTGTTTGTTTTCTTACACATTTCCAATTTCAAAAGCCATCAACAGATCTCATTTCTACATTCAAAATTGTTCTTCAGATTGATTTTATTATTGTCCTTCTGTAATTCCCATAACATTGCATTTATTATGCTACTATAATATTAGACTTTGCATTTCATCTAGAAGTCCAGTGTATAAAAAAGAGTGATATGTGTGCTGTGTGCTGTAATGTCTGTCATTATTCTTAGTGGTTTTACTATTGGTATTAGGTTGCTGTATTTAAATTTAATGAAGCATTTATTCTCAATCAAGAAGACCATTGAAATGATACAATTCTATAAGTCTGTACTATGAAATCAAAGTAATAAACTTTATTTTGGTGTGAGATGAAAAATGATTGATTATCTTGTCTATCTATTAATATTCTTGTATTCACCTTTTATGCAGTTTACAAGTGGAGCAAATAATAAAAGGTATTGCATTCTTCCCTAATCTTTTCTATCAGCTTTAGTGAATAGCTAATAAAGAACAAATGCCCTGTACACGTTCAGCTTGAGATGTGTTTTTTTTTTTTTGAAGAGTAATTTGTTTCTGAGTGCATATGATTAAATATGTTTTATCATAAATATACTTCTTTTTAGGTATGTAAATGTTAGCATATTTAATATGGGAAAATCAATTTAATTAATATACATTGTTACTATGGCCTGGTATTTGAAATATGTTTCTTGTTAAAAGAAATCAAATAGAAGGTCTAAGGAAATAATTCAGTGTGTAAAGGAACTTTCTGCAGTAGTGTGAAGACTAGAGTTTCTGTTCCTAGAATCCATGTAGAAAGCTGTGTGTGGATGACTCTACTGTAGTATTTGAGTTGGAAAAATTGCAGGAGCTTCCTGGCTATTAGCATCTCTTCAGGTTGAATAACAAACTCTGTGTCCCAGGAATAAGGCAGATGGTACTAGAACATGATACTGCACATCCTTTTCTGTGCCACACCCCCAGCAGTGTGCACACATCACATGAGTACACACTTAACATGTACACTATTATACATTCTTACATAGCCCCATGTTCACATACATTTAAATATTAGAAGTTGAGATCTCCATATTAAAAGACAACACGTGAGCGGTGAATCTGATGTAACCTCACTCAATAGTACTTCCCATTCTATCCACATTTCTGTAAATTTCGTTTGTTCTAACAACTGAAGGAAATCCCATTGTGTACATAGTCCCCAATGTCATGACCTACTGTTCTGTTGAGTGATATCCAGGATGGTATCATTTTCTTGCACTTCTGAATATTAAGCAATGAATAAATATATACAAGTATCTGAGTGGCAGGATATGGGATATCTGCTGCGAGGAGTGTATCAGGAGTGGAACATCTAGATCATATGGTGCTTCTATTTTGAATGTTTTTTCTTTCTTTCTTTTTTTTTTTTTTTTTGTAAAATACCGCATAGCCAACATTATTCACAGTTCTGAAAATCTGAAAACATTTCTTCTAAAATTTAGAATAAGACAAAATGTCACTATGCCCACTGAATCAAAACTGCATACTGCATATCTTGCATGAAGAATTGACAAGAGAAGACTATATAAGTGTTAAAAATAGTAAAGAAAAAATAAAATTGTCTATATTTGTGGATGCCTAATTCTGTAATCAAAAGACACCATAACACTATCATAAATGCTAGAGTTTAGTAAACATTATCAGTAAAGTTGCACAATATGTCAATGTACACAAATTATTTCCTTTCATATGCCTCAATAACGATATTGCTTAGAAAGATGACATTCTTAAGATGGGAATTTTGGGAGATTACTTATTCTGAAGACTTTACTTCCTTATTGGAGGAGATATTGAAGTTTTTAATGCCTCCATCCGCTTTCTCCATCTGACATTTTGGTAATTAAACTGCATCAATAAAGCAACTTACAAATTGTTTCTCAGGGACTGTGACCCCTTTCTAGAGCCATATAAAGGAAATGATCCCAAAGCCCAACTTCGACTTTCCACCATGGTATGAAGAAAGTTTTACTGGGAACTAGAAACAGCTATTTTTTTCTGCATTGTCTGTGGGTAATTTTGAGTTAAGTAATCGACTGACTATTAGACACGTATAATATATGGCCTGTAAACCTTAATATAGTCATTATCCCTTTACATAACAGTGATATAATTCTTCAGGATAATAAGAAAATCTTGATGAAGAGGGCTAGAAGCTTATAGTTTTTAGCAACTACCTTCTATCCAAATGAATAGAAAATTTAAGCAAAAAAATCTTAAAATAATGGTGTAGTATCAGAAACCAAAAGAATATTGCTTTAGTCCTTTTGAATTAAAATTATTTCAAATAAGAAAATATATAATTGCAATTAACCCATGACAACCATTGATAACAATTTTACAATAATTCAAAATTACACATAATATCCCTGAAATATTTGTCAAAAAGTAGTTTAGGTAAATGGCAGATTGTATCACTGATGCATGCTAATTATCTCATTTTTATAAACACTATTAAAGAATAAAAAAGTTGATATTGAGGTTATAAATATATTATTATGGTATCTATAGCCTGAAAGAATATTATATATATAGTTTCTGCTCATTGCTTAAAATTCTAAACAGTAAAAATTCCAAATGGCCTTAGAAGAATAGTAAAATTAGGCATTTGCTTTGTTTGTACAATCAGCTTATAATGTCCAAAACATTATTTAAATGCCAGAATATGGATGTTGTGCCAGAACAGGAGGCAAGATATATGCCTGATGCAAGCCTGGGTGAATGACCATGCATTTCATGCGGAGTAAGTCTCTGTATTCTCCAAGTTGACTA
Organism: Mastomys natalensis; assembly: GCA_021653895.1. NCBI lineage: Eukaryota > Metazoa > Chordata > Mammalia > Rodentia > Muridae > Mastomys > Mastomys natalensis. The sequence continues at coordinate 313,351 of JAJTUV010001188.1, read as the reverse complement.
AAATGTTTTCAAGCATAAGTCATGAATATTCATAAGTTGGAAGGTTATGCGTGCTGTGAAACTCAACAGTCACTGCAACAATTATACTGTAATGGTTTTAGCAATTAGTTATTTTCAAGTTTTCCACACTCCACACACTGCTATGTCAGTCCAGTCTCCACTCCACACTTTGCATTCTCTTTTGAATCTCCATAACAACTAGTTTTTGACTTACTGTTTTGGGGCTCTAATTTTGATTCTTTTCTTTACATAGAAATAAATGTATTAGCAATAGTCTAAGGTCTCTTTTCATTTCACTTATTCAAAATCTCCTTTTCAGTTAAGACCCAATATGTACAATGATGATATCATATTTGTTATTATCGTTGTTGAAAGTAGTCACATGTAGAATAAATGGTGTTGTGTTCTCTGCCTCCCTCCAATACTTTTACTAGAGAACCGGTATAATACTGCTCACATGAGGAAGAGGAAGTGAAAAGACTATAAGAACCAGAGTTAATGGAAACTCCAGGAACATAGTGTCCTCCAGATACATCAATCTGATGAATTTATGAACTCAAAGAGACTGCAGCACCATGCCTAGGCACTGCAAAGGTTCAGGCCAAAGGGATCTCAACACTGAGACGGGGAAGTAGACATGGGTTGTCACTTCTAATCAAGAAACTATTTGTAGTAAAAGGTAATCAGTTTTCTCCAATGGTGTCTAACTAGGTATATCAAGCACAGTGACTGCACATGCTGTCAAGTCTGATGAGCAGAGTTCAATCCCCAAGACCCACAAAGGTAAAGGTAAGAAATGAATCCTGCATCTTTTTTTCTCTAACCTTTTTAGGTACACGGACAGAGAGACAGACAGGCAGTCAGTCAGAAGACAGACAGACACACATACACACACATTAATCAAACAAAGGAACAAATAAATAATAAATCACTGATATTATTTTTAAATGACAAGATATATGCATAGATAAGCAATCAGTCCAGGTGTGATTCTACACAATATTGAGCCCCTGTTGTGTCAGTTCTATTTTGCAAAATGCTAAGATAACTTGTTAATCTGTTACTCTCTGTCTCTGTCGAGAGAACCAATCTGGTTCTTATAAGATAATTGTTTCTAATTCTGGATGAAATATTGTTTTGTCCTGTTTTGCTTTACTTTGTTTATTCACATCACAGCCCCCTCCCTTCTGTCTACACAGTCCTACCCTAATGCCTCCTCCCCCATCCCTCCAACCCCTTTTCATCAGAAAATGGGAGGCTTCCTTTGGGTATCAATCCACCCTAGTGCATCAAGTCTATAGAATAACTAAGTGCATTCTCTCCCAATGAGGCCGGACTGGGCAGCCCAGCTATGGGAGAGGAATCCAAAGGTAGGCAACAGAGTCAGATGGTAGTACCCTTTCTAATTGTTAGCAGATTTCACATGAAGAACAAGCTGCATATCTGTTATATCTATCTAGGTAGGAGTCCTAGGTCCAGCCCATGTAGTCCTCTTGGTGGTTCATATTTGTGTGGCACTATGGGCCCAGGTTAGTTTATCTGTAGGTTTTATTGTGGTGTCCTTGATCCCAATGTCTCCCTCAATCTTCTACTCTTCTACTCTACTCAAATCCCTATTCTTCTGCTAGACTTCCTGAGCTTTATCTAATGTTTGGCTATAGGCCTCTGTACACGTTTCTATCAGCTGCTGGGTGAAGCCTCTCAGAAGACAATTAAGCTAGGTTCCTGTCTGCAAGCATAGCAAGTAAAATGATTCTCTACCATACCACAAGCAAACTTGCTCAATTGTGTTCCTTACAGCTTTATTCATAATATCCAGGAACTGGGAACAACCTATATGTACTTCAACTGAAGAATGGATAAAGAAAATGTACACTTACACAATGGAATACTACTCAGCTATTTAAAACAAGGACATACTGAAATGTGCAGACAAATGGATGGAACTAGAAGATATCATGCTGAGTGGGGTAACCAGACCCAGAAAAACATGCATGGTATGTACTCACTTATAAGTGACTATTAGCCATAAAGTACTGGATAACCAGGCTAAGATCTACATACCCAAAGATGCTAAGTAATGAGGAGGGCCCAAGGAAGAAGATTCTTGAATCTCACTCAGAAAAGGAAATAAAATAGATACCTTAAGTAGAGGGAGGAGAATATTGGGTAGGAAATGGCTAGGGACAGGAATAGGGGTGAGGTTCAGTGGAGGGGCATCTCTGGGATGGGAGAGGCTCTTTGAGTATATGTGGGTGAGCCTAGTGGAACATCTACAGACATAAAATATAGAACCCAAATAGGTCCTCTACTTCAGGCAGGCAGGGCTTCCAATGTTGTGAATGGGACACCAAGCCGTCCACAAAACCTTCCACCCAAAATTTGTCCTGCCTACAAGAAGTGCAGGAACAATGATGGATCAAAGCAGGAAGGAATGCCCAACCTATAACTTTTACAGTTTGAAACCTCTCATCTGCATGGGAAAGAGCTAATGCCTGACACTAGTAAAGAAACTCTCAAGTGTGTTTTTAATAGTGACCTATGATGTTTTTCTTCTGGAATTCAAGGATGACTCGGGAAGAAAGATTAACGCCCATAACTCACCTCTATGCCTTCAGCCAATATGACCGACTCAGAATGAACTCACAGTGCCGGATTTTCCTCCTTCTTTTAAATACCTGGGACAAAAATGAAGAGTCATGGCTTTTTAGCAAAGGGAGATTCTAATTGCCCATATTAATACTTGTCAATCAAATATGTAAACGTGAATTTTACATGCCCATGTTATCAGTTTATTCATATCATACACTATTGTAGCTCATGTTTTTGTAATCCTTTTATACTTATTTTCTGCAAATATTAGCATAAATACTTTCCAATTTTATCTGAACTCACAGAGAACAAGATTAAGTGCATAAATAAAAATGTAAAAATAAATTCATGCTTTAATAATTAGTCTAGAATTCAGAGCCTATTAGAAGGTTTTCTAGTTTCATAATTGTGAAGGAAACAGTTTAACTGAACATTTTTCTTGTGTTTGAAAACATTAAAATATATTGGAATTATGATTATGCTAAAATTACTACATTATTGCTTGATATATGTTTATTTATTTGTTAATATGTTGTTGAATATAACTTAGGAAAGGGGACTTATGATCTAGCCATTATTAATGAGTTCTCCTTTCAGGCAATGCATGAGGTAAGTATTTTCAAAGAGTTTTGTGTTATAATGGTCTCTTTTTCTATAGGATTCATTCTGAGGTACTCTGTGGATACCTAACTCTATGGTGGTAGTACCACAACTTACAAGCAGACAAACAACAACAACACAGAGAAAAAAAACAACAAAGTTTTTCCTATAATTGTATACTTATAGCAAGTTAAAAGTACAAAGTAATCAGAGTGTGAGATTTACTCACAATAATATGAAGAAATATTTTGCAATGCAGTACAGTTTGAATCACTACTACCTAAAATATGGATTATGTGGACAGAAACTCTGGAATACCTAGGCAGTTGATTTGGAAACTGAGATAAATTCCACAGAGAGGCGATATAATACATGACTAGGACAAAGCCATGCTCTGTGAAATTTCATCATGCTACATGTTAAAACTCACTTTAAAAAGGTTTATGAATTGTTCGTTTCTGTAATCTTTGTATTGAATTTTTTCATACAATGTAAGATGGATGATCAAAACATTGGAAGTTGAAACTGTTAGAATGAAAGCCTATTAGTGTAGAGATATTAAACATTTGAGATCACAGATTTCACATCTGATGTTAAAGTGTACACATTTGTAACACATTTTATATCAATATGCAAGTGGCAGTTTTAGAAAAACTAAGAAGTTAGCAATCCTCTTATATTAAAAATTCCAACTACTTTTTCCTACAAGTGTCAAACTGGTTCAGGGTATTTTATTAAAGTATACACATTGACAATTTTGATAATGCGGTCAGGGAGCTCACTTAGTGGGTTAAGGTATTTTGACATAAACCTTGTAGAACCGAATTCAATCTTTATGACCAATTGGTGGAAGACAAGAACTCCTACATTTAATCCTCTGACTTCCACTCATGTGCTACACTGTGGCAACATATACACTGACAGAAAGGCACAAATATAAACACAAAAAACAGACACATAGAGACATACACACACATACATAAGAACAATAACATACACTTAGTTAAAGAGATACACATGCACAAAAGAACACATACATATAAAATTACACAGACATATGAACATACCCTAAAAAATATAATTTAAACTATAAACTAAAAACATGGTTATTTAGCTTATTTTAATATATTTTATCATACAGTTTGTTACAAGTATTTTTATAGAAAGAAAATGTATCACCTAAAGAAAAGCAGCAGAATCAATCTTATCCTGAACCAAAACACTCTTAGTAAGGTAACACTTGTCAAATAACAATAGCTATAAAATTTACAATAGGGGAAAACAAAAACAAAACAAGAAAACAACAAAATCTCATATCCTTGAATATGTGCTTTGGAATATGAATAATCACTTTCATAAATACATGGCATGCTTGTTCACCATTTGTATTTTATGTAGCCCTGTGTGGGTTCTATTTTGTAGGCTATAAATCATTTTATGATAGAATTTTCTAATAGGCAAACCATTTCCTTCTGCTTAGATGTTTGATTCGGGTGTCTCAGTCTCATTCCTTCTACATTCCTCACACCAATGACAATCACATTCTTTACTTGGTTCTATAATTTGCTTGTGAATAATTTGGATGCCAGTCAGTTTAGCAACCCAGATGGTACCAAATACTCCATCCCAGTTTTGGCTTGATTCTGTATGCTGCTTTTTCATTAGCAAAGGAAAGCAGAGAGCTGTTGATATATGACACTCTTGGGACCATAACAGCCAAGATAGACAGACACCATTAGAGTGCTCAGCAAACTGTTGTATTCCTCAGTGTTCAGAGTCCATATTATTTCCCAAAGAAGCATCTGAAAATGTAGCCTAGTATTTGGAGCACAGGGGATGGGTAAAGGTAAACTTTTACTCTTCAAATGGACCATTTCTTCCTTAACCATTTTTACTTGAATGAGAAGCTTTAAATCAAAAGTTAACATCATAGGATAATACATTAAATTTTATTAATTCTTAAATCAATGATCATTTTTTTCACATTTTGAATAGTAAAATTATTTTACTATCTCAAGCAAGTATAGCGATCATATATAGCATTGACTTATCGGTCAGCTGTTGAAGTTTCACAGTAATGAATCTTCATATTGACAAATACCAGTTTGAAACATTTCACAAAGGTACCTAGTTTCATAAAGCATTCTACAAGATGTAACACCACAGACAGAGCTCAACATAGTGAGTGACTTTACTACACCAATCTCACCAATAAACAGGTCATCTCAATAAAATCCAACCAGAGAAACATAAAAGTTAAATGATATAATCAGACAAATGGTACTAGAAAATAGCTACACAACAGCTCATCCATCCAAAGACTGAGTAATATGAATTCTACTCTGTACGTAGTCTCCTAAAATTTGTTCACATTTGGACACTTTTTGGGACATAAAACAATAGTCAACAAATATAGCCTAATTGAAACAGTACCTTGCGTCTGACTACAATGGATACATCTATGTATCTAGAGAATAAACAAACATACTACTGAAGGACAGTTGGTTATTCAAGACAAGAGAGAAAAAATAAGAATTGAATGCAACTAAATCAATGGCATAGAGAATGTCAGACTAGAAGTAGAGTTTATAGAGAGGGAACATACATGAGAAAAAAACAAATATAAAACATCCACAAGACTGAAAATGAATTAAAATATCCACATTGAGAATGACTTGGGAAGAGATCTATTGAATTTAAAGTATTACAGGTAAAATGATCACAGACAAGAGAAGAGATTCTAATATCAATCCCAAAATTCAATAAATCATGATGAGAGAGTAAAATATATCAGTGAAACAAAGAGGTGGTTATCTGATCAGATAAACAAGATTGGCATACACTCAGCAAGATTAACTAATAGGAGATCAATTTCCTAAAATACTAAGATTAAAAAGCAAAAAGTGAAGCGTTATAACAGATTCCATTTCATTTTTATTAACAGAATTTTGTGGAAGTAAATGAGAAATAACTTTATTAATGGTTATACCAACTTCGTTATTTTCTTTGAAAAATATAAATGTATCATTGAATATGTGCATTTAAAAATAGAATGAAAGGAAAGTCATTTCAAAATTAATTATGAAATGAAAACACGATCATAAATTTACTCTCAAAAGTTTGAGTTCATAAAGACAAAGAAAGAGATGTAGTCAACCTCAACAACAATTTCTAAGAAAATTCATTAAATAGTTGATAATATTTATCATCGGGTTTTAAAGTATATTTAAAGGTAAACAAAGCAAAGCCAAACATAAAAAGAGTATGTGAGTCCATACAATGTTAAAGTTGAAATTAGAGAACTTGACAGCACAAAGGCTCACTGTAAACATAAATTAATGCAACCAGCAAATTGAGGTTAGTGTTGCAAAAGAGGTTCAAAAAGTTGAATGGGGATAAAGAGAGAAAAATAGGCAGACAAATAGAATCTATAGATATTTGGAAAAAAAAACCAAACCAAAACAAAAAACCAAAAAAACCCTAAAACTGAAGTATCTCAATTTGATCATGCTTGTCTTAAACACTTGACCAGGTCTTAGCACTTGTAGCTCATGCATACACTCGAGAGAGTTTATGCTAAAGTTAGTTAAATGAGATTCAAATAGAAATATAAACACAAGTTTATTCAAATAAGACCTACCAAGGAAATTAGACTTTAGCCACTGAAATAGACCTAGACTATGGATTTGGTGGTGATTATATACAAATTGTATTAAAATCATGGGTATGAGTAAGATAAAAATCCTCTTCTATAAAATGCTTTATTAAGAAAATGAGAAGATAAACCAGGGTTTTGGAAACAATAATTGCAAAAGGTATAGTTTAAGGAATATAAAATATTCAGAACATTCAAAATAGTTCATAAATTAAATCTATTCACTTATCAGGAACAATTCATTTAAGTCAAAAAGAGGTGACAAGTCTTCATATAAAGCAATGTACAGCATGATCCTTATTAACTAACTTCAAATTAATGTAAGGTTTTACAGCATACCTATGACAATGGGGCAAACCCAAATATGTGGCAATTATCTGTGGTGGTTATATAAGCAAAGGGTCTTATAGTAACTGCTGATGGGCATTGCAAAGGTAAAGAAGATACTTGTTTCATTTTATTACTTATTTATTATTACTAAAATAACATGTTCTTATACAATCTAAAAATACATTCTTCCATCTTTTTCAAATGAGTCTGAAACTTAGAATTACCAAATCAGCACATACTTGTTTATGGCATATTTACTGGCAGTTGATATGTCTTGGGAAAAAAACAAAATGTCATTTAAGAGGTGAATTAACTAAACTGAAATGCATCCGTACAAAGAAGTATTTCATCACAGAGGAAATAAGTTAGCATGCTGGCCACCATGGGTGAATCTTAAAAGCTGGCTGAAAGAAAGTGATATGAATATATATATTACATGACTCTAACTAAGCTTTTATTTAAAACAACCATGTTAGGAGGTAGAAAAGAATCAGTGAGTTGGAGGGACCAATGAACAGATGAAAGCATTGATACTTGGAGTATATGTGACTTCATTGGCCCACAAACTATTACTGTTATACAGTGCGATGGTTGATCAATGTCCTTACAAACTTAACATATTCACAGAATGCATATCACAACAGTGAGTCCTAATGTAATAAGTAGACTGTAATTAGGCTAATGCACAAATATAGTTTTATCGTGCTAAGATTGCACATCAATGCAACATGCTGGTAGAATGACATACAGGTGTTAAGTGTAAGTGGATGTATACAAATCTGTATTTCCTTTTAATTTTTATGTAAACATAAGACACTTCTTAAGTCTCTGATTTTAAAAAGATATACAAAACATTTATTTTAAATTTTGGTAATAATTTTTTTTTTGTTGGAAATTTTATTTACATACAGATGTTCTCCCCTTATCCCATTTTCCCCCCTTCCCTCCCAGGAACTCCCTATCCCTTTCTGCCTCTTCTTGCTTCTATGATGGTGTACCCCCACCTACCCTCCCCTGTACCTCACCTCCCCACCCTCGAATACCCCCCCATGAAGGGTCCAGCCTTCATGGGACCAAGGTAATAAATTTACTAGTTTGTAAATTTTACAAATCACTTGGTTGTCTATACTTTATATAATTGGTCAGTGATCAGATATATTTTGACACAGACTTTGATTCCTACTTCAGTAAACATGTTTCTTCACCTGTCTCCTCTTCACTGTGTGTTTATTTTTATTCGTCTCATTGGTTTTTTTTATATAAACAAACCATTGTTTATTATTCCTTCCTAGTATGTTTTTTCAGCCCTTTAACAGATGTTTCTTCACTTCTTTGAATTCCCAATGTTAAATGTAGCCTGGAGATGTAGTGTGAAATACTTTCTGTTCTCCTTATTCAATAATTCATAATGTGAGATTGGAAATTCACCAAAAGCTGATGAAGCACACCAAGTCATCCTTAACTTATCTCAAACGAATGCTTATACAACATGTTAGTCTCCATGTGATCTTCATCAAATCATCCTTCCACAGACCTGTATATTCATCTCATCTATATCTCATTCTCTGTAAGAATCTAATTGAATATATTACTAAATATGATTGTCTTTACATTCAAAATACAACTAAATATGAATATATCCCACCACCCATATTACTTTTCCTGATTAGATTAATAAAATATTGTCTAAACAAGTCTTTCTGTTTCTGTCAGCTCTCTCACGACTATTCTGTCATCTATGGTACTATCACTTAAAATAAATCCGACAGATTTAGAATCTGAAGCTTTGTAAAAGTGAGTAGTACCATGATTTTAAATATCCATGTGTGAATGATTATACATTCTAGAAGTCAAGCTTTTAAAACTAAAATGTTGAAACACACTTTAACATTCTATGTGTTCCATATGAAACACTATTAGGACAGCTTATGTAAAAAATCCCTGAGGTGTTTAACAGTCTTTTCATATTAACTTTGAAAGCTTGGTGTTTATGAGCATTTATAGAACATCCCACATTAGACTCACTGAGCCCTAAGGCTTAGTAACCACTGATGCATTAGCCTGAACAACAAGCCAACTCTGGTGCCTACTTAGCACCTCAATGATCCTAGTACAGAGTTCTTTGTCTTCTATCTACTCTTTACTATTCTTTAAGCACATTCCCTCCTAGTACCAGACCGCAAGACTTCCCATTCTTCCTCTTTCATATTTTTTTCTAGATGTGGAAAATTTTCACTAATGAACCTCCACCTTGTGTCTGTTAACAAAAAATCTTCTCTCCTATTGTCTCTAGAACTCTTCAATTGTATTTTTTGGCATTTAACATAGTATCACTAATTCTGATAGCAAATGACTAATATTTAAAAAAATGGTGATACCTTGTGATGCTGGTTCTATGTGTCCATCTGTGCATTCTTGTTGCCTCTATTATCTAGAATGTAAACTACATAATGTAAAAATCTTGTCTGACTTGCACTCATATATTTGTATCACTCACCAATGATGGATTACATTATATTTGAAACAATGATATTTATTGTTTAAAAATATTCAGTAATGCCATATTATAGTAAAATAACTTTTACATTCTAAGAGAATAAAACTTTTGCTGGATTGCAGTGTCAAAGTTAATATGACTTAAGGCCTTTTAAAACTTCCACCCTAATGTGCACTCAGCCTGTTTATTTAACCTGCCTTAAGAGAAAAATGATAAAAATAATCTTAATTGCCTTGGATTTACCATGCAATCAATGTTTACAACCTAACATAATGCTTATATAGAATCTTAATTAATGAATTCTTTCGTGCATATGTGTTTGCATATGTATTATTTTATGTAAACAATGAATAGAATGAAAAAAGTTTTATAACATGAAGAACCATCATGATTATTAAATATCACATTTTAATATTGCTTGATAAGCAATGGCATTTTTAGAACTTTTTATTATCTGGGTCAGTTGGAGACAGTGACTTAATCCTTTGTATTACTTCATTAAATTTTTCTGTAAAGTATTCCCCATTCCTTCCCTCATGTGATTCTTTAAGTATTCTGTTATTGTTCTTAAATAAATATAGATCAAAACCTTTTATTAGGAACATTCACACAGTCATATTCACAAAACAGACACAATTAACATATACACTCTGACAGACATATAGGGACAAACACAGACACAGGACTCATAGGGACATATTCAGCTGGACAACTTTCAGGCAGTCATAGATTCAGACTCATAGAACCGACAGACAAGAACGACAAAAGACAGCAGCAGAGTGAAGGAGAGAATTGTAACCTGGGATGGCTCTTAGCTAAATGACACCAAGGGTAGTACTTTGACTTCTTGAATGTGACTGGGATGGCTTATTGCTGATTCTGAATTTATTATTAATATACTCAAATCAACTGCAAAATAATTACTAAATGTAGAGGATAGAGTAATTGTTATCAATCAGAAATAACAATATAGTATAATATTGCATGTAGCTAAAGCAAACCTTATTGGCAATATTGCTGGTATAAATGCTTATCGTTCTTAGTAACAATCTGCCCTATCAGATAGTAGATTTTAAAAGGGATCAGGACTCATAATGTAAATGATGAGGTAGGAAAAGTTCAGTCTCTATTTCAACTAGTTGACTTCACTATGAAAGTCTTAAAGCAACTACAGACAAGATAATCAAATTGGTGTGGCTATGATATAGCAAAATTGCATTTATCAAATGAGGAAGTAAACTATAAAACTTTCTTTTCCAAGGCATTAAATAAGAATCACTGATGTAATTTACTGATGTGCAGAGGTATGGCTCTGTAGACTAGAAGGTGCTGGCTGACTTTATGGAGGTTTTGTGTACATGATCTGTTAACAAGTAGTATGATCTGACTATCTAATTTAGCTTTATACACATATGTGCTGCTAGGCTGGATGTTGGCTGAGGCAACATGAGTAGTTCAGGGTAATGTCTTTTACCCTCTCCCAGGCTAGTCTGTGTCTGGTTCACATGGAGACCTTTTCCAAATAATGGAGTGAAAGTAAGGCTACATTCTACCAGTCAGAGGTAAATACAAGGCCATCAGGACTTAGCTACTCCTATATATAAGTTTTATAAGTGTAGGGAGAAACTATAGGCATCTGATTGCATAGGCACCTGAAAACAAAGATATTTAAAAAAGACATTGCTTTGAAAGTAATGTATCAGATTCTAAATTTCACATATTTAACCAAATAAGCTACATTGTTATTAATGAAAAGACATTATTAGAATTGCTGAAGATACATGTCGATTGAATAACTATGAGCACATGATCTCCTACTGAAAAGTTACCAATAACAGTTCTCATGTAATGTATAGAATTGGCTAAAACAATGCATATATTGATATGTGCATAATGTATAGATGCAATAATTTTTATTGCCCCATTTCGGTTATTTTACTCATCAGAACTGTCTATGCCCTTACGGTGTCTAATGTTCTTCATTTTACAATGTTGACTAAGATTCTTCTGATTTCTTTGAATTACATATTGGCACTTGGCATCAATCACTTGTTTAGATGTATTAATGAAAATTCAGCCTCTTGTTATGGTAATAAATAGGGAAATAGCAAAGTCTCAACTCCTGTAAATTATATATATGATTATTTATATATATATTATTTATATATATTATAGATTTTGATTGATTTCTAGTGTTATGTATCATTATGGAGACTTTTGGGTGGGGTAGGGGCTCAGTCAAGTGTTCTTTTGTCTGTTTGATTTTGGTTGCCTCTTCAGGTTGCCTGGAAAATGAAAGTAGATAGAGCTGTCAGAATGAGCTTTTAGGGACAGTTACTTAGCCATAAAGTTGGGATAGATCTAAATAGTCAGAAGAGAAAGAAACTTATTTTGATGCTAATGATTTACATCCTCTTCCTTCAGTACCATATATGTACAGGCAACACTTGTACAGGCACACTAACTCACAAAACTCAAATTATTTTTAGAATAATTTCTTCATAAAATACATGTAGTATTGATAAAATGTAAAGTCTAATGAATTTACATGTCATTGGAAAAAAATCAATAATACCATTTAATATACTCCGGCAAAGAATGTTAATATTCAGTCAACCCATGCAAAAAACAGTAAAGTAATTGGGTTGCAAATCAATTACACCTATAATTTTTAGCCCTTTTAGGCAATTTTCCAAATCATTTGACTCTTTTGAATAACTTATTCAGAAACTGTGATATTTTTCTAATGTTTTTGAGACAAATAGTATACTTCCACTTGATTAATTCATGTGAATATTGAAATGTGCTTCAGTAATACTGTCTGATTATTTTAAATTAGAAAGATGAACATGACAACTATTCATGGAAATATGAAATTAATACATACATTGGTTAATTATGCTTAAAGGGAACTATTGTGGAAAGAAATAAGCTCTAAAATTCTAAAGATTATTATTATTAATTGATTTCTTCACTTCAAATCTTGATTGCTAACCCTTCCCCTAAAAGTTTGTTATTAATATATCTTATGACATGACTTCAATCTAGTTCCCAAACTTTTTTAGATCTATTACCAGAAATAGGAAAAGGTTAATATTGAGAAATTCAACAAAAATTAAAATTGGTTACACTTTAACAGGTCAATAATGACATGACAAGACCCAGAAGCTAACAAATACTACTAAAGTTCAGATATGTGTTGATTCTTTTCGAGTTCTTGGCCAGTGAGCTTCCATAGACTCCTTCAGCAATTGTAGATTATTGCCACTTCTCTTACATCTTTCAAAATCTCAATGGTAGCTCTGTTTCTGAATTCGTCATGTGCTTGCATCATGGACTATGGAGAAGTCAAGCTTGTGTGTGGTGTGTGTGTGTGTGTGTGTGTGTGTGTGTGTGTGTGTAGTCTTCATTCTACTGCCTAGCTTCCATACTGCTCATATTGCTGTGAAAGTTATCAGAAGAGAAAAGCAGTTATCAGCTATACACAGATATGAATGCTTCAAGACTCAATCATGGCTGGATTAGCAAGACTTGCCATTGGTGCAATAGTGCCATAAACATGGCGGTAACCAATTATTTGTTTTATTGGATTTATGTCCTTCTCCACAAGAGATTCTTGTATCTGGCACATTATGATCTGAAAATCTAGTGCTAAAACCTAAGGGAGAGCTTTAGTACTACTTTGCTAATAAAGTACATATTATTAAATGGACTATGAGTTATGAATTTAAACATACTCATAGAATAATGCATCTCTCAACCATTATCTGAGAAATTCCTATTTTCAGTAGACTATGATTAATAGTGACAAACAACTAGCCAGTGTACAGCAATTGAGATACTGTGACTGAAGAATGTTCATCCCTAAAGGGAATACTATATAACTACATTCCTCCCAGAATCTGAGATCTTGTGAAAGAGGGGACAGAAAGAACATATGTGCCAGCGTTAGTGTCTGACTACAGAAAAACATCTTCTGGATATATCAGGGCAGATGCACACATAAACTCAGGTGGTTGTGCCAGAATCTATCAAACCTATCCAAGCCCAAGTCAGCCCTAAGCACAGCATAGAGATAGGAATTGGGCATATATGCTACTACCCCAGTCATGGAGCTGTTAGTGTTAGCTGCTGGGGAAAGGAAAGACAGTTTTTGCTAGGAGTGTCCCCCTGGTAAGTCAGACACACTCCCTTGGAAGACCACACATCCAGGAATATTTGAGATAATAAATTGGTATTAATGGGATTTAGAATAAGGACACACAGTTGAGTAGTTAGGAAATGGGAGTGGATATTGGATGAATCAGGGATTGGGATGGGCATAATTCAAATACATTGCATGCAACTCTCAAAGTATTAATAAAAATAGACAAAAATAAATTGAGTAAACATTCTTGTGTCATAATTCCAAAAAAATATATTCTTTACTCAGGAAGAATGAAATCAACTTTAGAAAAAAAATACAGTATACTCAAACACAAAGACATTAATTTCTGGTGCATACTGAATTCATTAGTCAAATGTGTAGTTTGAAGTTTCAAGAGATAGTGTTCCTAAGGATGTATATTTTCTTCTGAGCACTCATCCTTAATTAAAATATACCACAAATTTCTTATGACTCTAGTATTCTTATCAAAAAGTTAATTGGCATTTTAATTTGTACTTTTATATATTATACTCTATATAATTATATACTCTATATAATTATATTAAAAGTATTATAATAATCATAAAGAACTCACTATTCTATCATATTAACACCCACTTGCTTGAAATATTATTCCTTCATAGATTTAATGACAAACTTTATTTGTTTCAGCTGATTATTGTTTTAATGGTAATGTTTCTCCTGTCCTTCGCTTGCTACACAGAAACCTATAAATCCCTTTTATCTCTGTTAGACTGTAACTGTGAGTTATATCCTGACTTAGTAAAAATGAAACACACTTACAAAAAGAAAAGGATAACGTTGAGATGTTAATGTTTGGCCTGTCTCCTATTGCATCATTTTGATAGCAAATTTTATGAAAAGATCATGGCTATGCATTACTTATTCGTATTAGTTTTCATAATCACTAAATAAGCTTAGCCATCTTAATTCTACATTGTTCTAAATAAAGTAGCATACTTCTGGTCTCTGTTATATATCTCTAAATGCATATTGTGTTAACTGTGATCGATTGAATTCACCAAACATTAACTAACGAAAAGTGTCGAATATCAGATTGGTATTCTGTGATCTACTAAGATGTGTATTCAAATGAACATGTTTGCTATTTAAAAGGAAAGCAACTACAGGATGAAATTCAAAAGTCACTCAGCACTTTCTGAGTCTTTATCTACTAAGCACCATGCACAGCCTCAAATGGAGGAGGACAATCTTTTGAAATTATCTCTTCTGAACACTCAGAAACTAACCTTTCAAAATCTCTTTGCTCTTGTCCCTTCAAGATTTTTATTAGTTATCATTTCTTTTAGGGTACATAATATGCTTGAAACAGAAAGGTCAGTGAGCCTGGATGATGGAGAGATCATTTACATAATAGATATACTATTTAAACTGAGTGGTAGCTTTGGCAAATAAGCTCTTCTACACTAACTATGATGCAAAATTACTCTACACTCGGTCCTGACTCTCCTTCTGAAACCATAGTTTATTAAATGTCCCAGAGTATCTTAGCCTCCTACAATTTATTAAACAGGAAGACCTCAAATAGTCCTGCAAAAGAACACAAATTAGTGGCCCTGCTCTTGGTTACTCATGATAATTTGAGAACAACATCCATCTTTTTTTGAAGATGCACAACATTTAGTCAGAACATCGAGTAATCAATTTGGAATTTATCTGAAAGCTTCCTTCCTGCTTGTCAATTTTCACAGTGCCGAAGTTGCTATGCAGACTTCTGGGGGAGAAAAAAAGACATTAAAAAGCTAAATGCTTACTCAGATCAAGACTTGGAGCACTACAATGATGGTAGCACTAGTAAGATGTAGCATTAACGAAGAGTGGCATGAATGGTTCAAAGCGAACCAAATTTTTCGATTGAATCAGGGCCCATTTCACAGGGTGAATTGAATTCTTGGTATTGTAAACCTGATCAAGTGTTGGTGGCTGGAGAGATCACTGGTCCTGATTGTGAACTCACTACTATGATTTTGGACTTTACATTTATATTTACAGCCATAGATTAATTCTGCTCGCATCCTTCACCAGAGACACTTCCACTGTATTGGGAAATATTAATGCATAAGCTAATAGCTGCATCATATATTAAATCAAAGATATTATCAAGTTCTATGTCATACATACTATGCTCAAGAAGGCCCAACAACTATGATGGAAAAACAAGATAGAAAGAAGATAGAAGGCGGATGAGATGGTATGTGCCTAAATTATGTTGTCTGGGCAAAACATGTTCTCTGTACTCATAAACTTACTCAGCAATAAATATCTACAGAAGACAAGATTGGTCCTATCAACATTTCCTCATGAACAGCAGAAGGGCTCATGACACCACATCCCTTTATGATGACCACTGGTAGCTAATGAAGGATGATGGGATGGGTGTCACATTCTTCACTGGTGTAGCCAATTAATAAATTGTAGATGATAAATAAATAATTACCCCTCTTCTACATTTTCACATAACTTTAATTAAAATGAGTCAACAATGTTTATCAGTTATTTTTTTATTGGTGGAATAAAAATACCATTACTATAATAACTGGTAAATGGAAAGTTTGTTTGGCTTTTAGTACTAGGGTCATACGAATTTATCAAGTAGGTAGCCATGGCAACAATTGGTAGGCATGTTGAAAGGAACGGGAAGCTGAAAGGTGACATTTACAAATACAAATAAAAGCAGAGAGACTGAAATGGCAGTGAGACAAGACTGGAAACAATCAAAAACCATGTCCTAGTGTCATACTTCTCCAGCAAGTCTCCATCATCCAACCATACCACAATTTCCTCAAACAATGACACCAAATAGGAACCAAGCGATCAGCTATATAAGCATTTGAGGGACATAGAAAATTAAAACCACCATATTCCATATTTTGGCCTCCATAAACCATTGACCAAATAAAATATAGAAACATTTAATGTAGGCACATTACTAAATAACTTCTTGCATTTTCTTGTAGTCTCAACACAGTTTAAAATGTCCAGTCTAAAATTGTGAGGCTGAAGGCATTCTCTTAAATACAAATTCCTGCAAAATCATTTAAGCTAATTTTAGTGTACAGTGGCATGGAATATATATTAACATATTAAAATGGAAACACATGGGCATAGTGAGGAAATATTGGACCCAAGCAGAAATAAACACAGCTAGGAGACACAGATCCTATGTCTCCATGTCAGTTTAAAGAGCGTCATAGTTCTATCCTGCTTTATTTCTGTATTATATGAATCTCATTTAGACTGGTTCCACTCACATTTTCAGTATTAATATGTATTCAGATCAAATTGTCTTGAAATTTCTTCTGCCAAAGAAATTGGCCCATTACATTTTAATTTATTCCTAGACAAATTCTAGGACATAGGCAAAAGGAAGACAGATTATTCACCAAACTACCAAAGGAATGGTCTGGCGTCCACTTGCTGTTTAAGTCTTTGCTTTCTTCCAAAAACCCTTGAGCCATGTCTGTAAAATTTGTTTGTGTTTAAGCAGTAATATCTTCTGGAATGGAATTTTAGCTGTGTTTACTGTGTTCAACTGATTTTCTAGTTAAAAGTTCCATGATCTTCTACATTTCTCTACAAAACATTGTCAGATTCTTCACAGATAAAGCCTAATATCAGGTACTAACTTTTCTATAAGTTATGTTTCTCACTGTATGATGAAATAGCATGACCTAGGCAACTTATTGACAAAATAGTTGATTTGGGACTTATAGTTTCAGAGGGATAAGAGTCTATCATGGCAGAAAGACATGGCAATAAATGCAGCTATAGTGGAGGGAGCAAGAAGATGAAAGAACATATGTAAACAAGAAATAGAGAATGACCTGGAATCACAGTCAGATTATAAACACTCAAATACTACTTCAGCAGCAAAAGTCTATACTTCCTAAAAGTTCCAGAGCCCTGTAAATAATGACTTCAACTGGGACATCATTCTCTTCCAAACCACCATAGACACATATAAAAATAGAAATAAAGTTAGAGGTGAACTTTTCAGGGAAACAACAGCTTCAGAAAGAGGAATATATATGAAAGAGGGTAATAGTATATAAAACTGGTTAAAATACAGTATATAAATTTATTAAGCTATCAAAGAATAAAAAGAAAAATAATAGAAAAAACAGAAATGAATTAAGTATGAAATTTACTTATAATTGATATTTAGAGACAAACGCTCATCCTGGTAAGCAATATAAATGGATTACAGGCAAGGATCATAACCCAAAACCTGTGTGTAGTTGCTGCATTCATGGACTAGCCTTCCCTTAGAAGATAGCTAACTTCTGTTTTGAAATCTCTCAGCAAGACCCTGTACATGTTTGAACTCATGTGTGCTGGATGGCCAGTGTTAGAAGACTTATAAGACTTGAACCACCTTCATAATCCTAATGAAATGTCAAAGTGAAGAGATAAGACATAAGAAAGAGATGAGAAACGATGTCAAAATTGGTGAATTTTTTGTGAGATTAATGAACATTTCTATTTCTTATATGCTGATAATTTCATATGCATCATTCTCTGTAAATATACTACACACATTATTATTTTGCTATTTGTATTTTATCATTTTATATTGAAATATAAAAGACATTTAGGGCTAAAACATGACACTTCAAAAGATAGGAAGTAACATTTTAGGTTCAATATAATAAAAGACTTAAGCTTTGCCTATGTCCCTAAGGTCAAATCTCAAAAGCCTTGCAAAGTACGCACAAAAGAAAGACAAAGCAAGGGAGTAAAGACCTAGTAACAATGCTGTGGTTGTTTAGCTTGGGTTTTTTGGTTGATTCCTAACAACAGGAATTGTGGTGAATTTAACTCTTTTGTCAGTTTCTAGGACCCTTCTTCATCATTGGTTGCCTTATCTAGCCTTTATATAAGGGTGCATGAATTGCATCTTGTTATACCTTGTCCTGGTGACATCACTTGGATGTCTGCATCTTTGTGAAGGGAAATGGAAGATCTGTATATCTGGGGGAGAGGGAAGGTCCTTGTGCACTGGGCCTGGCAGAGAGAAGGGAGGCTGCGGTGAAGAATAAAGAAACGAGAAAAATGTATAGAAAATTAATGAAGAATGTCTAGGGACTTTTAGATTAACTATCCCTAAATGTGGGCTGGAAGGTACAGGGTATTCTAGAGGACACTTTGCCTGGGACTGGAGAGATGGCCCAGAAGTTAAGAGCCTGTTCTCTGGTACAACTTATGTTGAGTTCCTAGTGGCCAATTTAGGTACCTCATAATCACTTGTACATCTATCTCTAGTAAAATAAAACACCCTCTTCTGTTGTGGTAATTATTTAAAATTGGCCTCTGGCCAGCCGACTATCTAAGCTGCAGCTGCTCTGCCTAGCCCAGCCACCATGTTTCTAGGCTGAAGGCAATGTGCACGCTGCAGCTAGAACCGGCAGCCAGAAACACCAGCCCTGCCACCCACTAGATGCCAACATGAGAGGTGGCTCTGCCAGTCTTCCACGCTATCTCCACAAGGCAGGGCATTGCCCAGACCATTCCACCATCCATGCAGGCCCAGTAAGAGAATAAGACTCTAATTCTTATAGATTATTCAAAGCTTATATATTTGGTAATGATCAGTAACAAGATACCCATACAATCAGAAGTGTAACCCAATACCTAACCTAGGTATACCAACTACCTTTGACTGCTACAGACACGTGAACATCCGTCTCCATTGCTTCTATATCTCTGCCTCTCTTGCTCCTCCTCTTCCTTTTATCTCTTCTTCTCCTAACTCCTCCTCTTCCTTTTCCTCTTCCTCTCCTAACTTCTCCCACTTTAGCTCCTCCTACACTCTTCTTATCTCCAGGGGCACTTACACTTACATGTGTAAATATCCACCCACATTTATTTATATGAGTGTCACATGATTAAAAGGATAATAAATGTTTATATAACACAAAACTGATGCTACTATTGTTTTGGACAATGAAAGAATAAAAGAACCAGGTCCCCATCCCCTAACAGCATCACTGCATCCTCTGTCCTAACAGTGAGACTGTGAAACTGCAAAATTATTGCAGTAAAGGCTTTGTTTCCATTATCCCTGTACACATTATGATTTTTTTCCCCAAAATTATGTCCACTTTAAGTCCTTCACAAATATCCTTGCAAGATGTGTATCCACAAGGATTTATGTTTATGCATGATTTATTTATATTCCTCCCTAATCCTGAAATATCGTCTGTTCAAACTGGAGCTGGCCTTGAACCTAAAATCATCATGCCTCCATCTGCTCAGAGATGCATTCCTATAGTGACGACTTTTTTCGAATAAGAAAACAAAATAATTTTCTGTAGTTAGTTCTTACTTAAAAAATTAAAATGGTTCCTATTGGGCAGGCTTTATCATTTATCACTGAGTAAATTGATCTTATTTATCTTTTTGGTAATTAGCTTTAATACAATAATATCCAGGAAAATCCATTTACAGACTTTAAAGTCAAATTTGTAGAGTAGCTTGCTGAAAACTAAATTAAAACTATACCATGCTTCAGAGTGAGGATTAAATTCTGAGCAACCTTGTAAGAAGCATATCCACAAAGCTTTACTTTCCTATGATTTACTGACTCAAATTTATTTTGCTCCTAGAGGCAACTGTTAACTGATGGAATAAATTGTCTAACTGACTATAACTTGAAATAATTTGATAACTCTTAAACATGTTAGGAATCTTCATTTTCATTTTATGGTAGACCACATCTTTCTAATTTATTTTCCATATTAAATACACTATTTAATATGTAAAACATAAAATAGTAGAGGAGGGTAATTACATTTCTAAAGTATTCTTACTATTTCAATAAGTAAAGTAGAACATAAAAATTTAAATATCAAACTCTTTCCACATTAGTCATACCAAATATGAACTTTAGACATGTATTTATCAGATGTCCATGATCATCTCGACATACTGGTGATGATATGGATGCAGTAGGTCCTAGTTCTTCAGACAGACAAGTTCTTTCTCCTTTAAAATGTGTTCGTGCTCATTATCTCTTTTTCCAAGTCTTCTCTCCCAGGTAATTTCATCATGCTCACTATCATGATCACCCAATTATCAGCCCTTCTATTAACTTTTCTGAGGTTTTATTACCTGGAGTTAATTGCTTCTTTTACTCAGTTTCAATAAAACCTTGTGCTTAACCTTTATAGTAACACATTTCAAAAGGTATTGTAATTTTTAACTTAGATTTCTATATCTCTTTAAGACGTTACATTTCTCAAATAGAAGGTCTAATGTTGAGAGATTTGTAGGAGCAACACAAAGCACATGACTTGACTTATCCCAATTACCATAAATATTTCTGCTGAATAACTAAACATGCAATTAGCCAAGAAGGGCGTCCAATCTCAAATTTGGGGCTAGAAAGTATGAACATGCCATGACCTAGAAATTGTGTTAAGTTACTTACTGACAAGCCTCAAGAGAGTGTTTTGCTGGATAGTGGTTTTTGTCTTGTTATTTATGTGTGTTAACTCTAGAAACCAGTTGAGCTACACTGAAAATAAAGCTGATATTCCTTTCTCTGGTTTTCTGAAATCCATTACACCATACTGCCTAAAAAGCCAACTGATATATCAAGTTTGACATTTTCTCCAAGTTAATGAAGATAATTCAATGTATAAGGAAATACATTTTGTGTTTCTTAGGGCATTGATTTAAAGTCCACAATAAAACTGCCATGTAAACTAGAGTTTACATAGCACATAGCCATCTGTGTAAGACCCACTAGAAAATACTTATCAGTGGAGGCTGTCAAATGCATGCTATTTTACAAGTCTCAATCTGAGGTCTTTAATCTTCTATGCATTGCTAGGAGAACATCATCTAAATTAATATTTATATTTTTCTCATGCATCTTGTTCATTTTATTTTAGAACTTATTTGTTTATACAATATACATAAGATTTGAGTTGGGCAGTGGTAGAACACTCCTTTAATCCCAGCATTTGGGAGGCAGAGGCAAGCAGATTTCTGAGTTCGAGACCAGCCTGGTCTACAGAGTGAGATCCACGACAGCCAGGGCTATACAGAGAAACCCTGTCTCGAAAAACCACAAAAAAAGAAAAAAAAAAACACCAAAAAACAAAAACAAACAAACAAACAAACAAAAAACCAAAACATGAGATTTGAATGGCTTTACTCTGAAGTTTCTTTTGATTGGATTCTGCTGAATTTTGTCAAGAGTATTTCTAAAAATCCCTCAGGGTTTAGAACAATGAGGGATTTACGGTTATGCACAGTTACTGAATCATTTTGTAACTCCAACTGAATCACAAAACTTCTGTCCACTAGCATCTTATCTCAGATGAGTGAAAACATCTTTGGATTCATTAATGAAAACATTTATTCTGCAGGCACGAACCCTCGTAAATTGATCATATACATCAAGAATTGGGTTTTCTAGTAAGATCCATCAATAATATGTCTATTCCAGCAGCTTCTAATAATAATTCTAGAAGACCTTACGCATTTGAATGGAATTAGGGAACACAGAAGAGGGGAGGAGGGGAAAGAAAGAATACAGTACTCATGGGTACAACTATCATGTCGTTTTAAAATAAAAATAATCTCAATAAATATAGTTTTCTTACATTCTTAAGACTGCATTGTTCATGGATTCTTTAATGAGCATTATATTTTTGTTGTGTTTTTATACTCCGGGTTAATCTTCAGAGAGAAAATGAAAATAGTGACAATATGGGATCTCTGCTTTTAGATATTTGATGAATTAAGTGATACAATTGAAATCTTTCTGTTTCTTATATTCATTTCAAAGTACTGCTAGCTTTTCAAATAGACAAACAAACAAAGAAACAAACAAACAAACAAAGAAATGTTGGGAAAACACAGAAATTATCATTGTTTAGTCCTCCATTGCATTTCCTTCTCATGGAGACTCCTGCAACTTAGGTGACTCGTGTTCACATTCTATAGTGTCTCACTCAGATCAATAATGACTCAAGGCTTATTAACTATACACTCTTCTTTACATTCTTTTTTTTTTTTTTTTTGTCCAGTGCATGTCCTTCACTGCCAGAGTTTGCTTATGATTGCCCTAAGTGTACATTCAAAGTCTACCCTAATTTTTTAGAAGCCACCAACTTTTCTTTATAATATCACCTTTTCCAGATAGGCATACATTTGAAATCATCATATAAGGTAGAGCCTTTTGAGACTGACATGTTTAGCAGAATACTATTAAAAATTCATCCATTTCTCTGCATGGTTTAGTTGATCAATATTTTATATTGTAACTAGTATCTCTTGTTGTGATTATACCATGATTTTTCTGGTCCATTAATTCACTGAAATGATCATATTGGCTTCTAGCTCATAATGATTTACATGTAGTATGTAATTTACATGTAGTACGTAGTGTAGAGGTTTATTTTTAAAAGGGGAAGTACTTAAGCCACATTGCATAATATATGTACGTTTGGCTTTTTTAGACTGCACAACTGTTTCTTCAAAATAAACATTTTATGTTATCATTAGAAAGAAATGAATTTCTATATAATTCAAAAGTGATGTCACCTTGCTATAACTTTATACATGTATAGTTTGTTTCTTTTTTTCATGGATTGCATTGTATGAGGTCTTCATAGATATTTATCTGTTTATTAAATTTGATGAAAGCTTATGTTTATTTTATTCACTGTGGAGATATTTTATATATTAAACCAATAAAGAAACTGAATTATAACTACACTCAAACAGATTTATTTACTTTAAGTCACCTATTCATAAAATAATATCAGCAATTTTGTTACAAATTCAATACAAAACTTTCCTTTAATCTGTAAGTTTGGGAATTGGTCTACAATTTGTCTACAAAAATAATATCATTTTATGTGATTACATTTATATTTGATCATAAATACTGATACCTAGTATTCACATACACCATAACTTAATTAATTACTATCATTTAATTTTAATGAGCAGTTTTAGTGTTCATATAAAACGTAAGCCAGTTTATCAAACTTAAACTAAATTGAAAATAATTTGTGCATTTATTGCTCAATTTAGACTCAATGGTAAAGTGAAAACCTGTAAAGATTTTGCAATTATGATAGAAGAGGAATGAAGCTTATCTTTGCAATTAACCACCTGTCTAAACTAGGATATATACAATATCTTTTTGCAATATAACAAATGAATTTAGTAAAAATGTTTCATGCTTAAAATGAGAATAGACCAATTAACAATGAACATGCTTACAGATGTGTAATATATTTCCATATATCATAGTTATTAGTTATTACCAAGTGTATTTGAGTATTACTGTATGCGTTTGTCACTACTTGATTGGAATTTTGAAACGTGTGTATGTGATTTTGACCATGTTCATGACACAGTGAAGGTTAGAGGTCATAGGACAACCCATGTGTTAGTCTTGATAGTCAACCCTGCTTGGGACATAGTTTATTTGGTAGTCTTTACTCTGCTCAGCAGTCTAGATTGTCTGAAATCTTCTGAAGATTCTCCTAAATCCACCTGTCATCTTGTGCTACTGTGCTGTAATACAACAGGTTCTATTCTGTGTGTCTTCTCATGGCTTCAGATGCTCCAAACTCATGACTTCACACTTGTGCTGCAAGCAGTTTTACCACTGAGCTGTTACTCCAGTCCTTTTCTTTCTATTTTAAATTTCCATTTCATATTGAAGACACAAGCAAAAAAAAACCGTTGACTTTCATGTGGTTATTTCATATTAAGTCAGTGGCTCACTTTTCCTTTTCTTTTAGCTTCTAAGTATCTATTGTCTATGCATGACAAGTTCAAAGTGATGTATCACATTTAATTTATTTTACTGTATTTCTCACGTACATGGTTTGCAGTAACAAGCATGTGTTTCTTCCTATCAATCACACCTTGAATCCAATTAGGCAGCTGTTAATAACTGCTGAGCTTTAAATGCCACTACTGTAGCTTTAGGGACCTCTCTCTGCATTGGTTATTGCTGTGGCTCATAGATGTTACAGCTGGATAAAAATATGATTTCATTCTTTCTTTGAAGCTTGCCCATAATATTCATGTACTGTGAAGGCTGGTTTTCAGAGAATATATTTTCTGTCTTAATGCAGTTCTAATTCTCTAACTTGATTTTTTGTCATTTGACTTTTGTAAATAGACTTAATGGTAACAGGTTTATGAATTCTCTTTTTCAGATTTGCTAATCTATATGTTGAAAGAAATAACTTCCATTTTGTAGATTCTAATATAGACAACAGTTTCATTTAAGTTCTGAATACTTCATTAATAACATAAAATTTTATAGATCTTGGTTTTTGTAATTTGAAGAAATTTTCAAATTTCTCTTAAAATGGCCTTTAACTATTTCAAATATTTTACAGTAATATCTGTATGTATTATCTAGATATTTTTTAGTAAGAATGACCCTCCATTTAAATTGAAGAATGAATTTCTTGATAAAGATCTAAATATACTTCCTCACATCTCACATTCACCCAAGTTTTTCATTTGTATGTGTGTGTGTGTGTATGTATGTGTGATTGTGTGTGTATGTGTGTGTGTATGTGTGTGTATGTATGTGTATGTGCATGTATACATGTGTGTATATGTCTGTGTGTGTGTGTGTATATGTTAAAAGACATATCAGGCTGGCACCAAATTTCCTTTCTAAAAATTAAATTTGAGATGAATAAATAGGACAACTGTCAATGATATAAAATAGTCTCTTTCTTACTTGTATCTATTTGTATGCACTGATACAAAGCAAAAGGTTTTGGTTTTAAACATTTATCTCAATATTTAATCTTGTGTATGTGTGTGTGTGTCTGTATGTAAATATGTGTAGTGAGTACAGGTACACATGTAAGATGAGGCATCAGATCTTCTAGGGGTCAGAGTTTCAGAGCTTTGCACATTGTCAAATGCAGGTGCTGAGAACTGAGCTGGGGTTCTTTGCAAGAGCAGTGCCCACTCTTAGCTACTAGCCACTTCCATAGGCCTGATAGAAAGGAGTTGCTGTGTGTATAGATGAAATGTTTGCATGCAATATGGCAGATCATATGTTCAGGTACAGATCTTGGGCATCAAGGTTGATTGTCATGATTTCTGTCCAAACCATTGTAGTACAATTCCCAGAATGCTGCCTCCATTCTTTTTGAGTGTGATTGAAAAGCGACAGAAGTCGCTAGAAAGAGAAACATTTTAAATGTAAATACACAAAATACCCAATAATAAAACAAAGTATAAAATAAGCAATGAACATGATAGCCTTATGTATTACTGTACCTTCATTGCTTATAATATCATCTGAGCTAGTATATCATAGATGACTACAAAATATTTTGTGAATGAATAAAACCCATCTTTAATCAGCATAAAGGAAACAAAAGAAAAGAAGAAAAAAGAAAACAAGACTCATATGAATCCAAACATCCTGGCCTTATGACCTCTGATGTATACTCTCTGGATCTAGTTAAATTCCATTCTGTTTTTATCAAATGCCTGGTGTATGGTATTTGTGACAGCAACTCAGATTCACTAATACAAGAGATTACAACCTTCATAAATTAAACATGTAGCTCTGGTTCTATGGAGGTTTCGTTTTTTGTTGTTGTTGTTTGTTTGTTTGTTTCATTGAGCTACAAACATACAAATGTTCATTTGTTTGTTCTCATAAATCATCAGCACGGAAATTCAGGAACACAATACAGTTGAACTGTTTCCAAACGAGACTGTCTCTCTGAATGGAAACCTCTTTGGAAACGTTGGTAATTCTATGCTGTAGAACTTCCACATTTATGAAAGAAATCTTTGAAAAATGTCGACAGGAAAAATGCTTCAGAACTTCAGAGTAGCTTTTGCATCCTGTTGCAAAAAAAAAAAAAAAAAAAAAAAAAAAAAAAAAAAAGAACGAAAGAAAGCTCTATTTCTATAGATGATTTAATACCATTAGAGTCTATTGATCCATTACATTAGTATGAGAAATCCCATTGTTCATTTGAATGTGTGATTGGTGAGCCCCCTATAACACCGCTTCAGAGTGTGTATGCATTCACAGCTATGCTCAAGATGTGCTTTTGTCTGTACATCACCAATTTATAATCAGGAGTTCCTCCCTTACCTCCCAAGGAAATTTAAGCAAACTTATTGTTCTTGTGTTTCATGCTCTTTGGTAAAATAGAAGTATGAAGCTGTATATTTGGATGAATTCTGTTTTGTCAAATGAAGTTTGGTTTTGTTGTCACTGTAATACTATAAACACATATTGTCTTAAATTCAAGAGCATAAGACTTATGACAATAAAAACAGCAGGAAGCTTGCTCTTCTTTGTCCTTTGGTTACAATCAAGGGACCATCATATTTAGGAACTTATGTATATTTTCTATTGTGCTTACCTTTGTATTCCTGAAATAGTTTTATATCTATTTTTGTTCTATCATTTTTGGATGACTAGTGACTGTCAAAACTTAATCCCACTAAACAATAACAAGTTGGTTGGTTAGTTTGTTGGTTGATTGGTTGGTTGGTTTTATTTTGTATTCCTGGATCAAGATCATCCCCTACATACACTCATATTTATGTGATTGTTTTCATAAGGCCATGTGGCTCAATTTGTAATACAAAATGCTTCCATTTCCCATGCTATCGACAGTCTAGTCAAATACTAATATGATATTGAAGTATATAGGTGGCTCATAATTAGTATTTTAATTCCTCAGCATTGGATAGTAACATTTATTTTCTTGAATTATTTTCCATTTGCTTACAAATAAGTATAGAACACTGATCTGAGTTTTTAATTCTTGAGAACAGAGCTGTGAAATTGTACATAGCCCAGACCTATGAAACATACATGTATACACATAGAAAAAAACAGACAGACACATACAATGAGACCTGTGTTAGCACATTTAGCCTTTTATAGGATAAAATCCACT
The DNA here is from genome assembly GCA_021653895.1 of Mastomys natalensis. NCBI lineage: Eukaryota > Metazoa > Chordata > Mammalia > Rodentia > Muridae > Mastomys > Mastomys natalensis. The sequence goes on along the minus strand of JAJTUV010001188.1, from coordinate 285,554 downwards.
GCAGCTCCCCTCCACAAGTTCCATTTGTGAATTATCCCTCACACTAGAAAACAGTGCTTCATGCCACTTCATGTGGCATGTGGCAATTGAATTACAGACAAAATTGTGGTGCTTTAGGCTGCACAGTTCACTTCAATGAGTGCTCACAAAGGTCCTCTCCCAACAGGCTCATGAACAAATGCAGCTGTCATCTATGCACAAAACAGGATCAGGCGGCTCGTGCTTTAATTGCATCTAGGGCAAACGTAAGCCACTATCTAATTTATTCTACAGATACATCACTTTAATGGGGTTTCAATGAACTGTACACAAAAGGCCCGGTGTTAAAAGCAAAAATGTGCTGTTCTTTTCTTCTCTCTGAAAAATCTAGATATTGATCAGGCCATGATTAAGTGCTATGTGACGACTATCTCCTGAAAGCAAAAATCCTCTTCATATTTCTTAATTGCAAAGTGATCATTCACTAAGTGGACCTTTGGCTAAGTACTTGTACAATACATGTAAATACAGCAAGATAGTCTCTTTGCAGGTGGCCTTATAAGTGTGTGTTGTGTGTGTGTTTGTTTTGTGTGCTATTTATCATCTAATATTTAGGGATGGTCTAATATATGTCCTGTCTGTGCTATGTGATATAGATAAATTTATGACTGTGTGTATAACATTGTTAGAATATTCAAAGCACACTTATTTATTCTTTGGTTAATACAACTATCATAGGTCTAGAATGTTATAATGAGATTCAGATTAAATATAAGCAAATGAACGTGAAGTTGAAGGTTATGAATGGGAAGGATCCCATCAAGGATAAAATGAGTGTTTGTTTTGGCCATTGTAGGGAGTACTTCTAAAGAGACAGGATTTTATAAAACACTGCCATTGAAAGTTTTACTACAGAAACTGAGACTAGAAAACAAATATCTTCCTGTGTGAGGTAACTCTGACCCAAAAGGACATGCATTGTATGTACTCATTAATAAGTGGATATTAGCCAAAGAGTACAGAAAACCCAGGATAAAATCACAGAACTCAAGAAGGTTAACAAGTCAAAGGGTCCAAGTGAGGATGCCTCAGTCTCACTTGGGAGATAGAAGAAAGCAATCACGGGAGTGGGGGCAGAGGGAGGTAGGGAGTTGGGTGGGAGAGGGGACAAGGAGAAGAAAAGGAGAACATGGTCAGGTATTGGTGGGGAGAATCAGGAGTGAAGCCTTGAGGGCCAGCAGAAAGAATTGAAACAGGAAACATCGGGATGTGGGAGGTAGGGGAACTCTCTAGAATATACCAGAGTCCTGGGAGGTGAGAGAATCTCAAGACTCAAAGGGAGGAACCTTAGATGAAATGCCCTCCAGTGAGGAGAGGGAACTTGTAGAGTCCATCTCCAGTAGAGAGACAGGACATCCAGTGGATGGATGGGGTTGCCATTCCATAGTCAAAAACTCTGACCCAGAATTGTTCCTGTCTGAAAGAACTTCAGGGACTAAACTGGAGAAGAGCCTGAGGGAAAGGAGGGCCAGCGACAGTCCCAAAGTAGAATCCAGCTCAAGGAAAGTCTCCAAGACCTGACAGTATTACTGATGCTAGTATGTGCTTACAAACAGGAGCCTAGCATGACTGCCCAATGAAAAGCCCAGCAAGCAGCTGAAAGAGTCAGATGTAGATAATTGCCCCCAACCAATGGACAGAAGCTGCTGACCACTGTGGTTGAACTAGGGAAAAGCTGAATGAAGCTGAGGAGGAGGGAGACCCTATAGGAAGACCAGTAATCTCACCTCCCCAGGACTCCTGAGATTTCTCAGACACTGAACCATCAACTGGTCTGCATACACTAGCTGATATGAAGTCCCCAACACATATACAGCAGAGGACTGCCTGATCTGTCCTCAGTGAGAGAAGATGCACCTCACCCTCAAGAGACTTGAGGCCCCAGGGAGTGGGGCGACCTGTTGGGGGAAGGGGGCATGGACATCCTCTTGGAAATGGGTGGGAGGAATAGGATGAGTAACTGTCAGAGGAAGGACCAGAAAGGGGATAAAGGCTGGAATGTTAAAAAAAAAGATTAAAGAATAAAAAAAAGTGAAACAACAACAAAAAAGAGGAATGTCATAAAATGGATCAGGTAACAAACTCGGAGCCTAGATATTATTATTATTTTTAAAGAATATAGCACACCTATTTTCAGTCATAAACCAAAATATAGGTAGTAATACAATTCAAAAGAAAAAAGAATAAAACAATAAAAGGGCCCCCAGAATCAATCAAGAAGCAGTGTTCATAGAGGGTCATAAAGACTGGAACGGCAGTCCAAGAGCTTGCAAGTATCTATGCTAGATCCTCTGTATAGATGTTGTGGTTTTTCACTATGATGTTTTTGTAGGACGTACTGTGAGTGAGTGTGTCTCTGATTCTTCTGCCTGTTCTGTGAACCCTTTTCCTCCTACCGTATTTCCTCCTCCAGAATTGATATGGAGGTTTGTGCCTAGTCTTATGGCATCTTCATAGGCTGTGTTTGGTTGATATTCCTAGGAAGTCTGGTGTTTTGTTTTGTTGTTTTCCTGAAGAGAGATGGAGGAGGTGAGAATGTGGTGGAGAAGAGACTAGCTGTGGTAGTGGTGGTTGCTAGTTGAAATGGAAGGAGAAGAGTTGGGATGTATTGTATGAGAGATGAAAAAAAAAAAACAATTAAAAGAGTTCAATCCTTAATAAGACATATGTCATACATGCCGATATTTTCTAACTTCTAATTTAATTCTAACATGGAGAAATCATTACAGCTATAAATGACTGTGGATACCAGGAACTATTTAGTTTGAGGAAGATTTTTTTTCCTAAATTTGTCTTAACATCTTTTCAGATCTTGTCTTTTTCTCATTGATGCACTGGGTAAGAAAACACACATAACAGGATAAGGAAATAAAATTAGGAAACTCATAGGAAACTATTGTAGTTTGCATCCAGAGGCAACAACATCAAACTATGAAATGTTTTCCATAAGCAATTCATAAGCAATTCATAAGCCGTGTGCCTTTGAACTGGAATACAGAATCCCACATATACGAAGCGATTCTTTGTGAAAAGTAAAACAAAAGTGATTTTTCTCTATAGATGGAAATTAACTGACACTTCAGGGGAAAATACCTTTCCATGTAGGGCTCTCAGCTAATTTCTCATGAACTCTGTGAGTCTAGAAGTTTAAGAACACCATTCCTGTTGTCATCATGCAGGTTCATCTGTCCATTACTCAGACATAGCTTCACAGAGAGTTAACAGATAATTTTTAAATTCAGATAACTTTTCTAAATTTAAATATGTAATTAGACAATGGACAGAAAGATGAACAGTTTCTACGAACGTAGCTTCTCTAATTTATTTTAAATATGCTTCCTGCCTCTATCATGTTACTCTTTTTTTACTTTTGTGTTAACAAAGTTGATATTACGATTCTTTCTTTGGTCCAGCCTCACATGACTGCTTTCCAAATGAAAGCACAAATTAAAAGGAGAAGGAAAAGAGATCCAATGACAGGCCCAACTTGGGATCCATCTCATGGGAGGGCACAAAGACCTGAGACTGTTACTGATGCTATGATGTGCTTACAGACAGGAGCCTGCGTGGCTGTGTGCTGAGAGGCCCTACCAACAGCTGACTGAGAAAGACACAGATATTTACACCCAACTAATGGACTGAAGTTGGGGACCCCTATGATTGAATTAGGGAAGGATTGAAGGTGAAGGAAAGGAAAACCCCATAGGAAGACCAGCAGTCTCAACTTACCTACACCCCAGGGAGCTCCTAGGGACTGAGACACCAACTAGGAGCATACACTGGTCAGTCTGAGACTCCTGGCACATATATAGCAGAGGACTGGCTGACCAGGACCTAGTGGGGGAAATTACACCTAATCTTTGAGAGACTTGAGGCCCCAGGGAAGGAGAAGGTCTGGGAGGAGGAACATCCTCTTGGAGACAAGGAGCAGAGGAACAGCAGGAGGAACTGTGGGAGGGGGGATTGAGGGGAGAGCAATGACAGAGATGTGAATAACTAAGATAATAAAAATTGAAAAAAGAGAGAAACTTCACAAACTTGACTGGCTTTGTTGTTATACTCTAGAGATCCATGTACAATTATTAATGTAGTCTATTTTGATGTGTTCTATATTTGTTTTGTTCTGTTTGTTACTTTGGGTGATTATTTTTTATATTAAAGCCATGTAATTCATATTTCTACCTTACCTATCCACCAGTGCTAATTGATTCATAAGGAATTTGATTTTTTATTGTTTTGGAATTTATATACACATGATTTATCTGATTTGATCAATTCTTTCCTCATTTGTTCCTCTAATTCCTCCCCATTCCTTTAAGCACTTTCCCTCCAAACTTCCCAGGCTTATTTTTTTTTTTTTAACCCACTGAATCTCTATAGTTTGGCTAACCTCTAAAAATTGTACACAGTGCACATGAATGGAGGATTCCCTACAGGATTCTAGGTAAACTGTCATGAATTGTATCGCTAAAGAAAATTGACTCTTACTTCCATGTCAGCCAGTAGCTCCTCAGATAAGGAAGCTGGGGTTTGAGCTGGCTCAAACATGTTTACTCACAGCTGAGTTGATGTGTGTGACAGCTCTGTCATATGTAGTAGGCATTGTTTCAGCACCTTCATCCACTACTGTTTGCTGCTACCATCGTTGCACCGCCTACCTCCACCAGGGATATTCCTGAGCACTGGCAGGAGAGCTTTTGAGATAAGTGCATAATTTAGGGCAGAGTATTTCACAGTCATGTTGAAAATATGGCTTGATATTTTTGTTTGTCATTCAAATACCCTTCAAGAATTTTGCTGAAGGTGTCTTACTCACATTCATCACCAAAATTCTCAGTGCATTGTAAATGGACTTTGTAGCTTGGAAGATAGAAGAGAAGGTAGATAGTTTTGCTATGAGACATGCGTACTTTCTAAGTCGTGTGGCGAAACTGGATTCTCAGAGGTTAGCCAAACTATTGTTTCACACTTTAAATTATTGTAGAGTAGTGGTTCTTTTTAATCTGGCTTACATTCCTTGTATTCTGTAATAATTACTTTCCAGATAGAGTTAGATAAACAAGATATTTTACTGAAAGACGTGGTCTCCTACTCAAAATCACCACTTTGGTATGTCATTCCAGGCTCAGAGAGCTTCATCAGTTCCTGTTTCCCTAGAAAAAGTCTTTCAATAATCTGTATTTTTGATATTGTGGCTGTATTATGAGAGCGTTTTCATTTAAGATCACTAAAGGCTTTGTTAAGAAAGGACTCAAGAACTTTTCCCCTGTGCCTAGGTATTCGAGGGTCACCAGCCTGGGAGTGCTTAGGGACGGACCCATGGCTCCAGCTATATATACAAGGGAGCTATATATAAGTGGGAGAAGAGATCCTTGGTCCCATGAAGGCTGGACATCGTGGGGGGGGCATATTCGAGGGTGGGGAGGTGAGGTACGGGGAGGGTGGGTGGGGTACACCAACGTGGAGGCAGGAGGATGGGGGAAGGGATATGAGTTCCTGGGTGGGAGGGGGGAAATGGGGTAAGGAGAGAATATCTGAAATGTAAAAAAATTTCCAATAAAAAAAATAAAAAAAAAAGAAAGGACTCAAAACAGCTTGATTAGATCTTAGCCAAATAACCTTTGCTAAATCTTATAATTATCTCATTTTCACACTTAATTTATTTGGTGGCTTGTATTTTTATGTCAGGAAATACTATTTTCTTCATCTACCAGTAATAAAGTTATTATCCCCACACATCAAGTTAGGTAATAGACACTGAAATAGGTCTTTTGAGGAAGACTGAAGAAATCTTCGCTAGCTGCCTAAATATCATATCAGGTTAGAGTGGCCAGAAACAGACCATGAAGTGCCATGTTTTTATCTTGTATTTTAAAACCGCATTTTGCAAATGTATTATATTAAAGAAATGCCTCATCATTTGGTACAAACTATCTGTAGAAATATATTAAATCTTGAAATGTCCTCGTCTTTCTGTGATTTATATTGGTATATAGCCTTTTGTGAAAATGAAAGTAAAATAAATTCTGATTCTTTCAGCAAATCATCTTACTTATCAGAGCAACATCCTAATAAAGATAATTCCTTTCTTTATTCTACCAGGATTGATTCCATTTCAATTAAATAGAAAATGAAATCTGTATAGGATGTGATTTTTAGAATAGTTGGCAATTCTTATCTAATGAAGAAAACCTGTATGTGTGAACACATGCACGCGCGAGTGCGCGCGCGCGCGCACACACACACACACACACACACACACACACACAGAGAGAGAGAGAGAGAGAGAGAGAGAGAGAGAGAGAGAAAAGAGAGAGAGAGAAGAGAGAGAGAACATTGACAAGTTAGGAACTCTTGGTTGGAAGTAATACCAATTAGTCTATTAATCTCTGGCTACATCTTTGCATTTAGGTATCTGTCCAGCATATTTCTCTGTTATATAAAAATATAAATAAATGTCCTTAACACTTAGCTGAAGCAAAGAAAATACGTACAATGTGACCTTCCATAAAGCCCTGCATTCTTATTTATTTAATCTGCTGCTTAACCATTACCACATGAAAACACATCTTGAATGTTGTCATTTTTAATATTTGTTGACAAATGAATGAGTGGATAAATAACAAATGAGGTAAATCCTAGGATATTTTGCCTCAGAATTCTATGAAAATTGTTTAATTTAAATGTACCAAAGATTTAAACATAAACCAAGTTCTGGCATTAACGTTCAAGATATTATTTTCAGAATGTTAAATTTTAATACTGATTAAAATGAGAGCTTCTTTTTACCAGTATTTATTATTTAACTGATTAATTCATTTGTAATTTATTTGCATAGGTAAAATGGAATCCAATTATAATCATTTAAGTATCTCCAATTACCTCATTAACTATTATGGATGTATCACTCTAAAGAAGCAAAATTACAGTTATATAATCTTTCAGCCAAAATAAAAGACTTGCATAGTAAGTAAAAAGGTTTCAACCTCTTACCTTACAACTCTCAAGAACTTTTAGAACATAAATTTCTCTTGAAATGCTCTCAAGTTGTAATTGTACTAATACATCAATGATATCTTACTTCAAACTGAAAAGTACTGATGTGTTTATTAGACCTATAATGTTAATCAGATTTATATCACTGCAAAGGAATATTTGAAATATTTATCTCATTAAATGTAAGGTTATTTGGCCAACTAGTTGTACAGGAACAAATAGTCTGCCTTGAAAACATACAAGTAACATTGTCTAGCGGAATAGGTCATATGTGAGAATGCATTTTCTTCTGCAGGAAATCTGTGTGTGATTAGTACATTTGTTGTGAGATGGCATGCTGATGTCTGTGCATGTTGTCATGTTATACGACAGCTTCACCAGTACAGAAAATGAGGTCAATGAAGTGGATATTTGCTAAACACTATTGGCATCTTAATTTTGAATCTTCATGATTGAAAAAAATATTCCCTAGTCTAACATATTATTGCAGTAGTATAAATGATCTAAGTAATTCATTCAGTAATTACAACAATATTGAAAACCATTACCACACAGAATATTCTATCAGTTAATTTTCTCTTTGCCCAGTAAGTTGAACTGTCAATGTGTAGGTGTCTGTGTATGTATATATGCATGTGTACTACATACAATACACAAAAAACATGCTACGTTCATATATTCCTTGCATTGTCTATGTGCATAATTGGAAATACATGCAACTCTCTACATATATTATTCATATATGATATATATGTAGGATTTGTTTCTACTCATCTTGGAACCTATTAACTAATACTAGCTTCAGTTACCTACAACTATAAAAGATTTCTCCTATGAATGAATAGTAGGTATACAAATGTTGCAGGACTTTTTCCCAATCTTCAGTTTGCTGATTTGTCCTATTGACTATGGTCTTTGCCATACAGAAGGTTTTTAGTTTCACGAGGTCCCATTTATCAATTCTTGATCTTAGACCCTGAGCCATTGGAGTTTTGTTTAAGAAAAATTTCCCCCGTGCCAATGAGTTTGAGGCTCTTTTCCACATTGTATTCTATTAGGTTTAGTGTATCTGGTTTTATGTTGAAGTACTCGATCCACTAAAACTTGAGCTTTGTGCAAGGTGACAAATATGGGTCTATTTTCATTTTTCTACATACATACAGACAGTTAGACCTGCACCATTTACTGAAGAGGCTTTCTTTTTTCCATTGTACATTTTTTGCTTCTTTGTCAAAGATTAAGTGTCCATAAGTGTGTGGTTTGATTTCTGGGTCTTCAATTCTATTCCATTGATCAATCTTAATGTCTTTGTACCAATATCATGCAGTTTTTATCTCTATTTCTCTGTAGTTTAGCTTGAGTTAAATGATGGAGATTCTCCCAGAAGTTCTTTTATTGTTAAGAATTATTTTCACTATCCTGGGTTTTCTTATTTTTCCAGATGACTTTGAGACTTGCTCTTTGCATGTCTTTCAAGAATTGTGTTGGAATTCTGATGGGATTGCTTTGAACCTGTAGATTGCTTTGTGTAGGATGGTCATTTTTTTCTATGTTAATTTCTACCAATCCATGAGTATGGGAGATCTCTCCTTTTTCTGAGCTCTTCTTAAATTGCTCTCTTGAGAGACTTGAAGTTCTTTTCACTAATTGGTTGCCATCCTTCAGTCAAAAACACAGACGTAGAATTGTTCTTGTTTTAAAGAACTGCAGGGACAAAATTGCAGAAGAGACTGAGGGAAAGAAGATTTAGTGTCTGGCCCAAATTGGAATCAAGCTCAAGGGGAGGCTCTAAGGCTAGGCAGTATTACTGATGCTATGGTGTGCTTACAGACAGGAGGAGCCTGCATAGCTATCCTCTAGGAGGCTCAACTAGCAGCTGAAACAGTCAGATGCAGATACTTACTCTCAACCAATGGACAGAAGCCAGGGACCCCTGTGGGTGAATTAGTAAAAAACTGGAAGAAGCTGAGGAGGAGAGCAACCCCATAGGAAGACCAGCAGTCTCAACTAACCTGAATCCCTGAGACCTCTTAAACACTGAACCACCAACTAGGGAGCATACACCAGTTGATATGAGGCTCGCAATGCATAGACAGCAGAGGAATACCTGGTCTGGCCTCAGTGAGAGAAGATCACACAACCCTCAAGAGATTTGAGGCCCCCAGGGAGTAAGGATGTTTGGTGGTGTCGAGTTGGGGGTGGGGACATTCTCTTGTAGATGAAGAAGGAGGAATGGAATGAGGAACAGTCAGAGGGAATGCCAGGAGGGGGATAATAACTGGAATAAAAAATAAAATAATAATAATTAAAATTACAACAACAACAACAAAAAAAACCAAGTGTTGCAGAACATCCTTAGAGTTGAATATAATATTAAAATCTGAATATACCTTAGCTTTTAATATTAGACCCTCATGATCTCCTTAAAATCACGGAAATTATAAAGGTATAGTTAACTTCTTACTTTTATTCTTATCTTGAAATTGCATACAATACAGTTTACATTTCTCATTATTAGAATAATGCATTGATAGTAGATAATGGTTTTAACTACTTTTAAATGTGGAATTAGGAACATAAATCTCACTGTCAATGAAATGGTATAAATAATTTAACCTTCATTATATGAAACTAAGCTTAGTACTCTCCAGTTATAGTACTTATTTCTTTTCTGTTACTGGGCTTCTTTTGACTTCCTACAAGTCAAAATTTATATTAAGATTATCTAACGGAATTAATATTTTTACTAAGCTCAAATTTGGCTGAAGAATTGATATTTTCCTTGTAATAGAAAGCTTTGAATACGGGCTTAGATTTGAATGGTGAAAACATGCATTTATTTCATAATGATGATTGAGTGGGTATTCCTTTAAAAAACCCTTTTTAGGAAGAAATTTAACTATTAGAAAAGGTTAAAACTAAGTGAAAATGGACTAGATGAAATATTCCAATAATGGAAACTCTTATAAGAAAGAAATATCACCACAGAAAAGAGAAGCATCTAACAAATATTTCTCATCTGGCAACATGAAATAAATTGGAATATATTACATAAAATTAGACCTAGTTACAAGATTTCCATTGTGACATCCGGCTTCATTTGTCAGGCCTCAATTGCATGATTTCTTCAGTGTTTCCTCATAGTATCTAGTTACAAGTGAACGGGTGTTCTTAAGAAGTTACTCCTTTCCATATGTGGTGGTACATAAGTTTCTGTGAGGTTACTTATGTGGGCCTCTTCTAAAGGACAGCATTATAGAAGCTAATGGTGGTATCTTTACAGGATACTTACAAGAACTCCTTTCTGTAGCGAAGAAAGAGTAGAAGGATTGCAGCATCCTTGTGAGAGGCTTGAGAGGACTGAGAATTAAATTTAAAAGCATACACATTCACAATTTGAATGCAAATCTCATGGATTTAATAGCTCAGAAACTAGTTTTCTGTGTCGGCAAGATTATTTCTTAAGAAAACAAGACTTATTTGTCTTCGTCTTACTGAAGGATGAGTGATGCTTCTTGCAATCTTAATTTTGAAAACCTGGAATTTTGAGTACTCCAATAACCACTTCTATGTGTTGTGTGTGTGTGTTGTGTGTGTGTGTGGCATAGGGACAAATGGATGTGGATGTGTATATATGTGCACATGGAGATCAGAGTTTGAGGAATGATTTCTTCAGCATCTTGGGTGGTACAGGCACATGTTTTTCTTGAGGCAATGTCTGTCGTAGAACGTAGAAACCAATGTTTTTTGTACATTGTCTAGACAGAGAGGCACAGCAATCTTTCAGTGTCTGCTTTCATGTGGCTTGGAAAAAGCTTCTTGGTAGACTATATTTCCCGTGGGTTTGGCTCCCACACCAGAGACTTCATGTTTCCTTGGTAAGCATTTCTCTGATTGACCTATTTTCTAAACTCCCATATTATTTTATTAATCTTGAAAGTGAAACACACACACACACACACACACACACACACACAAACACTCACACACATGTGTGTGCTTATATTTTATTTAAAATTTTCAAGCCATATATATTAGCTACAATGTTTATTGTCCCATATCTTCCAATCTCCCTACTTGTCTAATTTCATATTTATTCTCTGCTTCTCTTTTCTGTTTCTCAAAAAAGTGAAACAGTAAAAAAATAATAAAAATGAAAGTAGATAAATGAAAAATAAAAACTAAAATAAGTCATAAGAAAAAAATATCACAACAAAACAAAGAGTGTACAAAAATGAGTCTGTTCTATTTGACTAATACTTCTAGGCCTGTGGGTAGCCTGCTGTGGAAAATGGTTGACATTCAGTGATATATTCAATGACACTGTTGGATAAGAAACATCATTTTTCTTAGCAGATATCCTTTGGATAGGGAAGTAGTTTGTGTCTACTTAACATTCTCACTGCTGGGATTTTGTCTGTTTTAAACCTGTGCAGGAATTGTGCATACTCCCAGAGTGTCTGTGAGCTCAAATATGTGTCTGACATGTTGGATCTGGAAGGTGTTGTTTTCATGGAGTAATCCATCACCTCTGGCTCTTACAATCGTTCTGTTACCTCTATTTCATAGATTCCAGAGAATTGATGGAAAGATTGGACCACATGGTATCTGTCTGTCTGTCTGTCTGTCTGTCTATCAAATCTATTGATCTATCTATAGATTGATCTACTTATATCTCTGTCTCTGTGTTTCTTCATGTTGTTCAAACTTCAATTTCTTTGTTAATTACCATCTACTCCATAAAGAAGCTTCTCTAATGAGCAAGTACATTCTAGGTAAAAGATATAAGGCAAAGTTGGAATCCCAAAGTATACAAGTTTAGATGATAAACTTAAAACAGTAAGACAGTAGAAAACATAGATGAATTCATAAACCATGTAACTTCAACAACTATTTTAGCATTAAAAAATTTTATTGTGAGACAAAATAAATGTATACCATGATAAAATTGCAGCTTCTATAATATATTAATTCATGAAATACAAAATTTATATTATGAAAATAATTGTGTATGTGTTTTCTCATGCTTATAAAATGTTCTTTACAGTCCTTAGAATATTCTAATTAATTGAATTACATAAAAACTGTCTGTCCTGATGTCACTCTTGACATTGTATCTGATTAGTTTCATTGATTTTCTTTAAATGAAGTTAACTTGATTCATTAAAAAAGAGTTTCATTCTTCAAAACTTACTTTTATCTAGTTTGGGTTGTATAATTCAATTCCAGATATCTTAACTTCAATATAGGAAATATTTCTTACCTTATTACCACTAGAGATATTATTTTTTCTAATCAAGTACTAAATAAAAACTTTAAACATTATATTAAAGTGAGTGTTTACCTAGTTTTAACATGGCTAAGTTGATATATTAGACAGGATTGAAAACAATAATGTCCTCCTCTAGCATAAACAGAAAAGGCTACAAATAGCATTTGACATACACATAACTCAATAGGATTTAATTTTGACTCAAATGACTAATAATGCAAATGTCCTTTTGTATTTTTAAAAAAATGAACCACCTGGGACTGTTCATTATTGTTTAATTTAAACACAGTCATTGAAAAATATCACTACAGATGTCAGAGTTTTGCAGAGCTGTGTGTTTGGAGATGCTTTATTAAAACATTCATTGCATATATCAAGCATTTTTTTATCTATTTCCTCCATGGGAATCATTATATCATTTACTAATCATCTCCATTAAAAAATAGCATTGGAATAGAACTATTGAAAGAAACAGAGAAAGGATAGCATATCCAATGAAAATGATAATCTTTATATGGAAGGCAGTGGTTACCCAGGAAACAAAAAATATCCTAAATAGTTATTGTCATAATTGTTTGAAAATTGCAGATGTCGTCCATGCGGAGCTTCTGTTGTTTTCTCTATCAATATGCAGTTTGTAGCTCAAGAGAAAACACTGTTGTTTGATGAGCCCGACAGCTGTATTTGTGTTGCATCCTTTGTGATACAGAATTAGCAGTTCAGAAAAGTCTGAAATTATGTGTAAAATGGAGAGACTATCTACTCTATAATGTGTACTGAAAATAGTATTTTGGAGGAAATGACAGCTTTGTAAATAAACTTTCACAAATATAATGTATCTATACCAAGATAATGATGGTAAGGCATTTTCCCAATGAAATATCTTAATTTAATAAGCGACCCTAGAACTCCTCTGTTTAAATACTTGTCACCTCAAATTATTAAGAACAACTAAAAAGTCAATATGTTTTTTTAAAAATCAATTTCTACCGAAACTGATTCTGAATTCCATTATACATTTTTCCCCACAAATAATTAACACATGTACTAAGTGCTTATTATCTGTTATTTAATAGAATTTGTAAGTGATATTTTATTTGTTTTACCCTTAATGTGTTCAATTTCATGTATTTCAAATGTAATTTAGTTATGAGAATGGTCTTATTTCTTAATCCAAAATGTATCTACATCTTTAAATGTACAAAAAGTATGGTGAATGACAAGCACAACCAATATTTACAATTTTGTCCATATTATTTCAGAGACCATCAGTTACCCATAGAAAGGCTTAACACTTATTGTGCAGTACTAATAGCAAATATTTAAACGGCTTGTGCAACGTCACAATTTTCAGATAGCAGATTCTGCTAAACATGGGTGGACAGAAAGAGTAAATGACTAGCATCTATGACTCACTGAGACTCCCTTTCAGCCACGTTTTAGTCATAACAAAAAAGAAATAATTATGAGTCAGTGTTGTCATCAATGTTCTCTTTAATATCTATAGGAAAAGGAACACATGAAGGTCAGCTTATCGTAGGTAGGATTAAGTTCTATAGATTCATAGTTTCAGAAGTTTTAGTCCTTGGACCCTTGGATATACTGCTCTGCTCCTCACTCTAGTTAGTAAAGCAGAAGTCCATGATGAGAACAGTTTGGCAGAGCAAACAAGTCATCTCATGGTAGACAGAGAGCAAAAAGAAAAAAATCGACATCGACAGAATATATTTTCTCTAGACAGTAACTTGAAGCATACATGTGCTTCCTGATTCCAGTACCCAGAACAGTGCTAACACAGGACACATTAGGTTGCTGACTAAAATGGAAGGGGAAAATCTATTAAGAAGCAAGATTCTCAGAATTTCTCTAGAATTACTCATCTATGAAGATAATAGTGGGATAATAATTCATGAAACAAGATCTAAAAATGCTAATATCATCCCCTCTTGTGGAGGATGAAGGACTTTTCTTTTACAAGCTTGAGATAGACCAAGACCAAGAATAAGTTATAAAATATGGTGAGTTTTTTAATTTATAAATGTATAACAGTTTCCACTAAGAAAAGACCATTGAGGAAGCTCTTTAAGACAGAGGATGTCCTAAAAGAAGGGAAAATATTCCTTATCTTTCAGTAATCTTCTTCAGCTCAGAAAATAAACTACTCGATAGTATCAGGAAGTCCCTGAAACTGACCAGATTCACTAGCATTTTCCCTCCCAGCATATAGAAGTCTTAAAGATTACTGAGAGACACTCTTAGGTAAGCTAAGCTATCTAGAAGCCTTAGATCTGCACAGATGATCAGCACAAACGGTGATCAGCTAATATAACTAAAGGAGGCTCACATTAACTTAGGTTCTTGACAGAGAGAGTTTCCAGCCTATTGATCTGCTTGCAAGTTTTATTGTGTGCTCCAGGATGCCTGCGTTCAAGAGCAGTCACGTTGGTTTTGGCTTTGGTGATATAGTGATATTTTAGATATTTCTGCTCTTCTATGTAATTCCCTGTCCATATTCCTCTTATAGTAACCCTACTAAAACTTTAGCAAAAATAATAACAAAACATATCTTCAAAGTTCACCAAGTTACACTCTTGTGGTATCTATACTTTGGTCTGTTATCGGTTTGTTAGTTGTGCTGAATAGACACTAGCTCATGTGTATTGATGTCTTTCCAGATAAAAAATACATAAGCAACAGGTAAGAGGCACCCTATAGATGTTAGATAATTCAGATGCCCTCTCACACACAATATAGTCAACAACTAAACAAATCTATAGTCACGGAAGTAAAAAATATTAAATGTGATATTTGGATTAAAGGTTCATAAATCATACAGAGCAGTGGTTGCTCATGATCATCAAAATATAATGTCTAAATATGTTAAAATATGTCTTCAAAATCTGAACTGTTAGTGAGGTAACAGCAAAATATTATTTCTCATCAATAGGGAGGTGAGCAAGAAGGATTTCAGGTTCAAGGCTAATCTAAGCTATACAGAAATTCTTATCTCCTAAAAAATTATAAATTGCCTATTTATACATTACCTACTGAATTAAATCATTTTTCTTTTGTTTATTTGCTTTTATGTTTTCAGTAAATTGAAATGATTATTGGCATGTTGAAAAGATTTCATTATTTTTGGATGAGATTAATTTTTCCAAAGCTATACAAATCCTTTCTAAATTGCAGTTGCATACATAAAGCTGGCTCATTATTACATTGATAAAATTAAACAGGATTTAAATTCATAGCATAATTTAGTCTGCCTAAAGTATATTCATTTAATATAGAGAAACAATTTTAAGATATATTTCTACTACAACAGAGACTTGTAAACTCTTTAGATAGTTTTAAGGAAACTGTTAGGAAAAAATATTCTCTTTGCTGGAACTAAAACCAAAATATATCATACATTTTCCTTGTTTGAAAGTTTTTATGAGTTTTTAGAAATAAATTCATAGAACTGAATTGAGTGTTACCTGATCATTTTTTGACTGATAATTTTCAAAATATATTAGCCCTTAATAGTTAAAATATATTTCTGTAATTCAGGTGTATGAAATTCACATGTGTGTCAGTCCTGTTGTTTATGAAGGATTTGGGTTGTTGGAGTCCTCTACTATCACTGGCTCTTAGAAATTTTCATCTTTCTCTTATGTATAAAAGACCAGCCTAGAACAGAGGGGTTTAACAAAAATATTGAATTGGGTCTAAGTCTCTCACTCTCTACACAGTGTCTGGTTGTGAATTTGTTAATTACCATGTAGTACAAGAAGAATATTCTATGATTCTGGTGGAGCAATTGTCTGATCACACTTAGACTTTATATCATCTATACGTGTAATGGTTGATAGTTACCAGTGACAACAACTACATTAAAATGAATAAAAATGGCCTCCGAGACTTCTGTCTGATTCTCTCACAGAAACTTGTTTAAGAAACTGTGAGTCAAATAGTAGAATCTAGATGTCTTGAAATTATCCTGCTAGAGATGACCCATTGTGAGCATTACAGAGACAGAAAGGGAGAGGGAAGCCACATACTCCATTCTCCAATTTATTCCACATACTATCATCGTATCTTCACAATGTTCCAAACCTCTCTCTGGAAAATCATACATGATACACTCTGCAACACAGACCAGCTTACATGGCCCAAACAATGAGAACTTAAACCATTAAGTTGTTGGCAATTTGGTATACAATACTAATAACAGGTATAGGGCTCTTAAAGTAATTGATTGCTGTGATTTCAAAGAAAGAAAGCTGCTACCTGTGCCCTGAACTACTAGCTGCTGACCCTACCTGCCCTTGGGGCTTGGAGGTGAGGTGTTGTGGAGCCAATGACACAGATTCCGGGAAGAGGTGAGAAAACACCACAACAAGTTCATTGAACACTGCTGCAAGCTTCTTTAATACCCTCCACCTGTGCTTCATTGGTCCCAGAAAGCATCTCTTCTAAACAGCAGTTCCCGATTGGATTGGCTGGCATTGTCTTTATCAGCAATCCTTGGTCTCTTAGGCAGTCTTCAATTAGGTCCTCCTGCAGGAAGTGCATTTGTGGCTGTGCAGCCCCTGGGATTGTTAGCCTCATAGTCCCTGCTACAGAAATCATATTTGAGTAACAAAGTAATATTGTATTTATTTTTTAAATTTGATCACTCCTGTGGGTTATTTAAGTGGAAGATTTACTGAGGATTTTGCATTTTAATTTAAATGTCAATGATCAAATATATTCTGATATTATATCTAATCTTTTTATCCACTCAATGACAACTATCAAAATAATAAACCAAATATTAATTTTCTCATATTTCCAAGATACTCAATATTTCTAGTTGTACTCACATATAAGGTAGTAACATAAAGAAATTTGTAAATTGTTTTGACATGAATATGGAGACCATTTGTTTAAGTACAATAGAAAATATTACAAGCTCTGAGAATAGAGTGTATAAAATTAAATAATGTCTGTGCACTGATATAAAATATTATCTGATGAAGTTTATTGTTGAGCATTTGATGGGTGTCTTCTGATTATCTTCTAATACAATGATACAGTTTTGACAGGGCCAAACAATGAATTTAGAATGAATGCGATATATTTCATTCAGTACTGTGAATGCCATTTTATGAGACTGACGCGCTGCCTACTGTGCTAAGAAGGCACTATGAATGCCATTTGGAGAAAGAGGAACACTCCTCCATTGTTGGTGGGATTGCAAGCTGGTACAACCACTATGGAAAGCAGTCTGACGATACCTCAGAAAATTGAACATGGTGTTACCTGAGGACCCAGCTATACCCCTCCTGGGTATATACCCAGAAGATATTTCAACATCCAACAGGGCCACATGCTCCACTATGTTTATAGCGGCCTTATTCACAATAGCCAGAAGCTGGAAAGAACCCAGATGTCCTTCAACAGAAGAATGGATACAGAAAATGTGGTACATTTACACAATGGAGTACTACTCAGCCATTAAAAATAATGAGCTCATGAAATTCTTAGACAAATGGATGGAGCTAGAAAATATCATCCTGAGTGAGATGACCCAATCACAAAGGAACACACATGGTATGCACTCACTGATAAGCGGATATTAGCCCCAAAACACACAATACCTAAGATGCAACGCAGAAACCTCATGAAACTCAAGAAGAAGGAGAAGAGCAAAGTGAGGGTGCTTTTGTCCTTTTTAGAACGAGTATCAAAAGATTCATCCAGAGCTCCCAGGATCTAAACCTCCAGCCTGAGAACAGACAGGGGCAAGCTGTCCTCTGAGAGGCTCTAACCAGCAGCTGACTCAGACAGATACAGACATCCAGAGCCAAACAGTGGATGGAGCTTGAGGACTCTTAAAGAAGAATAGGTGGAAGGATTGTGGGCCCTAAGGAGATAGGAACTGCACAGGAAGATCAACAGAGTAAACCAACCTGAACCCTTGGAGCTCTCAGAGACTGAATCACCAACCGTGGAGCATATCTAGTCTACACAGATCTAGCTCCATGGGCTGAACCTAGGCCTCCCTGCACATATGTTGTAAATGTGCAGCTTGGTTTTCATGTAGGTCTCAAACATCTGGAGTGGGGGCTATCCCAAAACATGCAGCCTGTATATGGAGTATGGTCTTCTAAAAAAAAACAGTTGTTCAGTTGTTCATGGAATATTATTTTTTTATATCTCTTGTATTCAGTTTGCAACTACTTCATTGAGAATTTTTGTATGTATATTCATGAGGGATACTGGACTATAACTTATATATTTTTGTTGGGTTTATACTTGATTTCACTATTTCAATATTATTTGCTTTGTGAAGGAAAAAAAAAAAAAGAAAGTAAATCATTAACAAAATTACATGTCAAAGAGTAGTTTTTATTTTCCTACGTTATTTCTTGGTTAGATTATCATTATTTATGAAAGATTTATAATATATGTATGTATTTTATTATGCAAAATATTTTGATACAAGCATTTCACATAATGATATGTGCAATTCTGGTTTGATAAATTGAACAAATGCATTGAGATGGATGAATCTGGAAAATTGTATGTAATTTACTCAGTGGAAAACGCTTCTTTGGTTAACTATGTGCCATTACAGGAGCAAATCAAAGATACAATTACACATGGATGTTAGTATATTTTAGTCTTAGTGTTACTGTAATTTTCAATAACTAATGTTCTTCTCAAGTGCACATAGGATATTCACAAAGATATAATCTAATCCATAAAATAAAATATAGGAAGTGATAATTCTCATGAGAATTATAGTCTTAGAATACAAAATGAATAACCTATATATGAGCAGTAGAAGTACAAATATCTACATAGAAATAATCATATCTAGTAATAAAGTAATAAAAATAAATAGATGGGTTGAACATGTAAAATTAAAATTATTTAAACTGATAAAAAAAAATAAAAGAAGACATTGTGTTAAGTTTTGTAAGATATACCTGAAGTCATATCTAAAGGAAGCCTATCATATCAAAAATAAATGTGTGTTCACGATATAAATTCTTTTATATGCATTCATGTAATGAATGGAAGAATTAAATTCAATGCCAGGTTTTGTTTTAAACAAGCTGGAAGGAAAAATGAGAAGCAATAATGAAATAAAACTAAGAATTTCATAATAAAAACAATAAAATCCCCCCAAAATACCTTTTTAGAAAAATACAATGCAATAAAGCATTGTCCAGGATAACAAGGAAAAAATATAATGCACAAAATATGAACCTTATAAATGAAGGATGGGAATTTATTTTGATTCTATAGATATTAATAATTTTGAAAAAAT
Source organism: Mastomys natalensis (assembly GCA_021653895.1). Classification (NCBI taxonomy): domain Eukaryota; kingdom Metazoa; phylum Chordata; class Mammalia; order Rodentia; family Muridae; genus Mastomys; species Mastomys natalensis. The sequence goes on along the minus strand of JAJTUV010001188.1, from coordinate 265,944 downwards.
ACTATGGAGTACGTTTGCCCACAAATTCTAGTAAAAATGTTGAAAACACACAAAACCAATGTGCAGTTGTGAAAAATAATAAACTAGAAAAAATACTTTAGATCTAGTTAAAAGATCTGAATGTACAATACCCCACTGCCAGCATATAATAAGAAAATACTCTAGGACTCTGAGAATAAACTGAAGAATCCCATCAGATGTTTAAGAAGTAATATGTAGTTATATCTATGAGTTATTTTAAGAAAGCAGGAGCAAATGAGTGAATTGAAAGCTACCAATGATACTGTTAGCATTCTGTCTAAGCTCCACCCACAGTTACTTGGCAACTGTCAAGTATGCTCACCCCCTAGTTTCCTGGCAATAGCCAGGTAGGCCTGACCCAGTATTGAAGGGGCTGCTTGACCCCTCCGCCCTCCCTCCCTCCCTCCCTCCCTCCCTCCCTCCCTCCCTCCCTCTCCTCTCTTCTCTCTCTCTCTCTCTCTCTCTCTCTCTTCTTCTTGTTCCTGCTCTGTCCCTTCCCCTTGCTTTTCCCCCCTGTCTCCCCATTCCGCTCCCCAATCTCTCTCCACATGCTCACGGCTGGCCTCTACTCTTCTCTTCTTTCTCTCCTCTCCTCTCCTCTCCTCTCCTCTCCTCTCCTCTCCTCTCCTCTCCTCTCCTCTCCTCTCCTCTCCTCTCCTCTCCCTCCTCTCCTCCCTCCCCTCCCCTCCCCTCCCTCCCCCTCCCCTCCCCTCCCCTCCCCTCCCCTCCCTCTTCCTCCCCTCCCCTCTTCCTCCCCTCCCCTCTTCCTCCCCTCCCCTCTTCCCCCCTTCACTCCCCTCCCCTCTTCCTCCCCTCCCTTCTTCTTCCTCTCTCTCTTCTCTCTCCTCTCTCTCTCTCTCTCTCTCTCTCTCTGCCTTCTTCTGCCTATACTACCATCTTACCTCCCCTCCCCATGCCCTGAATAAACTATTCTATACTATACCCTCAGGAAGAAGGGATTCCTCATGATCCTGCCGAGGCACCCCTTCCTCCCTACTTAACTACATCTCCACAGAACATATCTCCCTTCTCATTATCTTTTTATAAACACATTCCATTTTATAAACTCTTCCACCAAGTACTTCAGATCCTCTCCCCTTTCCTACCTGCCCAACTTTAATAAATTATTTCACAAAATAAACAAAAAGCCATAGTGATAGAGATAGAAAAGTTGTAGTGATAACAGCAACCCCCCAAAAAGAACCCCAAGGAAACAAAATAAAACACCAACCACAAAAACAGCATAATATACACTATCAATCTACTACTGCTATGGAGTATCTTTAGCTGTAGGTTCCCGTTCAGAGATTGGGAAGGGGCTTATGCGCAACTGAAGATATGGACCACCTGTTGCCTTTCAATCAGGTGATCCCACATAAGTTGAGCAGTGACATCATTGGTTATTTTATCATAACATCAGTATTACAAAACAGTATCGTTGCAAAAAGCCCCTTATAAGTTCCTCTCCCTCTTCCCCACTACATTGCGTCAAACAGCCCCTATACTTATTTTGCACTACAAAACAAAATTTCTGCAAGCCAAAAATAAACATCTAGCCAAGCATGTCCTGTAAACATGAGCACTTACCCAGCTGGGAGCAAATGTAGTTACACAGTTGGGCAAGGTGAGGACAGATTAAACATTTTTGGGTATTGGTCCAATCATCAAATGACATCAAATGACATCATGTAATACTACTTTGTTGCTCACAGTACCAAGCCAACTTACTTGATATGCACCTACCAATTACTGATACCATCTTTCCAAGAACCTATTTTAAGCATTTATTCATTATAGATTCCCTGTATTCTAGATCTCTATTGATCAGACAGAGCTTCCTTGGAATAGTTATGCAAGAATGACCCAGTGCTCTTCACAACTGCCACAGACTTACTTAGTGAATCTAGCTGCTTCTCTAGGTATATGATTACATACCTCAATATTGCCCTGATTAATGGTCACATCCAGAGGATTGATAGAGGCAGATAGAGGAGAGGAAGGTTTTAACCTTGGAAAGAATATTGAGGAAAAAAGAAAACAGAATCATCCACAGGACATTCAGCCTGAGTGATATTGGTGAAGCTAAATGTTGCTATGAATATGATCAACACAGTAAAAGGAAGAAGAGCTTGCTTCTTATATGAATAATCTACATAATAAGCACAGAGCCCACCAAATTCATCACAGGTCTTTGACAATTGGGAAGGGTTTTCCATCAGTCTTTGCACTGAAGCATCTAGAGGGTCTCTATATCCATTGCTACAGTAGAGTAGCATGAATAAAGCACTCATATAGTGTTCCCTGAAGATTCTGCATGGCCATTGTCATGTAACCAAATAAAAGCATATATAGAGTCTGTAGAGTCTATCATGGAGTGTTTGAGGCATGTTGCTCTACAGTATAAAAGAAGATAAGACTGGAGTATAGGACAACGGTGAAAAAGAAATCAGTTAAATAGGAGCTTACTGTGTTGATAGTCCTTCACCCCAACAAAAGCAATAACAAAAACAAAAAAACAAACAAAAAATTTTCAAGGAGGCATAAACAGCCACTTCCAAAATCATAACTGGTATGACAAGTAATAAACTAATATAGTTAGGAAAATCAGACCCTACTAAGAGCTGTTTCAAACTCAATAATACCAAAACACAATACTGAACAATGGAAAAATCAACAGCTTTTAAGGTGCAAAAATAGAGGAAGTTTTATATCCTGACTGGATAAAAGTAGACAAGAAGGTTCAAGGATCACTAATTTATTGTAGGAGTATAGATATCGTTAAGTTTACATCTGTATTGAACAGTTAAGAACCCCCTTAATAGAAACTGGATTATGAGGTTCTTCCATTTAGTAGAATAGGCACTGGTGATAACACTAATCTATAAAAGAATTGGTGAGAACTTGATGGTACAGACCTGTAATACCAGAACTTGGGAGGGTCAAGAGCTCAAAGCCAGGTGGAGCTGAGCTTGAGACCCATGTGAACTGGATCAGATTGCATTTAAAAAAAAATGCTGGTGAATGTTTGAAATTAATGAACATGTGGCATTCAGGCTAGGACGTCTCTGAAATGAGTACAAAGTTCAAAGGAAAATATTTTTGAAATGTAGTCCTGAGGCTTCTTAACATTTAGAAGTTGGAAAGAAAAGAGGAATAAAACAATAAAGAAAGGGAAAGGGAAGGAAAGCCCTGGAGAGAAGTTAATAGGGAGAAATTGCTGTGCTGGTGATTAAAATTAAAATATATATTCATCAACAGTGAATAAGCAACTACTTCCATATTCAGATACTCTATGATTTACATTTCTATTCCATCCCTCTAACAAAGATAAATGCATCCGTACACACTCTACAGCTGTTCTCTTCCACTGCCATTCGTTTGCTTTTGTGTGTGTGTCTCATTGGCAGTGGACAATAATTTTCTTCTCTGCTTTGGCTATCATTTAATTAGATGATTATAATAATACTTCTTTGGACCTCGTGCTGTGGGATAGCTAGAAATGGCTTGTTTTAGAAACACGTATTTGAAAATTGCTGTTTATATGCATGGCTGGGTTCCACAAATGCATTTGAATGTGGCAACTGAAGAGAGAGAAACATTGTATAAAGGTATCATTTAAAATATTGCCATCCAAGCAAAGATATCCACAGAAACTCAGCTTAGAGGAAACAGGCAAATCAGTGATGGGAAGCCTTGAAAAGTTTAGTTATTCATCTTTACCTTGCTTTTCTGTTCAGGCAAAACAACTGAGGTTTGAACACAATTCTGAATAAGATAGTAGCACATAAACAAAGAAACCAATTTTCAGCCGTATTCACAAATGGCTATAACTGTGTTGTTTGATACATACAAATATATTTGAAATGGAGCATGATTTGCTTGTAAAATTGAAATAATTGTTACTATATTTTTCTGTTAATATGAAGTTATGAATTGCTTAACAATGCTTAGTATTGAATGGATTAATAACGAAGCATATATAACATAACCTATAAACCCGAGTTTAAATATCTGCTCCCTGAGTCACTGAGAAAAGAACACAGTCTTGAACAGTAAGATTTATTTATTATTCATGTTTTTATTTAATACATTGGAAAACAATTTAATTTTGTGATATCTCTTCTCCATTCTCCCACCCTTCAAATGACTCTTCCCTGGAAGAAGTTAATTCTCACTCTCTCAGTGGTAATGAATTGACTATAATTCTTTGTTAGGGATGGAACCCTGTGAAGTGTTTACCCTTTCACATTACATGTGTATCGATATGATGATGGTTCATGACTTGTTTTGGCAGACATGTCTAGGACACAGTTTCCCAGCAGACTTCCTGGTCTTCTAGCTCTGAAAAAAATTCCAAACCATTATATCTGTGATGACCCTTAAGCCTTACTTGTAGGACTTGAATTGAAGAAATATCTATTTGGGCTTTCAAAAATGGATGGATTTAAAATTTTGTATTTATGAATGTTGATACTTTATCTTATGAAGATCTAAACATATGCATAAATGCATATCATCACATAACTACTAGTGCAGCCTAATATATTACAGCTTTGCCTCCTTGTGATTAATCAGGTGTGGGGTTTATATGTAATCTCTGTAAACTTGCTACTTTCTCTTAACCATATTCATTTGAGTTGCAACCTTACCTGTGTAGCATCGTATCTCATCTCACTGCCGAATACAGTCCTTTTGTGCATATTTTATTATTGTTTATCTGTTCAATCATTGATGTATCTCTTTCTTGCTTCATATTTAAGGAATTAATTTGAATATTTTATGCAGTTTTAGATCTGTAAAAGCTTTTGTCAGTTGGACAAATACATAAAATTCCATTTCAAATTGTATGATAACACTAGTTGAATACACTAACAAATTTAATATGTCCTCTAAAGTGTATTTATCATATTTCCTTAAAAATAGAATGAATGTAATATGTTTATAATTTTGTAACCTGACTAGTAGTTTGTGTACTCAAATTTGGCGTTTTATAAAAACATATATTATAGCATGTTTTGAATTAGCAATTCTCAATTAATAATGAGGATGGCTAACTTTCCATATGTTTATTTCCATTTGCATATATCCTTTGATATCATCCATTGTTCATATTTTTGCCCATTTTTAAATTGGCTATTTGACATTTTCTTCTTTTGCAGTATAGATACAGCCAATTATTACCAACGTGTTTCACAAATGTGTTTGTTTAGTCTGAGCTTCTCTTTTTATTTGCTTGCCAATATATTTTCAGAGTGTGTTTCATTGTAATAAAAACCAGTATAGTTTTCTCTTTCATCTTTTATGCTTCTGGTACTTTATCTGATACATAACCATCAAAGTGACCATCAAAACTCAGTTTTCTTCTGTATTTCACTTTAGAAGTTGAAAATGTTTTTTTTTATTTAAGTATTTGATTAGTAAAGATATATTTCTTTTATTTTTGTGAAAGTTATAAAGAGGATATTGAGTATTTATAAGCATGCATACTGTTATATCAAACTATTTTAAAATAAATAATAATTTTTGTATTCAAGAACCATTTTTTTTCTGGAAATAATGAAGTTGTGTGGTTAGTTAGATTTATTTGTATATCTTCTCTAACTGGTATAATATACTATAATCACTGCAGCCAAATTGTAAGACTAGACATCAGGCTCTCTCATGGTCCCAAAACTGTCTTTCATCTCAATGTTATGCTAGCAATTCCTGGCATCATACTTTTCTAGATGACTCTGTTTTTTTCATCTTTATAAAATAGAATGCCGAAAATTTGAATGAATTTCATTGAATATCTAAAAAAGTTTGAAATAAAAGTATTTCATATAATTAATAAGTTTTCGACATAGTAAAACTCTCTATTTATATCTGTAAACTTTTTAAATCGTTTGAATGGAGTTTCTCCATACAAAGTGAGTACACAATGTGTCATAACTACGTCTATTTCAGTTTGACAATATTAAAATAAGTATGGATTTTATTTGCATATTTTTATCTTCATAACTATATAACTATATATATAAATTTGTCATCTTATGTTATTCATGATTTTATGATAAGAATTTTTTAAATTGTTTTCTTTTCGGTTTATTTATTTATTCATTCATTTTGCAATTTTCTCTCATGATATATATAAAGAATATTTAGGTCTCTTCATTCTCACAATTTATACCTTCCATTAAATTCTACATTCTCATTATATCAAATGAGACACTAAGGACGATTGTAACACAAGATGACTCAAACTTTACTATTTTAAAGTGAGAATTTTGCTTTCATATCATTAATGCAGAAATATTAGATATGTTTCTATATTTCTACTATTTCTGCTTTTTATTAAACTAGTTCTAGATTTTCAAATTCAAATTTAAACATATAATTTCATTTCTTGTACACTTCCAATTTATAGTATATGTTGCAAACTTCTTAGTAATGTATAACTTTCCACATAAAGACAAAGAAAAATATAATAATTTCACCTTCTGTACAGTATATACATGTCTCTTATAAGATATTCAACATTGCCTAGATATACACTGACAATAGATGGTATGTAAAGATATAAAGATGGAGACCCTAATCTCAAAGGAAAATGAAAAACTGCATAACATAAAATTAATCTAAATATTATACATAAGGACATAATGAATTGGAAAATCCCCATCAATTAGAGATGAGATATAAAATCATTTAAAATAGTCCAATTGTCTTTCTTGGGGATACATTTACAAAGAGAATGAAATCGAATGTTAAGGTTTAATCGTTCTCTCCAATATTCCTTTGTCATATTATCTACAATAAGCATGAAACTGAAACAAAGGACATCTCAAAACGGACAAAAGAAAAAAAAATTATGTGCTATATATACTCAGAGAAACACTTTTCTTACAAAACAACAAAGTTCTGTCATTTGTAACAATATATAAAATGTTGCCTTCACTATATTGAACAAAATGTTAAAAAAAAAAAAACATAGAAAGACAAAGTATCAATGATTTTCACTTACTTAGGACTCTGATAACATTGACCTACTTGTAATTGGCTGAAGAAAGATGGAGACCACCAGCTGTGGAGCAGAGTTGACAAATACATACTGTTAAGCTTAGCAAGGAATGAAGGATACTCTGGTGTGCTTTTGCACTTTGTAGGAAGACTGAGAAAACGGTGGAGTAGTATGCATTTCTGGACCATAGAAGGAAAGACGTTAAACCTCCAATATAAAGAAATAATTTATAGTTCAAGAAGTAGCTCTGTTTAACTGGCTCACACACTGTTAAAGTATATAGGAACAGAAACTTCACATACATATTAGGGGTCTGGGATCCTTCAGAGATTCATCAGTCTGACAGAAAATAAATGTTGTACAATGGGGATGCTTTTAGTCACATACTGGTACCAAGTCTATGATTTGTCCTCAGACAAGGAATTCCCAAATGTTGTTGCTCTCACCAATATCAGTCAGGGCTGTTAATTTTGAAATTTTAAACACAAACAAGACATAAAGTAATGTTTGCAGTCACAGTTACATCATTAATAGTGTAACATGTTTTCACTGTGCTTGAAATTGAATTTAGGGTCTCATTCACTTTAGGGAAGTCCATAGCTCTACTTCCATAGCCTTTAATTTATAAAAGAAATTTAAGTATGCTATATTATTTTATATTACAAAATGGAAAAAAATTCTTTAAATAGCAGCTTCAAATTATTACATGCAGGACACTTCAAATTATTAGATGCAGGATTACTTAGCTACTGAGATTTTTAGTTGTGGAGGTATTGGAAGATATTTGCCATAAGAAACTAGACTGGATAAATTTGAAGAATTTTTGTAAACATTGACAATCTTATTATCTACTAACCCTGTTTTCATTATTCATTTTGCTTTCCAGTAAAACTACTTAATGTTTTCCCATCCTAACTAAATTACCCTCATGATTAGAAAAGATCATGTGTCTTATCCAATATACATTTAAAAGAATTACGTTTTGAGTTAATGATGTTAACAAGTAAACAAGAAATTACTGCAACTAACTGTCACATGATACTGGAACAGTCAGGGGTAGGATATTACTAATATAATTTTTAATCTACATTAGATTGTTAGATGCAAAACCTGAAGATATGTGTTGAATAATTTTGTAGTCAAACATATTTCTGATATTTTAGGGATTCATGAGACATTTAATCAATGAACATGCAATAAATATGTATGTCAGTAACAAATTTAGCAGTCTTTCAGGTCTGTTTCAGCCTCTGTTAAATACCATTATTATATTTCTTAATCTAGTGCAATGTATTAGATTTCAGTATATTTTCTATGAAGTATAAAGGATAAATTGATCATCAGCCTCAAGTAAATAACACCAGGTTGGTGTTTATCTTTTAATACAACTGTATTTGAAATTGTCTGTTAAAACATATACATATATTCACTTGCTTTTAACATACGCTTTTAAATTTTATCTTCAATTTTAGATCTGTTTTCTATACACTTTTACTCTATTGATAAATTTGTTGCTAATGTAAAATCCCATGTTTAAAATAAACAAACTAATGAGAGAAACAAAAATGTAATTTGAATTTGGAGTAACCTACTTAAAATGCCAGATATTTAGAAAGGTTGTAGAAACTGATGAGGAAAGCTTTAGGAATGGCCTGAAATAGAATGCTACTGTGATGGTTTGTATAACCTTGGCCCAGGAAGTGGCAGTATTTGGAAGTGTGGCCTCGTTGGAATGGGAGTGTCACTGTGGGTATGGTCTTAAGATCCTCATCCTAGTTTCCTGGAAGCCAGTATTCTGCTAGCAGCCTTCAGATGAAGATGGAGAACTCTCAGCTCCTCCTGTACTGTGCCTGCCTGGATGTTGCTGCCTTCAGACCTTGATGATAATGGACTGAACCTCTAAACCTGTAAGCAAGCCATCCCTAATTAAGTGTTCTCCTTACATGAGTTGCCTTGGTCATGGTGTCTGTTCACAGCAATAAAACCCTAACTAAAACAGGAACCAATTCAAATTGCCATACGGGGAGACCAGAGAACCACCCTGAACTCCAGAAAGCAAGCAAAGGGAAAGGAAAGTTGATGGAAACTAATGCAGAAAAGAAAGATATTAACCAAACATTACCAAGGTGATTGCAACACACTGGATCAAAAATCACTCTATTGAGAGAGTTTTCCTAAACCACTTCAATTTTCTTCAAATAACTCACCTGACAGCTGCATACTCCTGACTTTTACAAAGAGACTTTTTGAATAATTTCAGTGTATATTCGTAAATGTTGAGTAACCAGAAATAAGAAATTACTTAATTAATCTGTATAAATGATGCCTAAGCATACATAACTGCAACATAAAACAAATGTAGAACTTTGTTTCCTAGTTTTAGTGTTCATGTCTAATGGTGGGGTTATATTCCTGTTATCAAGTAAGTTCCTGTTAATGTAGTTTGGAATAAGGTCTCTTTATTCATAAGGAACATTTATATATTTACAAAGAACTTTCAGTTTTATATTTAAATCATTGGGAAAGATGGAGATTTCTATGTAAGTGAAACTGTTTTTTTGTTTGTTTGTTTGTTTGTTTGTTTTAAGTAGTCTTGGGTTTAATGTTTGTGAACAGTGTTTCATGGGGTCTGATGCTGTATAACAGGGATATTTGTCCATTAAAGTCATGGATAATATTCAGAGAATTGGCCACATACATTGAATAGGTCAAAAATTTAATAGGTCAAACATTGAGGCTGTCAATATTTGTTGGTTACTACTTACTAAATGGCTATGTCAAATGAGAGTTTACTAGGAGCTTATAGATCAGTATCAGTGCAGAAGTAATTCTATTCTACAAGATTTTTTGACCATAATACATACCTTTTCAAATGTGAACATTCTAACTCAATAATTCTCCATAGCATATATAAGAAAGACCTAATATAATTTTGAAAATGGCTTCAAAATATGTTCTTCTGTAATTACAGGGAAGGTCCAAGCCTAACTCTTTATGATCTTCCCCATTATAACCTTCTGAAGCCTGTGGGGACTCAGTGCCATGTTTTAATAATGGGGGACTTTAATGAGTTGGCTTGGCAGTGATTCAGCTTAAATGAAGTGTCATTTGCAAAACAACTGGAGCACATAGTAAGGGAAACATGAAATAAAGATATTAAAGAGAACATAAAACTGCCGATAAATAGTAAAGAAAATCTTTTAAAATCCCCTATTCATATACAGAATGCACGTAAGTATTGAAATTGAGCGAAATTAATAAGCTCCATTTACCTGTTAAGTTGGTCACCTCCTTGCTTAAATTCCAGAACAGTTTGAGATGTACATCTTAATACATGGAATCCAATATGTTATCAGGTATTTCAAAGTTTTCATTATTTAAATTTGTTTAAAATTTAAATGATGTAGGTAGAAAACTAAAAATATAATTATTATAGTAGTTAGAATTACTAATTTGTAACAATTCTTATCATAAGAACCAATCTTCCTGAAAGCACATACCTGTAAGCATATGCTTTCCTGCCCTATTTAAAGCAGCTACAACAACTTGTAATATTCTAGAACTGCACAGTGGTTGGATGTTTCTGCTTTGTTAGATCTATTTATTTATGATTCATTTACTTCTTTATTTTGAGATTATCCTACTAATATTTGGAACCCAGATGGAATCCTACGAACTGGATTTCTGTCCAGTGAGGATCCTATAGTTTAACCAAAGTAGTATGTTTATGTTTCATGTAATTATGAGTCTTAAAGACATTTAATATTTGACAATTTATACAAGCTAGAATCAATATTGTAATATCGCACAAGGTTAAGAACTAAAAATCCACATCATAGTAAAATTGTCTAATCTAAGATGAAAAGTTTTCATGTCCTCTCTTAGGATAAGAAAATGGATAGTTTATTGTCTCCTGCTTAAGTACTAATATTATGGTTTATAGTGCTATTGTGTAAGCTTTAAAGTATATTCGGTGTGATGGCATTTGATCAAGATGTTAGTTCACCAAAAGGATGAGATTAGAAATGGGCAATAAAAATTATTTTCCATGAGTAATAATGATATGTTCCATTCTAATAATTTTTCTTTATCTTTACAAATATAAACTATGCCAATATGTGTATTTATATTCATATTTGTAAACACGTATTGAGGTAACCTTTTTGAAAAGTTTTGGGATTAATAAAGGAACATTTTGTTAAATGAGATATTTATTCCAATATTAAATAATGATAAGAAGAGTTTGAATGTTTGTGACTGACTGGTGAACTAAAACGTAGTTCTTGAATTTTTTTAAATAGATACCTTATAAACCATAAAAATGAACTGAATTAGGCAATATATACAGGTATATATACATATATTATAGACATATGTATTACACATACATGTATGTGTATATGTAGACATATATTCAGAGTTGAAACTTTTTTTGGTGTTTTCTTTGTAAAACTGCATGCATGAGTATAATGTATTTTGAAAATATCTACCCTTCCTGCTCCAATACTTCTCATGTCTCTGCCTACATTCCTTCTCAAATTCTGTCCTCATTGGCTATAATACACACACACACACACACACCTCAAAACGAAAACAACACTATCTACAATATCCAGTTTGTGTTGCCTGTTTCATGAAAGAATGTGGGAATAGGGTTTGTAACTTTTGGCATAGACAACCTATCCGTGGTGCTCATTCCTGAAGAAAACCATCTCTCTCCCAACCAGCAGTCATCCGATACCTCTAGCCAGCTCTTCAACTATGGTTAGGGCCTTGTAAGTCATTCTACATCCATGCTGGTATGTTAACTGGTGTGGTCTTGTGCCAGTCTCGTGCAGGTTCTCAGAGTTGATGAGTTGCTCATAGATGCTGACCATTCATTGGAGCAGAATTTTGACATGTGCACAAGACACTATTTCAAAGCAATACTCTTGGTTGTCTGGCTTTTAAAATCTTTCTTCGTCCTGTTTAACAATCTTCCCTGTGTTTAGATATAGGATTAATCTAAATGCTATAGATTTCCCATTTTAGCATGGGTATTCTATAATTACTGGTTCCCTGATTTTTGATACTTTTTCTTCTTCATTATCACCTTCTTCTGCTGCAAGAGTATATTTGTTTAATAAGCAGTGAGAGTTCTGCATGAATCTATGGGTTGAAGAATAAATACTTTGAATGCAATTGGATTATATATCAATTTAGCTGAATAACAGGAAGAAGTTCTCCTCTAGGGTCTATGACCCCTTTTAAGCCATAGGTTCTTATTTTGCTTTACAGAATCAGTCATGGTCTTATTGCTATTGAAATCCAATCACATATCTCTTTGTTATATCAAATTATTATTATTTGAAGAAAATAATATTATTTATTATATACACCATAATAGCATAGTTCACAAGCTTACAGAGATGTAGGACTATTCATAACTTTTCTCTCCTTGCTCCCAAGGAATTATCAATCAAAGAGAAAACTTGCAAGTCAATATTTCATTGATGTCTCCTAGTCATTTGACCAAAGATGCTAGTCTCTGCAGCAATAAGGCATTACCCTCAAATTCAGGAAGACAACCAAGGGAATGACATTAGTTTGCATTGCTTTCTGAATTCTCTTAGACCACTGATCAACAACTCCAGATAGGTAACTCATACCTGGCATAATTTTTTTTTTTTTACCTTATTCGATATATCTCAAAGAAAGCTATTCATGAACTTTTATTTCTTATTAATTATTATTAAAATTCATTTCTAATTTTTGACTTTCACTTCAACACATGCTTTATGAGATAAGAACGACCTCTATTTTTGGCATTAATGTGAACCTTGCATAAATGAAATATTTATACATCTGAATTCAAACAGTAAAGTTGCATAATATTAAACCTATCTGATTTGATCAAAACCATTTAGCATTTGTGATGACTGAAAGAGCAAAGGTGATTTTATTATACCATATTGAAACCTCTGCAGAACAAACCACATAAAGTTAATTACATAACTACGGTCCAGCTCCCCTGTCCTTTTTATTAGTTCTTACTGACCATAGAGAATATTGAAATTCACAATGCTTAGTGTGACACGTATTTGCAATGTAAATTGACATTATGTATGCTAATACAGTACTTTAGGAAAGTCAAATCATGATGCCAAATAATATTACTGAATTTACACAGATGTCTATGATATGGAGATAATTTAACACATTACACAGGTGATATGGTTTTTCAAGTTATTGATATATTCACATTAAAAATGACATCTGTGTCTGCTTTTGGGGATCTCTCCTGTTAGGTGCAATGTCCAACTTTGATATGATAATTTTTACTTCAACTTATTATATTGTCTTTTTTTCAGGTTTGATTATTATATTTTGGAAGCTTGTCTCTTTCTAATAGGAGTAAGAAAGGGACTTTCTGGAGGAGAGCCTAAGTGGAGAGGACCTGGGAGAAACAGAGGAAGGGGAAACTACAATCAGGATATATTGTGTGAGAAAATAATCTATTTTCAATTTGAAAAAGGAAAAGTAACATTTGTTTGGTTCATAGTCTGAAAGAGTTTTTGGTCTTGTTGCAATGTTTGTTTTAATGACATTAATATTTATTAGTCAAGCTAGCATGCATTTTGCATTTCTCAAGTAATATGAGAAGTCTTTAATTTTCCTCAGACATTTGGAAGGAGACACTAATAAACCACAGGAAACAAGTGTTTTGCTCTCCATGCATAGTAAGGAAGGAGTGTAATTTGACAAGTGCAGAAGTCTGGTTGAAGAACTTCTTGCAGATTTGATTAAGACTTTCAAGATAATGCCTACATGCTTGTCTTTTAAGAGTGAGAGTGAAGAAGCTACCTTTCTACAGTTATTATTTTTACAAGAAGTTTTAGAATTTAACAGGCCGGCCAAATGTTGCCATTCAATAATGCATATCAGTAAAAAAAAAAAAAAACTTATTGCAATGTGTGAAAATATTATCTGTATAATTTAATTAATAGCCTGTCCAAAGATCAGAGTTCAGAATGCATGCTGGTATTTCAATCTCAAATACTCTATATCAAAGATAGACTGCTCAATATATCTTCATGTAAGAGGTTTATGGGGTCCCTTAATAACTTATCTCGTAGGATAAGACAGTCCTGTTTGAAATATCAGGCAATGCTTCAGTTCAAATATATGACCATAGTCCTGTATATAACGCTGTGATTAGAGAGAGTTGTGCTAGCTACATTCATGGTTTTCTTAGCGTCTTTGTAAGTGTAAGTAATCATTTCTATTGTATCTCTGACCTTGAACTCTTGTTAATGTTTGGCTCTTTAGTAAATGGCATGGTATATATCTTGAAACAAACTATTATAGCTAATATTATAATGCCATTTTAATTTGAAGTTACAACAGCTTCAGTGTTCAGGCAAGTCAAATTGCTGGAATTTATCAAAAGTATTTACCTCAATTAGATACACCATAATCCATCTTCCAAAGCAATCAACTCAAAATATTATTATTGTAATTATTCAACTATAATATCAAATTACTGAAAATTCATAGTTTGTTATATCAAATTGTGGCCTTAAAAGGTATTTTTTGTTTTATAAATCTGATTTTTTTGATAAATAACTATAATAATAGGAATATAATAATTATTCTTCCAGCCATACTGAGCAAAACTCCCTTTTGCTATGATGGCTAATTTACACATATGATTTGAAATATCAGAATTTCTGAGTTATGCATGTTCATCAACATAAAGTCCCAGTAAAACTATTTGAAAAACTTTTTGTCAATTACAATTGTTTGTTTATTTTTGTATTTTGTGCATATGTTTGTATATATGCAAATGCCTACATTCCATGCATATGTGTTCAGATCAGAAGACAACATGGGGAAATACATTTTCTTCTTCTACCATATATGTCTTATAGATTATACTCAGGTTTGATGGCAAGCACAATAAATTTCTGAACCATATCAAAAGTCCCAGATTCTTTGGGTAAAATGTCATTGTCTGTAATCCAAAAACACTATCCATTAGACGGTATTCTCTCAAATGAAGCTTCACTCTATACTGACCCTTGAGTTGTGTAATAATTATTCACCTAAAATACTAATCCTGGCTTAAGTTAATATTTTGTTATATCTATCTTTTATTGAAGTAGTAATTATGATAAAGTTAAAGTAGGTAAAAAACATGTAAGTCGCTTTCAGAATGAATGGAAAACACTCAAGAGTCTCATTAATTATTATACTTTTCTCCATCTAGAAGTTTTCTCCATCTAGAAGATCAGTTTAGTTATCAGTGCCCTTGCCAAGCTGCTTATGACTACCTGCCACTCCAGCTCCAGAATATCTTGTACCATTTTCTGTTCTCTTCAGGCGCCTGTATGTGTGAGGCATACATTTATACCTACACACTCAGATAAACATATACATTAAAATAAATAAATAAATTGGGGCAGGAGAGACGGCTTAGCATGTAAAAGCACTGGTTACTTCACAAGAGGACCTGGATTCAATTCCCAGCACCCATTTGGGAGCTCACAACTTGTAACTATACATGAAGGAATTACGGGGAAAACCAGAGTGTATACTTATAGAACCTCTTTTCACCTATTACTCACTTCACCACTAATATTTTTCTCCATTATTAGATTATAGTGTTTGAGGAATACAGAGAATATGATACATTACAAGTTAAATTATGTTAAATCTTTGTAGTTAGGCATCCTGCCATTGATAGAATGGAAATATTGAATCATATGTTCTACCTCCTGAAAATTAAGGACAAATAAAACACTTGTTTATTGTAGTTGTATAAAAGTTATCTTAAAGATGCATTAACATTTTATTTTCAAAAGAGGATATCACCAGGCTCAAGCATAAAACTTTGATGTGGTATATTTGTTCTCCATTATAATAACATGATAGACATCTTTCATCCCTTGCCTACAATCATCTTTAAGTTTTATAATATTGTCATGGTATATTGTTGATTTAGTTAGGGGTTTACTGCTGTGAAAAGATACCATGACCAAGGCAACTCTTATAAGGCCAGCATTTAATTAGTGCTGGCTTACAGGTTCACAGGTTCAGTCCATTATCATCAAGTTGGGAGCATGGGAGAATCCAGGAAGGCATGGTACAGGAGGAGTTGAGAGTCGTACATCTTCATCTGAAAGCCATTAGAAGAATGACTTCCAGGCAACTAGGATGAGGGTATTAAAGCCTATGCCTATAGAGACACTCCTGTCCCACAAGACCAGACCTCCTAATAGTGCCACTCCCTGGGCCAAGCATATACAATCCAAGTGGAATCAGCCCAGGAGAAAGAAGTTTCTAGTAGTCAACAAAGATGAAAAACTGTATTATCTTTTTTTTTTTTAATATGTTATGTCTTGGTATGGCCCTCATAGACTCATGTGTTTGCACAAGTCTATGGGATCAGTGAGTAGAATGTGATGGTATCAAGGATGTTACAGTTTAGTGTGACTTCATATTTCCTGACAAATGAACAGCGCATTGACAGTAGATAATCACAGAATAGATGACCATCATATATATTGTGGTTTCATTGACAACAAGAGCCTAGCTAGCCTAGAGTCCTAGGATAGAACGCCTCCCTCACCCTCCAAAAAAAGCCAAAAGAAAGAAAATAAATAGAATAGAAAATCAATGAAAATATTTCTAATAATATTCTGCTACACTGTAATACTTATAGATTGGTGTCTTATTGAGTTGTATTCAAAGAGGGTTCCACCAACAGGATATGAAAACAAGTGCAGAGACCCACAGACAGATATTATGGAGAGAGTCCACACTTAAGGTCTCCACTGGGTTCCTCCACTATCCCTGAGAGACTGAGGAACCCCATAGAAGAGGGAAGGAGAATAATTCTGGAATCAGAGGGGATGGAGGATGCCAGGAGAACATGGCCACAAAATCAATTAAGTTGGATTCACATAGACCAAAATAGAAGGCATGGGGACTAGGTGAGTCTCTGTGTATATGGGGTCCTCAGTGGGTCCTCTGTGTATATGTTGAGGCTAATAGCTTGGTCTCTTGTGGAACTCCTAACAGTGGATTCCATTTATATCTAATTCTTTTACCTGCTCTTGGGACACTTTTCCTCCTAAGAGCCTCTGGAATTTTGGGTTGCCTTGTTCATCCTCAATATGACGGCTTTTTGTCTTACTGTATTCTTTTGCCGTTGCTGCTGTTGTGCTTAGCTGTTGTTCTTGGAAGCCTGCTTCCTTCTGAGGAGAAAAAAGAGGAAGAGTAAATTTATGGGGGAAAAGATGGATGGAGACACTAGGAGAAGTGGAGAAAGGAGAAACTGTGGTCAGTTGTACTGTATGAAAGAAGAATCCAATTTCAATTAAAAAAATCATGAAAAAGGAAAGAAAAAAGGAATAGATAGATAAATAGATAGAGCACCTAACATGAGGTCTTGTTTTATATTTGAGTATCTGCCAACAAGACAAGGCCTGAGGCCAAGTATGGTGGCATGCTCTCACAGCAGCTCGGCTCAGAGGGGCCAGAAACATTGGCCCTGGAACCCATGAGATGCCAGCATGGGAGATGGCTCAACCAGTCTACCAAACTGTCTCTACAAAGCTTGACTGAACCCCAGACAATGCCCTCCATCCACATGGTACCTGGTAGAAATGAGACTCTAAAGCTTAATTATTATCCAAAGGCTTCATACATTTGGAAATGTTCAATTAACAAGATGTCCACACAATTAGCATTGTTACCCAATACCTAACCTTAGATAAAATTTGTTACCCAGGACTCTTCTTGATGCATCCATAGCTCTCCTTGACTGTTACATCTCTCTTCTTCCCCTAGCTCCTCCTCTTCTTCTCCTATTCCTCCTCCCACATTAGCTCCTCCCCAATCACTCAATTGCAAACAGTAGCAGCAGAAGGAAACCATCCTGCTACAAGTATCTATGTCCACAGAACATAATGTACATAAATTCAATTGCACATAAACTGTCTATACTGTCTAGGTACATTTTGTGCTATGTTACTAGGAAAATTTAAAATCTAAAATGTTTAAACTTTATTTTAGACTCATTGATATGAATGTTTTTGTCATTTTTATTTAGGCAGTGCACTATTTGATCAGTTGGACGTTCCCAATAAGACAAGAGAAATAGAACCAGAAACCCAAGTGAACAGCAATTTTAACCCACATTACTGCCAAATCCAATAGATTAAATTGAGGACTTTTTACAAACTATCTAGATAACTCAGAATTATAGAGAATTATGATTCCTAATCAACAAAAGAGGCACATAGTACCAGAAAATGGGGATTACTGGCCAAAAATGTAGCTCTCTTAAAATATTTTAGTGTCCTTGTTATGAGAGATCAACAGACTAAAGGAAATGGATAGTTGACTCTGAATAGTAGGAAGGACATTCATCCATGCACGATAGTCAATTGATTCACATAGACCCTCCTGATGTTTCCGTTTTTTCTAATATAAACATGAATAACAACCCAATTAAAGAACCCCCAAGAGTTGAAGATTTGAATGACATGACTAGCGCAGGGGTTGACAGTTGACGGTACCAGGTATTTAGGAAAAATGTTGGAGTAAGATTCTGAATATCAGAATGAAGTTTATTTCAATTTGTATTCTTTCATCTTAGTCCCATAAGTTTAATGTCTGACTTGAGAATAATGTTTTATCTTTAGTAATAAATCATCTCCCCAAAATTTGTCATCGAATTTTCACTAGTCTAACTACTGTCAGTACATCATCTACACTGTCCTCAACTATTAATTCATCAAGTCTTTCCTCATGGACTAATTAAATTTTAACATAGAAATTAACCAGCTTGTTTTAAACAATAATTGCTTGATGAATTTTTGGTAGATTATCTGTGGCATATAAAATTCGATAAGCTTTTCAATTAGACTTGATTCTTTTAGATCTAACATAAGTTTAATGTTATTTTCTAGACAGGTATTGTTTATTTTCATTGTTTTAAATGCATTTCCCCAAAAATTATGCCATTTATATCTTTTGCACCTAAATCTTTAGAATACTTCCATGAGCTATTCAAAAACACTGTTCCTTTTAAAATTATTGTTGAGGAAATTTCAAACTTGAACTTCAGTATCAAGAACGTGTTGATGTCCCTGTGATTTTTTAGAATGCTCATCAAGAGATATTTATAGAATTTCTGATATTATTTGAAATTATATAATTTTTCAATTAACCTATCCTATCTTTGAGATACTCCTGGGCTCTGTTTCTAAGTGTCTAGACTCTCATTCTAGTGATCAAAATTAAAACAACAATCAGTTTTTCATTTATATTTAAAGACTCCCTTTTACAATTTAACTTTTTTTTTTTTACTTATTTGCTTATATCCCACTCACTATTTACTTTCTGGTCTCTGCTCACACAATCCTTCCAATATCTACCCTCCCCTTCTCCTCTGAGTAGTAGGGTAGTACTTTTGCATATCCACCCTACCATAGCCTTTCAAGTTTCTATGAAGCTATGTGCTTCTTTTCCCAGTGAGGCCAGCCAAAGCAGCCCAGGGAAGAGATCATATCCCACATACAAGCATCAGCTTTTAGTATAGCCCCACTCCAGTTGTTTGGGACCCACATGAAGGTCAAGCTGCACATCTGCTACATATGAGCAGAAAAGTCTAGGTCCACCTGTATATGTTCTTTGGTTAGTTTTTCAAACTCTAAGATCCCTAGGGTCCAGTTTAGTTGACTCTGTTGGTCTTCCTGTGGAGTTCCTACCACCTTCCATGCTTGCTAATCTTCCTATTCTTGAACAAGAGTCCCCAATTCCATCCACTGTTTGGCTGTGTCTGTATCTGTCTGAGTCAGCTGTGGGGTGGAGCCTCTCAGAGAACAACAAGCTCCTGTCTGCAAGCACTCCAGGATGAGACAGAGACATGGGATAAGGGAAGCATCCAATAATCAATGGGGCTGAGTTTAGCTGTGACTCATTCCACTGGGGATATGGAACCTGAAGACGCTACCTCTTGTGGCCAAACAGAAAGCCCAGTTGAGCAATAGAGACATCAACCCACTCGCAAAGCTTTTAACCCAAAATGTATCCTGTTTACAAGAGATTTAGGCAAGGGAGAGGGAGAAGAAACTGAGAGAATGACCAGTGTATGAGATGTCCATATTGAGACCCATCCCATTAGCAAGCATCAATATCTAAGGGTAATATGTTGAACAACGTGCTCTCCACAAATTAAACAAGGTCCTATTGCTGAACAGAACTCCTAACTCATAGAACATGGAGAAGTTGAAGTACACAGTCAAAGGCTAGTGTCAAGGTATACTGGAAGATATTCTGCATTCTACCAAAAGAGATATGTAAACATCAAACCAGTTACAAACTTTTTGATCTATAATAGTGTCCAGCCTATAAGCAATGCCAGTACAATTGTAGCACAAAGCTTGTGAGTGTAATCCACCAGTATTTTATTTGACTTAATACCCATTCCATGATATATAGGTCATAATCTACCTACAATTCATGAGTGACTAAGATTCTGAGACTAGATAGTCCAGGACCCAGGGCAAAGAAGAGCTACTGTTCTATTGAAAGAATATAACAATAAAATGAGATCTAATGACATTTTGCAAATTCATGCACCAGTTCCCTGCTCAGAGAACCTTACTCTGGGAGCAAACGGGATCAAATAGAGGGACCCACAGCTGGAAAATATGCAGGATAAGAAGCCTTGGAACATTCAGCTGTAAACAGAAGGTCTACTCAATCCCTTTTTCAGGGAACCCTGTGGAAAAGGAGACAGGAAGTGTATAAGAGACAAAAAAATAGAAGCCAAGAAGTCAGAAAGCCCTCTAATTTAATATGGTTAATGTATACATGAAATTACAGAGACTGAGACAGCATTCACCTGGAGTGCAGGGTTCTGCACCTGATGGGATAATAGAGATGAAAGAGAAGTTGTCAAATGCCTTTATTATGGAAACTATCTCCAATCAATTACCATTTGAAAATAAAAATTTAGTTTGCTCTGAGGAGTCTCAAAAAGAAAACAAGCTTTTTTTTTTTTAATATTTATAAGCTGCATCCCTAGATTGGGCAGATGTACCACTACACTACATTATTCCCCAGCTATGAGATCCATTGTTACTAGTGGCTTCAATAGGCCATGTGGCTCTGCTATATATTTCTTTCCATCTCCTCTTCTTTGGTCTTCTTCTGCCAGTATACATACTTGCCATACATACATACATACATACATACATGTGTGGCAGGGTTATATTAGAATACATTAAATTATTGGCACAAAATAGTTTTAATAAAATATAATTTCAAATACTACACCTTTTCCAATTATAGATTAACTAGCTGAATGTTAGGAAACTCTGTAAACACATAATTACCCTTCTATAATATTTCACTAGAAAACTAAGCTTTCCTGTATACCTTGAGGTTTAAAGTAAACTAATTAAAACAAAACTATTAAAATAATGGATGCCACCAGTTCTGACTTCTCCTCTAGGTACTACTTGTAAAGGCAGAGATCTCTATTCTTGTGTTGGGACCTAGTGATAAAGACAATGTTTGCATAGCCCAGAGATTTTGTCAAATCAAATTATATGTTATAGTTTACTAAAGATATGATTTTTGCACATGCTTATATATGTGAGTAAGTGATGTAGATTCTTATATCAAAATACATCAAGCTTTGCATTTTGATAACATTATTTAAAAATATCTAATGACTCATGTTCATAATACATAAATAATATATAGTGTAATATTAATGAAGAATATAGGGAAAAGCTATTTACTTATGCTATTTTAATCTTCCCATCATTTCATTAGATGTCTGATTGTTAAATTTGACTAATGTTTGATAAAGACTTTTAAATGATTAATATATTTGTACTGTAAACTCATGAAAAAGGGTTATAACAGTATTTGATCATAAAATTTAGCTATATTATGTTTAGTTCTATATTGAAGGTCCATTTTTATAATTAATGCAGACTGTCATAACTATTTTTAAAAATGTCAGAACATTAGTATAATGTATTCCATTTTAATTAAATAAACTATGATTAACTATTTAAGAATGAGTGACAGGTAATGCAATTTCCATGATTCATATGAGATTATTAGTATTAATCTGTGGAAAAGAACACCCTTCATGCTATATGACCTTAATCCTAGCAAAACAAAATTCTACTAAGTATTTGTATCCACCAAGGTTAGCTAGCTTCAAAATCAATAGAATATTGTTTAGACTTTCAGTGTTCAGATTGTTAAATTTTCATTAGCAAAATGCATTTTCTTTGAGTAATTTGTTCCATGATTTGTTATGTTCACACTGAGGCTTATAATCTCCCCCATTCTGGAATGTTGTTTTTCATCTCAGAGGCAAAGAAACACCAGTACTTATTGCATCACCAAAACAGGAGTGAAAATACTTCAACTAACCATATAACTGCCAATCCATTTGCAGAGGCCCATGCAAATGCTTTAAGGGATAGTTTCATTCCTTCCTTCGAGCATTTTTAGGCTTAGGGATTTCTGCCAGGGACTTAGAGCCACTAGAGATGGTTGTATTTATCATAGAGAAAATATACAAAACTTAAAAAAGATATAAAGAAAACATTTAGAAACTTTTAGAAATTTTGACCAAAACAAACTCAATCCTTTCTTAAAAGGTTACACATAACACTAATTCCTCCAGCCATGAGTTATAACACTGTATATACCCAACTTTGTCTGCCAGAGATGGCCATTAGAAACATTTTAAACATTTGTTAATCTTCCATGTTAATGAATTATGATGAATCAGATATGCCCTGATACTTTCATGATGGAATTAATATCAGTAATAAAGAAGCATTATTAGTAGTAATACAGTAGTTATAACTCAAATGTAAGTAAGAGGCTAATCTTGCAATGCAAATCAAGATTGTTTATCTTAATATTACAATAGGAAAATAAGAATTAAAGATATCATTTTCAAAATATACATCACATAAATGAACACATTGGAGGAGAAAGGAATAACAAAATATGTTATAATCATAGGTCTGAAAGTATCATTAAATACTTCTTTCCTGGAATATTTAGGCAAAAGTAACATGAACATGATAGCATATTAATTTTAAAAAGTAATAGAAAATTTTATGCTTGAAAACCATTTAATTCTAAGAGGCATATAGCCAACAATTAACAAGTTTGGGAAGAAATAATTCATAGCCTAGAGTGTTGTCTAATCTTGGGTTTACTAATGCGCTAATCTTCATTAAAATCTCTGTCCTTTAAAGCAATCACAATGACAATGCATTGTTCTCTGATTATAAATGGGAAAATATACGACATTTAAAAAATACAGGTAATTTAAGGCACTGGGAGATGACTGAACAGTTGAGAGCACGTAGTAGTTTTATAGAGGACATGAGTTTGGTTCTCAGAACTCAACTGAGGACACTCAAAAACACCTGCAACTATTAACTCAGGAAATATGATGTTCTCATGTTCTTTCTGCCTAATGAGAGAAAATCATGCACATAGTCCCCTAAACATATAACATAATTAAAAATTTAAAAACTTGTGAAAAGCACAAACTTAAAAACACAAACACAAAACAGAGCTATAAACAAAAATAATAAGTAAAACTTGAATTAGAAAAGGTAATATAGTGATTGAAAAGAAAGAGGAGATAAGAAATATAGACTTCAATACTATGACTGTTACGGTACAATTTATGAACTGTACATTATTAGCAAGCCTTCAGTTCCAACACTTGACACCTTGGGGCCTTGAGGGATGAGAGTTCATGGCCCAACTGGGAATTATAATTCTATATATAAGTATAATCATAATTATAAAGGTAGGACAGTATTGCTACTGGGAGACACCATCTCAAAAATATGGTAATGTGCTTTATGTGGACCATGGGATATTGGAAATTAGAAAATATATATAGAAAAACTATTATACAGGGTTTATCCATGTATCCCTTGCTGGAACAGAAGTCACTAAGTAGTCCAGAATCACCTTGAATTCATAGACATAGGCCTGCTTCTGCCTCCATGTTCTGGGATTGAAAGTAGGAACCACCATATCAAGCAAACAAATATGTAATAGTTATACATTTTTCATGTCATGGCACATTTATGTAAACACATCTTTTATAAAAGTAATTTTTCCAATTTTATGTCCATTTGGAACTATCTAGTAACTGTCAAAATATCAATGAAGAATAGTATCGTTTTACACCTAACATTTGATATAAAATTTCTTTAAATAATTAAAAAGACAAAAGTTACATTTCTTTAGAAAACATATATTTGTGCACGCTTTATGTCAGCGATCTCTAATATCATAAAAATTAAGGCTGTAGAGTTAGACAAGTACAGGTTTGTCCTCACAAATGGAATATTTGGGAATCCTATTATAGGCTTATTTACTAGGTCCCTAATCTACTCACCTGATAAGACAAAATGCAAGCAAGAAACCTTACTTTTATTCACTCATCACTGCAACCTTTTCATCTGCCTCCATGGTCATTGTACTTTCCAAAGAAAGGGTAAGGAAATTTCTACATCTCAGCACTTGTTAACAGAAGATGGAAAGAACTAACTACATCAAATAATATAAGTTTAACATTAGTTGTCTAATTTTAAATACTCATATCATATTTAAAATCTTTATTTTCTTTCTTCCTCTTAGAACAACCAAACAAATCTCCATGTCAATTATGACATTATAGGTAGATTGTAAATTAATACAGTGAGGCACTTCTTTCTCCTTTTTTGTATGTGAGAAAGAAGAAGGAAAGAGGAGAGAGAGAGAGAGAGAGAGAGAGAGAGAGAGAGAGAGAGAGAGAGAGAGAGAGAGAGAGAGAGAGAGAGAGAGAAGAAGGAAAGAAGAAGAAGAGAGGAGGAAGAAAGAAACAGGAGAGAATTACAGAGGGTCAGGAAATTGAACAGAATCTTCCCAGTGTTCAAAAACAAACAAGTTTCTTCTGTGACGTTTTGAGAAGGGGCACGGTTCTCCTTTATTGAGGGCAGTGATTTTCAGTTTGTTGGAAGGCTTAGAAACATGGAGTTTAGTCTCTTCCATTGAGAAAAGAAATTGATAGCAAGGACACCTGAACCCTGACCTGATATCTTCACAGTTGATTTACAGTAAAGTTGAAGGGAGGGAAGGTCATGGCGCTGACGACGGTGTTAGCCTGGCTTCAGAAGAAGGTCGTTTCTGTGTATTCTAGGTCTCATCAGTTTAGGAATAAAGTGATTTTTGGGAACAAGAACTTGGACATTTTACAGAGAAATATTTTAGTGTTAGATAGTTCAAAGTATTCATTCTTGAAACCTGGGAAATAAAGTGTCATTTGCTCTGAAATTTTCAGAAAAGATTGCTGCACCAAAATTGGATCAGCATTAAATCAAAGGTACTCTCAGGAAGACTCAAGTTGGATATATGAATTTTAAGTAGTACCTCCTTAGGGATTCCACTTACCAAAGAAATGCACATACAGTAGTAGATCAAGAAAAATCTTACACATGTCTTTCTAAACTTTTCAATTTACATGTGTAAAGAAAAGTAGGATGTATTTCTCCATCCTGCTGCCTTTAATATAGCTGGCAGATTTTTTTTTTTTTGGTATTTTTTTTCTGTTTTTCTTTCTTTTTTCTTTTTATTGGATATTTAATTTACATTTCAGATGTAATCCCCTTTCTGCATTTTTCCCTCACCCAGGAACCCCCTATCCCATCCCCCTCCTCCTGCTTCTATGAGGAGGCGCTCCCAACCACCGGTCCACTCCCACCTTCCCACCCACGAATTCCTTCACATTAAGGGTCCAGCCTTCATTGGACCAAGGATCTCCTCTCCCACCTATGCCCAACAAGGCCATCCTCTCCTACATATACAGCTGAAGCCATGGGTCCCTTCCTATGTGCTCCCAGGCTGGTGATTTAGACCCTGGGAGCTCTGATTGTTTGGTATTGTTGCTCTCCCATGGGCCACAAACCCTTCAGCTCCTTCAGTCTTCTCTCTAACTTCTCCATTGGGAACCCTTGATCAGTTCAATGGTTAGCTGTGAGCATCTGTCTCTGTATATTTCAGGTTCTGGCCGATGTCTAAGGAGACAGCTATATCAGGCTCCTGTCAGCATGCACTTCCTGGCATCCATATCAGCGTCTACCTTTGGTGACTGCACATGCGATGGATACCCAGGTGGAATGGTCTCTAGATGGACCCTCCTTCAGTTTCTGTCCCATGCTTTGTTTCCATATTTGCTTCCATGAGTATTTTGTTACTTCTTCTAAGAAGAACCAAAGCACCCATACTTTGGTCTTCCTTCGTCATGAGCTTTATGTGGTCTGTGAGTTGCATCTTTGGTATTGTGAACTTTGGGGCTAATATCCAATTGTGAGATAATCCAGTCACAAAAGAACACACTCTGGCAGATTTCTAAGTTGTCAAAATAGTCTCACTTTAGAATTCTTTGAAAATACAAATAGGCATGTGCACATATACAAGTGCACATTCTTTTTACTTCTCTATCATAAACACACACAGAGGGGGAGACTTTAAACTATCAAGTTTTATCTTCAACTGTAAAGTACCACTTAAAATAGAATTGATAGCCCTAGGTTTCAATATAGAATTCAGAATATATAAAAATCAAAGAAAGAGTAGAAAACATTTAAAATTGGAAAGAACTTTAGTTTTCTATTTTATTTAATTTTTATTGAAAATAGATTCTTTTCTTGGTATAATACATTCAAATATATTTTTTGTTCTCTCCACTCCTTAGTTCCCTCCTACAAATCCCCCTCCAGATATACTTCCCTTGTGTTTCCTATTCAGAAAAGAGTAGGCTTCCAAGAGAAGACAGCCAAACAGGACAAAACTAGAAATAAGACATAAAAAGACATCATATCAGGCTGAGCACGACAATCCAGAAGGAGGAAAAAAACTTGTAAGAGCAAGAAAATGACTCAGAGATGCACATTTCTTTATTGTTTCTCTGTATTTTTGAAACTCATAGGATTATTGTTAATATTTTCAAAAAATTTTGTTTTCCTAAAAGAAGTTTTATTTTATATATATATATATTGTGTGTGTGTGTGTGTGTCCCACAAGTTACACACACACACACAAATGTAAATATATATATATACAAATGACACATAAGTTACCACAAGTTACACCCTTTCTTTACATTGTAAGAAGGTATATCTCTATATTTTCAATTGTTAATACTGTATCTGCAGGGTACTGAGTGATGACAGGATATTTTGCTACTGTCATCTCTATGGCCTATCACCAGCTTTTCTAATTTGCAAATATTCAGCTTTCCTCACTTGCCTAAAAGCAATCTCAAAACGTATCAGAGCTTGTCTCACTACTGATTGTTTGTAATAAAGAGCTTACAGTTATAGCTGAAGCAGGAAGAAATAGCGTAGAACTCCCATGCCGGGGAATGATGTCAGGAGAAGAGAGCAGAAAGAGAATTGAGAAAGGAAATGGAGAGAAAAGACATCAACTTCAGCGGAGCAGAGAGGTGTACAGCTAGCCATGAGGTGGGCTATAGGCTGGATAGCCAGGTGAAGCTTGTTGAGCAAACAAATGGCCTAAGATTTAAACTTTATTAGCAGCTTCTATATCTTGTTTATACTGTTGGCAGGTCAAAAAAAGTCCCCCCTCTTGATCTTCATATATAAAACATTGTATGTGTATACAATATATGCATACATAATATGTATGTTATATATTATTACTACATTTTATATTACTAACTAATATTATATATAGTTATAAAGAAATCATTATGCATCACATATTATTGTATAATTTATATATTACCATAATTACACATTTTATTATTAACTATTATTATAGTATTAATAATAAATAATATATTAATGTAATATGTGTTAGTAATATATGAATTTCATATATATGTAGGCACATGTTATAATATCTTCTCTAAATGTATATGTAATATATTATTGTACTTATTCTGAGTTATGTCTAAAATTTTTTAAGTATAAGACTTTTTTATTAAGCCAAATTTATGAAGACCATATTATCTGTAGTATTCATTTCTCCTTACTAAACATGTTACTTTTCTATATATCGAGTATTCATATTTCTGACATTTTTTTTATGTGTGTGTGGTATGTGTGGGTACATGACTGCATGTTTGCATGTGCAGGAACATATGTATGTGTAAATACATGTGCATGTGTCTCGTGTTTAACCTGTTTTTAAAGTCTATTTTTCTCCATGATAATAAATGATTAACATTTGCTTTTGTTATATAACAGCCCACAGAGTGAATTCTGAATCTTTACTGTTATTTGACCCTTGGACATGCCCTTTAATTGAAATAATTTCTTTACATATACCTCAATTGTAAAGTTGAGGCCGACATTTTTAATGAGTTACTTTTTTTCAAACCCTTGTTTTAGAGTTGCTTGTTTTTCTAATTCTGGTTTCATGTTTGCTAGATAAATTGTATTTCCAGTTGCTGAATCTTCCTTGACAAAGGCACTTTTTAAATGAATTCAAATGACCTATTTACTTCTAGGTTTATGTGAAAATGAAAGGCAAATTAATGATAGCTCTCTTGAAAAAAAAAATTCCTCAAGATGGAATTGGAATTGGAATCTATTAGAGAAGAAATCTTTGTGAGGACAAATATTCAAGATGCATTTCATGAGATTATCAGATGTGAGGCTAGGAAGATGGCTCAGTCAGTGAAGTTATTATCCTGCAATATGAGGAATGGAGTTAGTCTTCCAATACTCAACAAACAAACAAAAACAAACATACAAATAAACAAACAAAAAGCTCAGAGCAGTAGCACAAGCTTACAAACGCTGTAAATGGAAGGAAGAAGTAGATGGTTCCCTCGAGCTTACCAGGGAGTGATATTAGCCTACTTGCTGATTGCTAGGCCATTGAGAAATTTTATGTCAAAAAGCAGGGCTATTGCTAGTCTAGAATGACACTTGAGGTGTATCTATGGCTTTCTTGTACACACACATGTATGTACCCATCATACATACATACAAATAAATAATCTATCAGGTTATTTTTTTCACATTTCACCCAATTTATTGATTTTACTTTCTATATTATACTACTAGTAGCGTTTCATCCTTCTTATTGTCAATAGACCATTATCAACTGTTCTGTCCTCTGCAGAACACTATCTTGGAGCTAGACGAACTGGGTCTTCTCTATCCAATTATGATGCTCTTAAGCAAGTTGTCTTTATTGTTCTGGTTTCATAGATGTGATTGCTCAGTAGTTCCTTGCAAATAAAGTAGTAGTGAGGCTTGAGCCTCAAAATTCATGTATAGTAAGTGTTAACTGGCCTTTGCTATCTTTGCCAGTAATGATATTATCCTTTTTCTCAGTTCCACAATAAATTTTGGGTCGTTCATAGGTCTAATTAGAAAAAAAGTAGATGCATAATTAGAATGGCTCAGACCATTTAAAGTTAATATATTCCAGATTATTTTAATGCAATGCATCAAGTCCTATAATGGGAAGGCCAAGAAAAAAGAAAGTCTGATTCATTTTCTGAAAGGATCAGGAATGTTAAGCAATACCTAAATTAAGGGCTCCAACCAAACTGATCAATTTTCTGTGTGCTATTCAGCTTCAGTTTAAAGCAATGTTGCACTCTGAAATCCACGAAGGCTGCTGAGAAGAAAGAAGTCAAATCCCTCACTTGACAATGGAAATGAAACTCTTAAGACCACCTATTATTTCTTCTGGGCATAAAATTGCACAAAGGAAATGGTGAGATTTGAAGAAGAGAGTATGAACTTTGAGCCTCTACATGGAGTTTTTTCAAGATTTTTAAAAATCTATTTACAGTGTCAATAATAGAAGATTTCCTGATGTAAAAAAAAAAAAAAAATGAATAGCCAGCTTAAAGAAAGTCTTTGGGTTAAGTAATAGGCCAAGTGGAAGGGTGTAGTCACTGAATGCACATTGTTAAGATCGCACATTGTAAAGATCGCACATTCTGCTGCTGCTCAAAGAGGAAAGAACAAAGCCAGTTGCCTAGGCATCAAGTCCTTCTGCTTGGTGACATCTTCGTATCTGGCTTTTGCAAACAACATATCCCAAAACTTCACAAGACCTGCTGGGCTGTCAGCCAAAAATTTATGGTATACCTTTAAATGTTTTATTTGTTAGTTTAATAATCTCTAGGCTATATTCCAAGAACTGTCTGTCCCTAGAGATGTGTCAATTATGCTATCAGAGAGCATTTACACTCTGTGGAACTCATTATCATAAAAGGTGTCTGTAAAAACAGGTAAAGAAACAAACTAAACCAAAACCCAAATAGGCAAAACAAAAATATTGGAAATCTCTTGTTCATATTTTTAAATTTTCAACTGAAGCCCCTCCGCTGAAAGTTCTAGGCTTTGTCTAGAAAATATTGCAATATTTATATCTATGGTACATATTAAAAAATAAAATAATTTTACACCATTTGGAATCCTTTTTCTGTCTGACTCTCAGTTTCTGTGTCTGTCTGTTTTCCTGTCTGTTTGTGTCTGTCCCCCTGCCTCTCTCTATGCACAGATAAAATTCTTCTTAAAATTCTATGAATTAGGTTGTAGGAAATGTTGAAAATAGTTTCCTACAAGTTTTAGCTATCCCTACAAAATTCTGCCATAAAATATGTATTATCAGCTGACGTTAACTACTGAAAGGACTTAATATACAATACTAAAACACCAAAGATGACCATCATAAAAACACACTTAAAAATATAATGTGTGGTACCATTCAGCCAACAGAGAAGTCAACTAGAGATACTGACCATATCCCATCCCAAGAATTAGAACACATCAACTCCAGACTGAGGACAATGTCCCTAGATATGTGGAATGCCAACTTAGGAAGCACTGTGCACCTTCTTTTTCTTTGTGCCCTGGTCAAAAATAAATGGGCACTGAAAAATAAGTGGTGCATATTAATTAAAATTAACCTCATAGAAATAAAATTCGAAAAAAAAATGTGTAATTGTTTAATGCTTGACCATCCAATGTCATGATGAAACAACAACGAAAATAAATACTCCCCAAATGCCTGAGGAAAATACAAGTTGAAGAAACCTAAATATCATAAGCAGGGCAAATGCACCACAGGGAGAGCTTGACTTTACTGAGGTCATTTAGTGCCCTGAAGCAGGTATATTCTTCTCCTCCTTCTCCTTCTCTTCTCTTTCTCCTTTCTTCCCTCTCCTCTCCTTCTCCTTCTCCTTCTCCTCTCTCTCCTTCTCCTTCTCCTTCTCCTCCTTCTTTCTCCTCCTCCTCTCTTCTCCTCTTCTCCTCCTTCTTCTTCTTTTTTTCTTCTCCTTTTTTAAAAAATATTTTATTGATTTACGTTCCAGTCTTTCTCCACCCACTTCTGGTACCCTCTTCCACAGTTATTCATTCCATTCCTCTTCGTCCTTGCCTCTGAGATGGTGCTACCCTCCTCATCCCAGGCCTCACCCTTCTCTGGGGCCTCAAGACTATCCAGGATTAATCACATCTTCTCTCACTGAGGCCAGGTGATTTAGACTATTGTTATATATGTGCCAGGGCTATTTCTACTATACTTAATTATTCTTGATTATTTGAGATGTCTAGTTGTACTAAAATCATAATGATAGTCTAGGATCAAAAAGTTGACTTTATGTAAATTTCCTAAAATTATTTGACGTATTATAAAAACCCATTTCTATTTTGATCTCACTTTTTGGGTTTGTTTGTTTTTGAGTTTTCTTTGGTTTGAGTTTTTTGCTTAATAGTTGGTTGGTTGGTTTTATTTTGTTTTCCCTTTTGTATCTGCAGACAATCAAATACACAGATCTCTTACTAAAACTGGTGAACAGTAGGTGACTATTTTCTAGACATACAGGAAAGAATAATTAAGATTATCATTATATCAAAAACGATAAAATTGTTTTAAAAAGTCCTTCTATTTATCATATGATTAAGAACACTCCTCAAATGGATACCATTGGAACTATTTAAAATATAAATGGAAGATAATGTGGCATGTATCTTTTAATAATATTTTAGGAATAAAATTTAATATAATGCTACAATATATTAAAATTTTATAGATATATTGAATTAAGGGCTTTTTTGCAAAGCTTTAAATAATGAAAGCATAGAATTGAAAGAAAATAGCTGTCCCCTTAAGTAAAGATCAGTCTGTAATAGGTCTAAGAGATGCCAAGGGCAGATTATAAACAATAAAGCTTAGTTATATAATAAAGGTGATGTGAAGATAATGTGAAGATAATGACATCAAAAGTTACTGCAAATAACTATTATATTTTTAATATACAAGAAAACATATAACTCAGATTACAAAGATATGATAAGCATATCAGCCCTGAGAAGGCAATTTTAAGTGATATCACATATTGCTAACAGTAAATGGAGCATTCATATCCCAAAGTAATGGGAGCCAACATTAAGATCACACTGGATATATAACTGTATAAATATAATTAATAGGTCTGGGACAAGCTAAGCAGCTCTGAGCAGCCTGCAATCCTAGTGAAACTTCCATTCTTCTGCCAACTCTCCACCCACCTTCATCAGACCTGCATGTGCTGAACCATACAGATAAGTTCCCTTTTCCCTTCCAATCTCCATTGCTATCTGAGCCCTCTAAGCCAAGCCAAGCTACTCCAAGTAGCCTGCTAGCCCAGGGCCCTCCATTTTCCTTCCAGATCTCCTCCCATTTTCATTGCACCTGCATCTCCTGAATCAAACACACCTGAAGATCCTGAAACCATACAGACCTGCAGGTCTGGAACTGTACAGCACAAGGATATCCATCAGAGTCCTGCCACACCAGGATCATGAAGGTTCACCCCCTCCCTCTACAAGAAATCAGGACCAAAGCCAGGCATGTAAGCCTAAGAAACAGTACCAGAATAGTGCAAGAGCATGTACAAGAACAAATAATCAATGCAATAGAACCAGTACTCTTAACATAGCAAGCCAAGAATACTCTAACAAACCTGAAGAGCAAGATTCTGACTTAAAATTCTATTTTTATGAAGATGATAGAGACATTTAAGTAGAATATATATGTCCCTTTAAAGAAATGCAGGAAAACACACACCAACAGGTAGAAGCCCTTAAAGAGGAAACAAATATCTTAAAGAAATTCAGAAACATATAATCAAACCGGTGAAAGAATTGAACAAAATGATCCAAGACCAAAAAAAAAAAAAATGAAGATGGAAACAATAAAGAAATCACAAATGCAGGCTTCCATGGAGATGGAAAAACCTAGGAAAGGGAAATGGATCTAGAAATGTGAGCATCACCAACAGAATACAAGGGATGAATAAAGAATCTCAGCTGCAAAAGACACCATAGAAGATATTGATACATTGGTCAAAGAAAATGCAAAGTGTAAAAAGTTCCTAACCCCAAACGGGACACTTTAGACACAATGAATATTCCAAGCCTGAGAATAATAGGGATAGAACAGTGTGAAGATTCTCAGTATAAAGAGCCAAAAAACAACTTCAACAAATTATAGAAGAAAACATCTCTAACCTAATAAAAGAGATGACCATAATAGTACAAGAAGTCTACAGATCACCAAATAGATTAAACAAGAGTACAAAATTCTCCCACCACATAATAATCAAAGTACTAAATGTACAGAACAAGGAAAGAATATTAAAAACTGCAAGTGGAAAAGCCCAAGTAACATATAAAGGCAGAACTATGAAAATTACACTAGACTTCTCAAAAGAGAAGTTAAAAGCCAGAAGATCCTTGATAGATGTATTGCAGACTCTAAGAGACCAGAGATGCCAGCCCAGGTTACTATATCCAGCAAAACTATCAATCTCTATAGATATAGAAACCAAAATATTGCATGACAAAATAAAATCAAACATTATCTCTCTACTAATCCATCTTTACAGAGAATACAAGAAGGAAAACTTCAGAAGGAGGGTAAGTAAACCCAAGAAAACACAAGAAATCAATCATCTCACAACAAAACCTAAAGAAGAAAATCACACACACACACATAGACACACACACAGACACACACACACACAGACACACACACACATACACACTGTACTGCTTGGCTTTGTTTCAACTTGATGCAAACAGGAGTTATCACAGAGAAAGGAGCTTCAGTTGAGAAAATGCCTCCATGAGATCCAGCTGTAAGGCATTTTCTTAATTAACAATCAAGGGCCCCTTGTTGGGTGGTACAATCCCTCTGTGGGACTCTTGGCTTCTATAAGAAAGCAAGCTGAGCAAGCCAGGGGAAGCAAGCCAGTAAGTAAAATCCCTCCATGGCCTGTGCATCAGCTCCTGTTTCCTGACCTGCTTGACTTCCAGTCCTGACTTCTTTTGGTGATAAACAGCAATGTGGAAGTGTAAGCTAAATAAACCCTTTCCTCCCAAATTTGCTCCTTGGTCATGATGTTTTTGCAGGAATAGAAACCATGACTAAGATGCACACACATATACAAACACACAAACACACACACACATACAACTACAACCTCCAACAACAAAAATCACAGGAACTAACAATCATTGGCCTTTAATATCTCTCATCGTAAATGGACTCAATTTCCAATAAAAAAACAAAACAAAACAAAATACAGGAAAACGAGCTGAATACTTAAAGAGATCCACCATTATGTAGCAGATGAGAAACATACCTCAGCAACAAATATAGATAATATCTCTGATTATAGGGCTGGAAAAAAGTTTTCCAAACAAATGGACCTATGAAGCAAGAAGTAGCCATTCTAATATCTAATAAAATAGACTTTTAATCCTAACTGATCAAAATAGACAGGGAAGAACACATGATACTCATCAACGGAAAAACCTACCAATATGACATCTCTTTTCTGAACATCTATGTCCCAAACACAAGAATACCCACATTTTTAAAGAATGCATTGCTAAAGCTTAAATTACCCATGAAACTACATACATTAATGGTGGGAGAATTCAACAACCTACTCTCACCAGTTGACACGACTTCCAGATAAAAACTAAACAGAGAAATAATAAAACTAACAGACATTATTGATCAAATGCACCTAACATAAATCTATAGAATATTTCACCCAAATACAAAAGAATATACCTTCATCTCAGCATCTCATATATCCTTCTCCAAAATTGAACATATTATAGGTCACAAAGAAAACCTCAATTTATACAAGAAAACTGAATTAATACCTTGTATCTACCATGGATTAAAGCTGGACTTCAATAAGAAAAAAAAAAAAAAAAAACCACCAAAACCCCTACACAATCATGGAAATTGAACAACTCTTGACATAATGATATCTAAATCAGGGAAGAAATAAAAGACTTTCTAGAATTCAATGAAAATGAAGGCACAACATACCCAAATTTATAGGGCACAATGAAAGCAGTACTAAGAGAAAATTCATAGTGCTAAGTTCCTCCATAAATAAATTAGAAAGTTCTCATATAAGCAATTTAAAAGTATAGCTGAAAGCTCTATGGAAAAAGAAAGCAAGTATATCAAATTGCAGTAGAAAGCACAAAATAATAAAAATCAATGATGAAATCAGTGAGTTAAAAACAAAGAAAATAAAACAAAGAATCAACCAAACCAAGAGATGGCTCATTGAAAAAATCAACAAGATAGATAAGCCCTTGGCCAAACTAACTAAAAAGCAAGGAGAGAGCATCCAGATTAACAAAATACGAAATGAAAAATGAGACATAACATCAGAAATTAAGGAAATTAAAAAAAATCATCAGATCTTATTACAAAAGCCTA
This sequence comes from Mastomys natalensis, assembly GCA_021653895.1. Taxonomy (NCBI): domain Eukaryota; kingdom Metazoa; phylum Chordata; class Mammalia; order Rodentia; family Muridae; genus Mastomys; species Mastomys natalensis. The sequence goes on along the minus strand of JAJTUV010001188.1, from coordinate 230,096 downwards.
TACTCCACTAAATTGGAAAATCTAAATGAAATGAATGATTTTCTAGACAGATATTCCATACTAAAATTGAATCAATATTAGGTATACTATCTAAACAGTGCCATAACTCCTAAGGGAATAGAAGCAGATACTAAACACCTTCCAATAAAAAAAAATTTAAAAAAAGGAAAGAAAGGAAGGAAGGAAGGAAGGAAGGAAGGAAGGAAGGAAGGAAGGAAGGAAAGAAGGAAGGGAGGGAGGGAGGAAGGGAGGAGCAAGGGAGGGAGGGAGGGAGGGAGGGAGAGAGGGAGGAAAGAAGGAAGGAAGGAAGGAAGGAAGGAAGGAAGGAAGGAAAAGGAAGGAAGGAAGGAAGGAAGAAAGGAAGAAAGGAAGAAAGGAAGAAAGAAAGTAAGAAAGTAAAAGCAAAAAGCAAAAACCCCAGGATCAGATCATGTTAGTGCAGGATTTTATCAGAATTTCAATGAAGAATTAATACCATATTTGTCAAACTATTTCACAAAATAGAAACAATAGGAACACAACTAAACTCATTCTATGAGGCCACAGTTACCCTCATGCCTAAACAACACAAAGTTTCAACAAAAAAAGAGAACTGCAAACTGATTTCACTTATGAATAATGATACAAAAAATCTTCAGTTAAATACTTGCAAACCAAATCCAGGAACATATCAAAGACATTATTCATCTAAATTAACTAGGCTTCATCCCAGGGCTACAGGGATGGTTTACTATATGAAAATGCATCAATGTATTCTACCATATAAAACAAAGTGAAAGAAAAATCACATGATTATCTCATGGAATGGTCTAGAAATCAATTCAATATTGGAAAATAACAGTCTTCATTTGGAAGGCTGGTTCTGGACATTTTCAGAGACATATCTGGAAGTTAGCTGCAGTTCTATGATGTTATGTTAGCAAGAGATAAAGTTGGGACAGGAAATGAATTTCAAACAAGTATTAGTGCATATGTTAAGGCTCTTTTAATTGTCATGATTGTATCATTAGATGCTGAAAAAGCCTTGGATGAAATCCAACACCCCTTCATGTTAAAGATATTAGAAAAATCAGGGATACAGAACACATACCTAAGTATAATCAAAGCCAATAGCCAACATCAAACTAACTGGAGAGGGAGTTAAAGCAATTCCACTAAAATTAGGGACAAGACAAGGCAACCCACTCTCTCCCTATTTACTCAATATAGTACATGACTAGCCATAGAAATAGGACAACTAACATAGATCAAAGGGATAAACATGAGGATCAAAGGATGACGTCAACGTATCACTATTTGTGGATGATATAAAAATATACATAAGTGATCTCAAAAATTCTACCAGAGAACTCTTATAGCTGAAAAATAACTTCAACAAAGTGGCTGGATACAAAATTAACTCAAAGAATTCATTAGTCCTCCTTTATACAAATGAATTAGAGAAACAGCATCCATTACAATAGCCACATATAATATAAACTATTTTGGTGTAACTCTAACCAAGCAAGTAAAGATCTGTATAGCAAGAACTTCAAGTTTTTGAAGAAAGAAATTAAGAAAGATATCAGAAGATGGAAAGATCTCCAATACTCATGGATAGGTAGGTAGAATTAACATAGTATAAATGCCCATCTTACCAAGAGAAAACTACAAATTCGCTAAAATCCCCAACAAAATTCCAACACAATTTTACAGTACTTGAAAGAACAATTCTCAACTTCATATGGAAAAACAAAAACAACAACAATAACAACAACAAAAAGCCAAGGATAGTTAAAACAAACCTGAACAATAAAATAACTGTGAGAGAAATCACCATTCCTGACCTCAAACTATACTACTGAACAATAGTGATAAAAAACAAACAAACAAAAACCCAACTACATGGTATTGGGACAGAAACAGACATGTTGATCTATGGATTTGAATAGGAGACCCAGAAATAAACCTACACACCCACAAACACTTGATTTTTTATAAAGAAGCCAAAATCATACTATGGAAAAACGAAAGCATCTTCAACAAATAGTGCTGATCTCTAGATATCTACTTATAAAAGAATGAAAGTAGATTCATATTTATTACCATGCACAAATCTCAAGTCCAAGTGAATCAAAGATCTCAATATAAAACTGGATTCACTAAGTATCATAGAAGAGAAAGTGGAAAACACCTTTGAATGCACTGGTACAGGAAACAGTTTCCTGAACAGAACACCAATGACTCAGGCTGTACGTTTAACAATTAAAAAATGGGACCAATGAAAATGTAATGCTTCTGTAAGTCAAGAGACACTGGCAATGGGACAAAATGGCAGCCTACAAATTGGGAAAGACCGTTTGTCAACCCTACACCTATCTGATGGAAGGCTAAAATCCAAAATTTACAGAGAACTCAAGAAATTAGACACCAACAGCCCAAATAACCCAACAAAATGGGGTTCAGAGCTAAACAGATATTCTCAACAGAGGAATCTCAGATGGCCCAGAAGCACTTAAAGAAATCTTCAAAATCCTTAGTCATCAGGAAAATGCAAATCAAAACAACTCTGAGATTTCATCTTGCATGCATCAGAATAGCTAAGACCAAGAGCTCAAGTGATAGCACATGCTGGCAAGGATGTGGAGCAGGCAGAACACTTCTTCATTGTTGGCCTGAGTGCAACTCACTTTGGAAATCAGTTAGTAGCTTTCTCAGAAGATTGGGAATAGTTCTATCTCAAGACACAGCTATACCATACTAGGGCATATATCCAAAAAATACTCCAATATCTAACAAAGATACATTCTCAACTATGTTCATAGCAGCTTTATTCACAGTAGCCAGAAAACAGAAACAACCAAGATGTCCCTCAACTGAAGATTGGATAGAGAAATTGTAGTATATCCACACAACGACATATTATTCAGCAGTTAAAAGTAAAGACAAAACTTTGAAGGCAAGTGGATGGAACTTGAGAATATCATTCTGGGTGAGGTAACTTAGTCCCAAAAAGACATGCATGGTATGTATTCACTTACAAGTAGAAATTAGCTATAAAGTACAGGAACCTTGCTATACTCCACAGACTCAAAGAAGTTAAACAGAAAGGTAGGCCCAAGTGAGAAAGCTAGAATCTCACTTAGAAGGAGAAATAAATTGTAAAAGGCAGGTGGAGGGAGGGAACTGGAAGGGAGAGGGTGGGGAGAAGAACTGGGGGTTCAGGATCAGATGTGGAGAAGGAAAGATGGTCAGATGGCTATGAAAATAGACAGACATCTGCAACTCACTGTGGTGATGAAGAGGGTAGCATCTCCATGATAAGACAGGGACCTGGAATAAAACAGGTACCCAATGATCAGAGGGATGATCTTAGCTATGCCTCACAACATTAGATGAGGCCACCTGCAGTAGTCATACAGAAATAGAGGCACCAATCTACCCATAAAACACTCAACCCACATTTTTGTCCTGTCTACAAGAATTGTAGGCATGGGTGATGGAGCAGAAACTGAGGGAATGGCCGAACGATACTGGCCCAACTTGAGACCTATACCATGGGCAAGTACCAGTCCCTGAACTACTAATGGTAGTATGTTATGCTTGTAGACAAGAGCATGTTGTCCTCTGTGAGGCTCCATCCTGCAGGTGACTCAGACAGATAGACATCCACAGCTAAACAGTGGATGTAGATTGGGTATCCTTAGGAAAGAATAGGAGGAAGAATTGTGTGTCACAAGGGGTTTAGGAACTCCACAGGAAGAACAACAGAATCAATTATCCTGGACTCTCAGGGATTAAATGCCCAACAAAGAAAAGGTAAAACCTGTAGAGATCATATCCAGAGGTTAGACAAGGCCTCCAGTTGGGGGATAGGGCCACCCACTCATCTCTAAATTTTTAACCCAGAATTACTTCTGTCTAAAGGAGTCCCTGAAGGGACAAAGTGTGGAGCAGAGACTGAAGAAAAGGCCATTCAGAGACTGTGCCACGTGGGGATCTATCCCATATACAGACATCAAACCCAGACACTATTGTGGAGTCCAAGAAGTGCCTGCTGACAGAAGCCTGATATAACTATCTCCTGAGAGGCTCAGCTAGAGTATGACAAATACAGATGCAGATGCTTGCAGCCAAGCATTGAACGTTGTATGTATTACCCAATGGAGGAGATAGAAAATGGACTGAAGGAGCTGAAGGGGTTTGCAACCCCATAGGAAGAACAATAGCAACCAACTCGACACACACCCTCCCAGAGCTCCCAGGGATTAAACTACCAACCAAAGAGTACACATGGAGGGACCAATGGCTCCAGATGCATATGTAGCAGAGGATGGCCTTACTTGGTATCAATGGGAGTAGAGGCCCTTGGTCCTGTGTAAACTTGATGCCTCAGTGTAGGTGAATGTCAGATTGGTGAGGTGGGAGTGGGTAGATGGGGGAGCACCCTCATAGAAGCAGGGGCAAGAGGAATGGGATAGGGAATTTCCAGAGAGGAAACCGGGAAAGGGGATAACATTTGAAATGTAAATAAATAAAATATCCAATAAAAATAAAAAATTGATAAATGGGACCTCGTGAGACTGTAATCAGGTATTGGGTGGGGGGAAAAGACTGAAGCCTTGAGGGCCAACAGAAAGAATAGAAACAGGAAACCTCAGGAGTTTGGAGGTGGGGAGACCCTCAAGAATGTACCAAGAACCTGGGGGTTGAGAGACTTTCAGGACTCAAAGGCAGGGACCTTATATGACATGCCCTACAGTGGGGAGAGGGAACTTGTAGAGTCCAGTTCCAGTAGAAAGACAAGACATCAAGAGGAGGTATGGGCTTGCTATCCCACTGTCAAAAATTATGACCCAGAACTGTTCCTGCCTAAAAGAACTGCAAGGACAAAAATGAAGAACCTGAGGGAAAGGAGGTCCAGTGATAGGCCCAAATTGGGATCCATCTCAAGGGGAGGCTCCAAGACCTGACACTATTAATGCTATGATGTGCTTACCGATAGTAGCCGACCATTGCTGCCCTCCAAGAGACCCAACAAGCAGATACTTACACCCAACCAGTGTTGAGAAGCTGGGGACCCCTGTGTTGAATTAGGGAAAAGCTGAAAGAAGCTGATGAAGAGGGTGACCCTATAGGAAGACCAGCAGTCTCAACCGTCTGGGATCTCTGAAATCTCTCAGACACTAAACCACCTACCAGGCAGCATATGCCAGCTCATATGATATATAGCAGAGGACTGTCTGGTCTGGCCTAAGTGAGAGAAGGTGCACCTAACCCTTGAGAGACATGAGGCCCCAGAGAGTGGAGCGTTTTGGTGGGGTGAGGGTGGGGATGTGGGGACATCCTCTTAGAGATAGGATAGGAGGTATGGAATGAGGACCTGTCAGAGGATGGACAGATAAAAGGAGGATAAGAGTTGGACTGTAAAACAAAATGATTAAAGAATTAAAAAAAAAATGTTTGCTAATTTCACAGTGGTTTAAATAATTTCATTCATTATCGAGTTCCTCTCTCTTTCTATTCACCCTCCCCCCATTTTTGATGGAATCATTTTTAGCTCCTCCTACTACTTCTGTGTCTTCTTCTTTTGCAAGTAGGGTGGGCTGGTGGTAGTTCAAGACAGGGTTCATTTGTGTAGTCCTGGCTATTCAGGAATCTGATTTGTAGATAAGACTGAACTTGTATTCACAGAGATCTGCTTACCTTTGCCTCCTGAATACCAGTATTAAAGGCTTATACTACCACCATCCAGGCCCCATATCTTCTTTATATGTGGAGCACACTAAATTTAATAGGGTCTTCCTTGACCAAAGAAAATTTATTTGTGTAAAACCACATTATACAAAAATGATTTAATGAGTAATATTATTTAGGTTTAATTTTTCCCAGGGGTTTCATTGAAGAAGGTGTGTTGGAGAGAAGGTATTTGCCAATGAGCTTCTCTGTCCTTGATCTTTGTATTTTTGTGAATGTCAGTTGAAACTCTATGGGTGTAGTTTCTGCTGTCCTTGGAAGAGACTATCTCATGGTAAACTCACTGGTCTTCAGGTTCTTACAATGCTTGCTTCAATGTTCCCGAGCCTTAAGTGTGGGCATGTTTCGTAGGTGTATCTTCTGGGACTGGGCTCTAAAATTCTACATTTTCATAGATTGAGGTTTCCTGTAGCCTTTAGGTGTTCCCAAGAGAAGTTTCATTGTTGAGGTATGGACACTATTTTCCACAGTGTTTTCATTCCATAATGTGCTTATACCTTCAAACACACCTAAATATTTTGACTGTGGATTTGAAAATGTATCTTTATTTCTAATTTTTTTTTGGCAAACATTTGCTATAGTCTTAATGTGAACCTTAAATCTCATGCATTTCCATGGGATTCCTATTACCATAGAATTAGGATGTGTGCTGTGTAGGAGTTGCCTAGGTTATGAGGCTTTTCTCTCATGAACGAATTAATGCCATTATGGAGATCTTGGCACTGAGAATTTGTTCTTTGTCTTCTTCCTATTACACAAAGACAATAGTCTCCTTTCCTCATTGACATCTTCAAAGAGCCCTTTCCGAAGCAGAGAGCAAAATTCACCAGGCACACACCATGCTGACATGACAATGGACTTGACAGTTTTCAACATTGTAAGAGAATCAATTTTAGGTCATATTTTAATAAACCACGTGTTCTACAGTGTTTTGTTATCACAGGACATAAATGGAAAAAGGCATCATTGCTTTATACCAATTTCAATGGAACAGTCACTTCATAATTTCACTAGGCTATTATCAATGAAAAAGAAATACAGCAAAACATACAAACTGAGAAAGAATCAGAACAACGTTCTTCAAATATTCATAGGCGTTGCCAAACTATAGGCAAAATGACACAAATGCTCAAGACTATAGTAGGGAATACAGGATTAGGGGATAGAGAGCCATTCTATAAAATAGTCATGATAAATATTAAAAATTATAGAAAGGCATAATTTAAATTTAAATTTAATTCATTATAACTCACAACCTCTAAGCATGTTCTGTCTCAAATTTGTCTTTGTTTCTTTCAGGTCATTTACATATATATATACATAAAATATATATAATTTATATATTTTTTCATAAATGCTATTGTTTCAGAAGGAGATAATATGCTTGGGAATGAGTCTATCTTATGTGTTGGTATACATACAGAGAACTCCTGCCATAAAAATATCTTCATATACGTGCTTACTGCTTTTGTACCAATGATAAGTGTATGGAACCCACCTATATGACCATAAATAGATAAATAGATGATTAGAATATGCATGGTTTTTCCCTTTATTTTAAAAATGGTGGAATTTAAATAAAAAATAAAAAATATGGATTTTAAAAAGTGTTATATTAAGCAAGGTTATTTAACTTTAAAATGAAAAAATTCTATATTTTCTCTTTCATATAAGATCTTGGCCCATTTCTATAGGTAAACAACTCTAAGATATAAATTCCAGACAAAGATGTAAATCAAGACAGAGTGAGCAAATATGGGAAGAAAAAAAATCTGCCAATTAAAATTTTAATCTTAATAATAAACAATCTTATTCTAAGATTAATGAATAAAACCATTGATGGTACACATTTAAATAAATAACATTAATTCTAGTTGCACTTCTATGATAATAAAGCAAATGAGATTTCCTTTTATCACTAATTTATGGAAATGACAGGGACACAATTTAAAAATAAATAATAACAAAACAAAAATAAAAACCAAAACCCAAAAATTGTTGTCCTCTATAATTATCTTAAGTCCTTGGGAGAGTAGGGGCTTTGTCAGGTTAATTTGTTTTCCTGTATACGTCACAATTGAGACCTTTTTAACACTATTTGTAGACAGAAACATTCAACGTGTTCACCTGCCTATGCTAATTTAAAAGTAACGAAATAGAAAGGCTAAATTTTGTGACAAAAACTATGTTTCTTAGAGCTGTGAGATGGTTCCTTACACAAATGTACTTGCCATATAAGTACAGTCATTGGATACGTGGAAATCACTGGCATTCAGGAACACATGCCTATATAGACAGACCGTTTATCAATTTGGTTTCCTATGATCATATTAGAAGAAAATTCAGCAAATGTTGTCTAAAACGGTACAGCATTTGCAATGATTCCGTCTAACATTTTTCTCATTACATTCATCAAATTGAGAACCTTGTGTAGAATGACCATCAGTTGTATTGGGAAGGCACAATCTTATACAGCCATCAGAACCTACTAAGGAAATGACTGACAGATACTCAAGCATCCATCTGATAATGAGTTTTCATAGGAACAGAGATAGGGTATGACTAGCACACTGGTGATATTAATATATGTTCTGGCACCAAAGGGGGTTGAATGATGTTTAGAGAAGAAAAATAAACTCCTATTTTTGTTGCTATGAACCATACATTTTCATTATTTAAAGCATGCCTTTTTATTCACCTGATGAATATTTTATTCATGAGTCCCAGATCACATATCAGTTCCTCAAAAAGGCATCACTGACAACCCTAACTTGAAGTAATCACTTACTTTTTATGCAGTTTCTGTAAGCTTCTCCTTCTTTGCATTTATCATACTTAGCAATAATTTGGTTATCTAAGTGGCTCCCTTGCTGGATGTTGTGTTCTCTGAGACTCAGGCTATATTTTCCTCTGCATCATAATGTATAGATGCAGAACATTACCAATTTAGGGTGAATTAAACTGCATCCTGTAAAAAAAATAAGTATTTACTTTTTAAGGTTGGTGAAAATAGGACTTTAAATACTGTGGGAAAAAAAAGATTGTGACTTAACAAGAAAATACGTATTTAAGAAATTATAACAAATGAATTGCAAAGGATGTTATTTCATCAGATACATGCAATTTGTAATCAGAGTAGAGTTCATTGGACTTGGAAAAAAAGCATTCATGTTTTTGAGGCAAGGAAAGCTATCAAAATGAAAATTTATAAATATGGTTTGTAATTCATTACAGAAGATATCTTACCTGGAAATACTCACTAAGGCCTTGCTTCAGACTCTCCAAACCCAGGATCAATTATACACGCTTTATTTTTGGTCAATATGTTAAGCAATAACGTTTTATAGGCTCTGTCAGATAACATATTCATATCCCTTGATGACACCTCAGGATTTGAAATATGACAGTTTTATGACCAACTAATTATAACGTGCACATAAAATTAAGTTTTCAACTCTTTTTGTAATGTAGCTCTTTGAGCTTGCCTTTTAAATCACCTTCATTGTGTCTTATAAGTTTGAGTATGCCGTGATTTCATTTTCTTTATTTAAAAAGTTTTAAAATTCTTTCCTATTTCTGTCAAACCATTTCTTATTTTTCCTTCTAGCTTTTTTTTTTTTTTTTTTCTGCCTGGTCTATGTATTGAAGAGAGGTGGATATTGACATCATTGACAGTGTGTATTGGTAAATGAGTGATTTTAGCTGTAGTAATATTTCTTTTATGAATTTGAGAGCCCAGTGTTAGGTACAGAGATATTTGGAAATATCAATATTCTCTTGGTAGATTTTTTTTCCTTTGATGAATATATAATGTCATTTCCCATCTCTCCTAAATTGTTTTTGTTTAAAGTCTATTTTGTCTGATATTGTAATGACTATTATAATGACCACATAGACTTGTTTCCTGGATCCACTTGCTTAGTATATGTTTTCCATCTCTTTACCTTGACAAGGTGTCTATCCTTGGTGTTAATATGTGATTTTTGGATGTAGCAGAAGGCTATATCCTCTTTTCATAACTAATCTATTAGTTTATGTCTTTTTATATGGGAATTGAGAGTATTGATGTTGAAAGTTGTAACTGAAAAGTGATTCTTGATTCCTTTTACTTTGTTGTGGTGGTGTGCCCATTACTCCTTTGATATGCTGATCTGAGATTTACTCTTTGTGTTTTCCTGGGTGTGGTTAGGCTTTTAAGGTTGAAAATTTTATTCTAGTAACTTTTGTAGGGCTGGGTTTATAGATTGATACTGTTTCAACATAGTTTTATCATGGAATTTGTTTATTGATCAATCAATTTTTTAAAAAAATTGTTTGCCTGAGTTGGTACCTATAGTTTCTAAGGGTATGTAGAACATCTGTCCAATCCCTTCTGGTTTTAGAATTTCCATTGAGAAGTCAGGTAGTATTGCATTAACTTTGTCTTTATATTTTAATTGACTTTCTTCCCTTGCCATTTTTATCATTCTTTCTTAGCTCTGCATGTTTGGTGTTTTCATTATTACATGCTATTAGAAATTTCTATTCTGGTCCAATCTATTTACTCTTTGGTATGCCTTTTGTGTACAGAAGTGCCCCATGGATTCTATAGATTAGGATTTTTTTCTATTACTTTGTTAAAAATACTTTCTTTGCCATTGACCTAGATTTCTTCTGCTTCCTTTACTCATATTATTTTCATAATTGGTTTTGTCATAATGGCCCTGATTTTCTGCATGCTTTGTACATGGATGATTTTTAGACTTCACATTTTCCTTTAGCAAGGTATCCATTTCTGCTATCTTGTGTCTAATGCCTGAGATTCTCTCCTTCATACTTAGAATCAGTTGGCGATATTGCCTCTGAGCTTCCTGTTCAAGTTCTTAAATTTTGCATTTGGGTCTTCTTTAGTGATTCTATTTCCACTTTCATGCTTCGAACAGTTTTTTTTTTTATTTTCATAGATTTATTTAATATATTTTACATGTTCTTTAAGGTCTCTGAACATATGTATAATAGCTTTGTTGAATTCCCTTTCTTGCGTTTTAACTAAATAGCATTTTTCAGGATCTACTGTAGTAGGATCTTTAGTCTCTAGTATAGATTATTGTTCTAGCCATTACTGATAATAAAAATTAAGTCCTTAGTGATGACAATGTAATTACAACCAAACTTGGTGGAAAACATTTCTCTAGTTTAAATAAGTTATGTGACATCATCTATTATGCAGCTGAGTAAAAAAAACCCTTCCCCTTTTGTGAGATATATATATATATATATATGTTTAAGACTATTACTTACAAAAGCAATGATCAATACAATATTCTCAAGTGTTCCTGAAAGCTGTTGCCTGTACATTGGTTATGTTCTTCAAGCTGAGTAGCCTTTTCTGGCTTCAGTTGGTGAGCCTTTCAGAGACTTGAAGTGTTGGGGATACCAGGGTGCCACCATCCACTCAGAGGGGAAGGGTAATTAGTAGGGATGGGCAAAGAACAGTGGGAGAGACTGACCAGAAGTGGGGCAGTGAGCAACTGGATATAAAGTAATTAAAATAATAATAATAACAATAAAGTAAATTAATTCTCTGTTCTAGTATTTTTGGACCCACATGAAGACTCAGCTGCACATCTGGTACATATGTACAGGGGAGCCTAGGTCTAGTCCATGTATGCTCTTTGGTTGGTGGTTCAGATTGTGAGAGCCCCAATGGTCCAGATTAGTTGAATCTGTTGGTCTTCTTGAGGAGTTCCTATCTCCTTGACCTGGTACGTTTTTACATTTTCTAGAATACCTTATACTTAACTTGTGCAAAAAAGCCTAAAAGATAGGACAATGTTTCTTATGCAAATGGTGTTATTTGTACATGTCCCTTCAGGTGGTGAATGTCATATTGGTGTGCTTGTCCCTGGGGAAGAATATTTCTTCACGCTCAATGTTTTTCTTTTTGTTACCTGTAGTTCCTGGTGTAGGTTTGAGGGCCAGAAATAATAATTAGAAATCTGCTGCCAGGGGTTGGGAGGTGGGAGTAATCTCTAAATGTAGGGAAGGTGCCCAGGAGTCAAAGTGGGTGACCTTAGCTGAGACACATAGCAGTAGGGATTTGGAACCTAAAGAGACCACCTCCCATAGCCAGGACCATGAGTGGAACAATGAGGACATCAACTCACCCACAAAACTATTTTCAGCACAAAATTTGTTCTTTCTAAAAGGAAGGCAAGGACAAAGATGGAGCAGAGACTGAGGGAATGTCCATTCAGTAACATACCCAACTTGAGACCCATGCCATAAAAGCACCAATCCCTGACACTATTAATGATATTATGTTATACTTGCAGACAGGAGCCCAGAATAACTATCCTCTGAGAGGCTCTACCCAGCAGCTAACTGAAACAGATGCAGAGACTCACAGCTAAACATTGGACAGAGCTCAGAGAACACTTATGAACAAGTTGGGGGAGGGATTGAAGGCCTCGAAGGGGATAGGAACCCCGAAGGAAGACCAACAAAGTTAACTAACCTGGATCCTTGGGTCACTCAGACACTGAGCTAATAACCAAAGAACATATCTAGGCTGGAACATACCCCATCATATATATTGCAGTTGTGAAGCTCTGTGGGCTGTGGAAACTTCTCCAACAGGCTTACCTTGTCCAGCCTCCTTGGGAGAGGATGTACCTAACCCTGAAGAGACTTGATGCACCTGATGAGGGGTGGGGGTGGGGGTGGGGCGCTGACCCTCTCACAGTAGAAAGGGAGGGTGGATAGGAGGAGGGATTCTTTGAAGGGATAAGGGGGGAGGGAGGTGAGGCAGCCATCGTGATGAAAAGTGAATAAATAAATGAAGAAGAAAAATATAGAAAAAAATCTAGGCAGCACAAAGATGATGAGATAACTTGTTTTCCAGTACATTTGTAACCTGTTATGTTTGCATGTTTACTTATACTTTTATAACTAATTTGGGGGCTTCTTCCTTGAAGCATCAAACTGGGAATTTAGAAGTTTGTAGCTATGCTTCTTTGTAAGTAAATATTTTTGTTTTGATTTTTTTGTTACTCACTGAAGAGAAGAAAATTGTTTTATTCCTCATTAAATAGACATTTCATTCTTTCAAGGGAAAAACAGCTCTCATATTAAGTGTGTCATTTCGTATTCCAATCAACATTCGTGCAGATTATGTTTAGCTGTTATTGCTCTGCAAATAGTCTACATAATCAATCAAAATGCATGTTGTTCTCTGATCCACTAAAAAAAAAATTTTTAATTTTCTTAATCATTTGATTTTACTGATATCATATAACTTTATAATATTGAAATATTTATGATCATTATCAATGTGTAACTTCAAGTATGAATTAAAGGTGACACTATTGGCTGTTTCTCTTTGGACACCTTACAGTAATGTAGAAATTCTAACAATGAATATTTTTGTTATTTAATTAAATAACTAACTTATAGTAGCAGAACAATATTTGGAATTCCAGAGATATTTCTTAAGCAGTAACGTGATCACTTTATGCTTCATTTAATGACTTTTGTGTGAAAAGTGAACAGTTCCAGTGGGAATCAGAATGTCTATCAAGTATTTTAATTATTGAATGATGAACTTATTGCTCAAATGTCATGTAATGTCACGATTATTTGTACCTAAGCTTCTAATGAAATTAGATTATAAAACTATGATTATTGTTAATCATATTTTCATTTTATCTGGACATAGAAGCATACATGTATTGTCTGTAAATGAGCTTTGCTATTGGTCTTTCCTATGGAAATGTCCATTCAATTGACAGGACTTCCAAAATTTAAATATAAAAGTTGTTAGAAGAATTTTCAGGCATACAATGTGTCAAAATAGAAATGCTGGAGATTGAATAAAACTTAAGTGACTTAATTTTATATTTTCTTTAACATTTTTATGGATATATTTTGGTCTCATTATTTCTGTGCACCCAAATTCCAGGTCCTCTCACATCCTTTCTATACCCCTTTCTACATACTTCACTTCTTTCTCTCCCCATTCCCAGTTTATCTGTCTGTTTCTCTCTTTCTTTCTCTCTCCCTTTCTCATTCTCTCTCTCTCTCTCTCTCTCTCTCTCTCTCTCTCTCTCTCTCTCTATTTCTCTCTCTCTCTCACACACACACATACACACACACACATACACACACACATAGACACACACACACACACATACACACATACACACACACACATACACACACATAGACACACACACACATACACTAGAAAGTAAAATCAAAGCAAACAACAACAGCAACAAGACCCAATAAATGACCTAGCCTAGTAGGCCTTTTTGCATGCCAGTGTTCTAAGTGAAAGATCGAGAGGTATGAACATAAAGAAGAAGATGAAATCATGAGATCTTATTCCAAACAAGCTTATTGAAAGAAGTATAAATTTTTATATAGTACTCGTGGGATGGGAAGGGAGGAGAAGGGATAGCATGAAAACATCATAGAATGTGAAGAAGTCCTACAGTGTTGCATAAAAAGAACAAACACAGGAAACCTCAGAGGTGCTGTGGAGAGGCACAGAAAGCCAAAGCACATAGCTATCTAGAGTCTGATAGCCATAACCCTTTATGATGGCAAGAGTTAGCGTTTTAGAATGAAGTAGCTACTCCCCAAAGTCCTAACCCAGGCCATTACTAACTTTACCAACCTTATTCCTGGTTTCCTTGTCTATACATCAGGACCTCGGGGAAAAAATCCCAAGTTCCATGACACAGGTTCTATGATGCATGTTCCTGGTTTTAGACAGGGGAGTTCCATCTCCATGCATGAGGGTCTCAGGGAAAGGTTTTGATCATTTGATGTCTCCACAAATAAAACAAAAGCTTCTATATCTTGTTTATACTGTTGGCAGGTCAAAAAAAGTCCCCCCTCTTGATCTTCATATATAAAACATTGTATGTGTATACAATATATGCATACATAATATGCAAAAAAGCTTCCGTAACAAATCCAGACCAAGCAGAAACTGGAAAAAATATATTGTCTTAGTTAGGGTTTTACTGTTGTGAACAGAAACCATGACCAAGGCAACTCTTATAAGGATAACATTTAATTGAGGCTTGCTTATAGGTTCAGAGGTTCAGTCCATTATCAACAAGGCAGGAACATGGCAGCATCCAGGCAGGCATGGTGCAGGAGGAGCTGAGAGTTCTACATCTTCATCTGAAGGCTGCTAGCAGAATATTGACCTCCAGGCAGCTAGGGTAACCCACACCCACAGTGATCCACCTACTCCAACAGGGCTATACCTTCTAATAGTACCACTCCCATGGCTGAGCATATTCAAACCATCACATATATGGAGCTTATTTTGTATTGGCTTTCTACTGTGGGCATTAGACATGCCTGGACCTGAGAGTGGTTAGCAAACCCAATGGCACACTTTTGGGGAAAACTACTATTTACCCTTTCCCAGTAAGTACAAATTGCCAGGAGCTTCTTGACTAAACATAGGTCTTTGTGTCCACTTAGCATTCTCCATGTTGGTTTTTTGTCTGATTTGAACCTGAAAACAATCTTCAGAATTACTTAAACTATCAAAGTTGATAGTTCTTTGAAATTGCAAAAGGCATGAATATATTTAATATTTTTGTTTGAAAAATTAGGTCTTTATTCTAAATTCCTTCCTCACGTTGGTAGTGTTTTTTCTTTATGGAATATTTCTATTTAATATTTAATATGGATTCATCCTCTTTTTTCTTTTAAAGAAACAAATCTGGGTAGAAAGATTAAAGGTGAACTTTCGCAGTCCTTGAAAATCTATTCCCTTTATCTTTGGTGCAGAACTGTATTTTTCTGTCATTGTTTTCTATGCTAGATGTCTTTCTGTCTTGAAATTGCATACATATCAATATATGGGAAATAAAGCTCAATTTATTAAGGATCTAGGGAGGGAAAAGTGAAGTACAACATTCCTGAGGGAAAATGAAGAATGAAGAAGTTTCAATTTAAGTCGAAACTGAAAGCAGGTGTTATTAAAACAAGGTAGTGAGAAATCTGAGCTGACAATATGATGAATGTACTCTCAGGAAAGAAACACTGGAAAATATTGAAAGATCCTCATTTATAGAGTTTTATATCACTATAAATGGGTCTTCGTCACATTACAACAAATTCAACACCTATGAGTCACTCTTATGTTCCAGTCATATGTTAATTTACATACATACTAACCAAACTATTCATAATAAACATCATGTAAAAGGCTGCTACTAATATGACTAAATGTCTGACTAGTAGAAAGCCTTCTTACTTTGTTTAGAAGATATCATTTGTAGCCAATGAATATTTGTTAACAAAAGAAAATAATCCTTTTTGATTCCAAGAAATATAAATTCAGCTTCTCTTTTCAATAGATGCAAATGCCGTATGTCTGAGAGATCAACTTTCTGCATAAATATTACTTATTAAAATTCATGGGAGTACTTTAATCACTAATTTAAGATATTCTATTTTCTAAAATGTTATTATTAGGCAAATGAATATGTATTAAACATGAAGCTTCGGGACTCATATAGACCCCAAAGCTGAAAAGTTAAAGAGTTAGCGCCATCCTCAAAAAAGCTGCTCTTCTCTCATTAAACTAGCTGGGGCTGTGTCAGAAGTATGCTCAGCCACAGCACTGGCAATTACCATAAGGCATCTATCTCCAAGAAGAAGCACAGAAGAGAAGGATTTGAAATGAAACAATGTTAAATGTAAGACTCCAGAGTTAATATTTTTTTTGAAAAATAGAAAATTAAACACAGGAATGGAATTATAAATGAGAATAAGTATTCAAAAAGTAAAAAAAGCTTAGTCTAGCCTGTGTTGGAGGCCAGAGCTGTGAGAAAATACCAACTTCCAGCCAACCAAGGCCATATTCTGTAAAAATAACTTATTTGTCTCATGTAATTGTCTCAGAGGCTTACTGTTGGATAAACTCACCCTTTCTAGTTCTTTTTGAACTCCTGCTGACTAGTTCAACTCATCTGCTCTGACTCAAAAAGCCTCTCGTTGTTGAGCGATTCAAAGTAGCTTCTCTCATCTTCTCACTGAATTGCTCTGCTTGGCCTCAATTCTAGCAATCTGTTCTAATCTTCTGGGTCCTTCTCATTCTCTGGTCCATTTTTGTCTTCACCTGAAACCGGTTTCTGTAAAAATATCCTGGTAAATCCTCCCTCCTCACCTCCACCTCCTCGTCTCGTCCTCCTCGTCCTCGTCCTCGTCCTCGTCCTCGTCCTCGTCCTCGCTCCTCTGTCCTCGTCCTCCTCGTCCTCCTCCTCCTCGTCCCTCCTCTCCCCCTTCCTCCTCCTCTGCTCTCTGTGTTATTATCTTAAGTTGCTTCTCTTTTGTCTCTTTGTGAGAGTTGAATGTATCCTATCTCTGACTCATTCTGCCAAAATTTTATCTGGTTCTTACTTTGTCTCTCAATTAGATGTCACTTTCAAACATGGCTGCTTCTATAAGCTAAGATTACTTTCATTGTTGGCATTATAGGTTTATACCAAGGGACTCAAGCCAGATCACATAGATTTAGAAAATCTTTGGATGTGCTCCCTTGCCAGAACAGTCATGTTGCTGAATTTAAATTCCCCTACAATTTTCAGGATTGTTGTTATATTATTCTATAATTTTGAATTTGCTGTGCAGATAATACTGATACTAAAACATGTGTAGAATATATTTACTTCATTTGTTTATAACACGTGTATGTGTTCATAATAACTCACAGAAAAAGTATCATAAATTTCTGACTATTGTTTGTGATGGTTTGTTAAGTTCTTCTACTCCAGACTCATGACAGTGATTTTGGATAGCAAAGATTATGCCCAAATGTTTCCTGGATTCAAATAGGAAAGTGCAGCTTGTCATAGGTTTCTAGGCAGAAAAGAATTTTATGGCAAAGAAGCCAAAAATCATGCTAGAATTGGAGATTCTGTTTGTCTTCACTTTCCATTCCATTTTTGATTATTTTATCTGAAACTCACTGAGTCAAATTACAATACTTTAGTAGTTTTTAGTATGTAGCATCTCCCAGAAAAAGGCAACATAGTTACTTCATAGTAATTCTGATCACAATAAGTTTCCCTTGCAGGTAAAGAAACAGCTCTAGTGTATTAGATTCACTTTCGGTTTCTTTCTCCTTCGTTTCTCAATTTCTCTCTCTCTCTCTCTCTCTCTCTCTCTCTCTCTCTTCTCTCTCTCTCTCCATATCTTATCTCTCCTCCCTCTTAGGTTTTAGTTTATCTGGTGCTTTCATATACAAGTTAATAACTAAGCTTAAAATTGGAAATAAAATGAGAAGATCAGACAAGTCAGTATTATTGGTGAGCTTGTTGCAAAGTATTAATAACAAATATCATCACGGAATTTAATATCATAAACATTTATTCTGTAAATGCTAATGTAAATTTTTTCTTCCATGCAGGTTGCTAGGCAACTGGCTTAAAATGTTTTTATTGACTATGAATACAATGTGGTGCATTTTCAGAAAGCATAGGCATTCTCCAAATCAGTTTTGAGCTATAGTATCATATTATGCAAGCCACCATCTAAAAAACAGCAAGGTTATGTAGAAAGAAAAAGGCTCCCCATGACAGGCAAGTACTTTTACATTTGGTTTCAAAATGTCAATAAATATTGTTGCTGCCCAATTGTAGTTGAAAGAAAAAGACTTCCTGTGAAATAAATTGAGACATAGATGCTAAAAGAAAAAGTATCATTAATATAAGGTGAAGACAACCTGAAATGTACAAAATTCAATCAATATCATTTGATAAAAATATGGGGGAGAATCTAGCATTTCTTCAAAAATAGTATAGGATAGCATAGATCAAACTCACAAATTAATATCAAATATTTTGTTTCATGTTTAGTGTGGCTAATTTTTTTTAATTTTATTTATTTAGTTATTTAAATCACATTGTAAGTTACTTATTTACACAGAGGTTATAAATACAAAAAGGCAGGATGTAGGGAAGGAGATGACACAGGAGCATAGGTGTTCAGGGGGAGTACAGATACCTTTCAGAACAGGGTATCAGCTGGGTGTAGGTTCAGGGGACAGGTCACTATGACTCTGCCTATGATTCACTTGTCCTTATCTAAATTGGTACTGTCCACCGAGGCTGCCTATTTATAAGACCTATGACTACTAGGTCTGGTAA
This sequence comes from Mastomys natalensis, assembly GCA_021653895.1. Classification (NCBI taxonomy): domain Eukaryota; kingdom Metazoa; phylum Chordata; class Mammalia; order Rodentia; family Muridae; genus Mastomys; species Mastomys natalensis. The sequence continues at coordinate 211,200 of JAJTUV010001188.1, read as the reverse complement.
ATTTTAGTGTGGCTAATTTTGGAGAGCTTTTTGTGTCTCTTCTAAGAATTTGGCATTTGTCACTGGGCTCGGACAATGAATATTCTAATAAGAATATTAGAAACAGTGACCATGGGACTTTGTTTCCTACTTTGCTGAATTATTGTTTTATGTAATCTCTTTGCTTACTACTTTATTTAATAACTTTCTAGTGTGATCTCCTTGTTTACTACTTTGCTTGATTACTTTGTCTTTGATCTAAGAACTGACCATGATTTTTAGATGTACCTAGAATGATATAAAAGCTGACTGAGAAAAATTAAAGCTGCTTCAGCTTTAGCACCAGTGGAGTCATGTTATAATTTCGTCTAACTGTTTTTCCTTTCCAATCCTCACTCCCTCACTTGACATCCTGTTGACTGGCTCAGCTGGCTTGGTCAGCTAATGTACTCTACAAACTTTTGTTCACATATAAATGTAATGATTCTAATGTGGAATCACATAGGATGAAGTGGAAAACTTACCTGCATAGAAAAAGATTAAGTGTTTCAGAAAGTATGAGAAAGGGAATGATTTATTTATTTTTTTATTATACTATAATACTGTTTATTATACTATAGATATAACAATTGCAAATCAAACATTAAGGGACTTACATATGACAGCTGAGAGATCTGGCAAGTTTATTTAAAAGGAAAATTTGCACTATTCGGAACCTATGCTTGATCTTTCTAGTACTTTCTAAAGAATTAAACAGACTGCAAAGCTTCTTTTCTAAGACATTGTATATAAAAAATTAGAATGCATTGTGTTAGAAAAATCAAATGAATTGTTTTGAATTTCCATTTATCTTCAAGAGTTTGGAATGAAAATTTGCTTTGAGGATGTAGGTGATGGTAATTTATCTTTGTTCTTGTTTTTATTTTTGAGATTGTAATGTAATTCCATTTTCACTTTCCTTTCCTCCTCTCTAAATCCTGTACACCAGATCCTGCTCCCCTTCAAATTTGTATTCTCTTTTTAAAAGTTAATTGATATTGCATTCAAGCATACGTGTGTGTGTGTGTGTGTGTGTGTGTGTGTGTGTGTGTGTGTGTGTGTGTATTTCAAAATATAACCTGAAGCTGGGCGGTGGTGGCGCACGCCTTTAATCCCGGCACTTGGGAGGCAGAGGCAGGAGGATTTCTGAGTTCGAGGCCACCGTGGTCTACAGAGTGAGTTCCAGGACAGCCGGGACTACACAGAAAAATCCTGTCTCGAAAAACCAATATATATATATTTCAAAATATAATCTGTTGATTCTGAGTAATGTTACTGTGTATATGTTTCCAGGGCTTACCGTTTGACACTGAACAATCAATTGGTGTGTTCTTCACTGCAAAAGACTGTTTCTCTGCTCCCATCTTGAGCCGATTGCTTGTACTTCTTTGGGTGGTATTGAGGCCTCATAGGCTTTTGTCATCTCATTTGGCATATCTCTTGGGGTCCTTAATCAGCTCATGTTTGGGATGTCATGTTGATGAAACTTTATAGGTGTAGCTTCTAATGTTACTTGAAGAGACTATCTCATGAAAAACTCACTGATCCTCTGGTTCTTACAATGCCTTCTTCATTGTTCGGGAGCCTTAAGTGTGGACGTTTTTGTAGATATATCATTTAGGACTGAGCTACAGCTCCACAGTTTGACTGATTGAGGTTTCCTGTAGCCTTTAGATATTCCCAAGATACCCTGTTAAGGGATGGAAATTACACTTATCTGTGGGTATGTGGGTATAAGGGCAAATGTTTGTAGATAATTGTTAGAGTCTATGCTGGTTTAGTAAATTAGTGTTTGTAGATTATCCCGCAATTATTTTTACTTCAGAATTTGAAAATAATTCTTTTTTTTTTTTTTCAGTTTAGAAATGTATTTGAAGAACTCTGACATAGACTTGTGTAGATTCAAATATAAAAATCTATGGCAGTATAACAACTGATATTTCTAATGATTTTTTAATACCCACTGATGCCTTTTGTGAGGAGAATAAAATGTCCAGATGGATTATCATTTGTTCAGGAAAACAATCCTGCATATAAAATAAATGTTGCATGAATCACAAAAATAAAAAATATTAAGCTATTAAAAAGAAAAATCTATGTAAACCATGTTTATACTGAAATAGAACATCTAGGAAGTATTGTATAAGAAAAACATAGAGAAACCATTTGAAATATTAAATAATTTTTTATTTATCATTTTAAATGTAAAACTTCCACTTGCTATAATCTTTTATACATCCATAAATGTACGAAAGATTTTGTAGCTTAGAGCATACAAGATTTTGGTCAAAAATTACTGTAGCTAAAGTTCTGTTCAAAAAAAAACACAGTAATTTAGTAAATATATGAAATGTTAAGTAGTGTTTTTATAACCACTCAAAATCGTGATTGTTACCTTGGACTCTTAGTCTACAAATTTTTAAATAATCAAAACAGATATGTTCGTTAATATGATGAGCAGTCAACCCTGGATCAAAACCTTATAAAACAGGCAAATCATGCAGTTAATTGTTAGATGAAATAACAAGTATATATTATTTTAATAAATTGCATAACATATTATAAACTAAATATATTTAACATGCTTTGATCAAACAACATGTTGGTTAACATGCTGTAAAAATTCTTCTAATGAGTTATGTTAGCTTTTGTCCTCAAATTATTACCTCATAGCTCAAAGGTGACGGACAGATAAAGGTTCAAATCTCTTATCCACACAACATTGTATTGTAGGCAAGAGGAGGAAAATCGTATTTTGTTTGTGTCTTTGACCCATTAGTCAAATTCCTTTGTAGAATTCTACTTGTAAGTCTGATTCATAGCTGAAAATCAGGTCACTTTTTCTTCTTAAGAACTACTAATAGAAAATACTTCATTAACACTCTAGATTTAAAGGAACAATATTTTTCCTCCTTAGGATAGTGGAAAGGTTAGAGCTAATTCAGCACTTAGAGTTTCAAAGAGAATTTGAGATAATTATAAAAGGGAGGCCAATTTTGTTTATAGTGCCTGACTCAACATAGAAGCCTAAATTTTCAAATAACTTGCACCTGTTATACAGACAGAAGGTAGAACAGTTAGTAATTTTTATAAAAACCAATTTGTAGAGGCATTGGATGCTAACAATTCAGTAAATGGAGTATCCTAAATAGCCCTGCATAATTTTCATTTGTGAATTGGTGACGTAATATACTACTGAGGATTAAAATTTTTGCTTTTATGTTAATTTCAATGTAGAAGTATAATTTAAGTAGCAAATTTTCATTTTAAATCAAATTAGATAGTTTATAAGTTGAGAAGAAGGATATATACAATGTAAAAATTTAAATGTTACATATATTTAACATGGAGGAAATTAATTACTAGAATTTTTAAAATAACTAAGAGAGCAATGTTTTAAATTTGATTTCTTGGTGTTAGTAGATAAAAGCTTACAGATCTCCATTAATTGATTGTATTTACAAGTATAGAAATGTGAATACGATTTCTGGTTCTGACATCAATGTGTATGATTGCATTTAAAACCCCTGAAGTTATAGACTAGATTAAATGCATTAACATATTACACTGTAATGAAGCATGGGGACATGCTATAGTGTGAGGTATTCTGTTTATATAGATAAACATGATTATTAATGAAGTCAAACCATAGATTATTGCAAGAGTAAAATTTACATTCACATTGATGTTGAAATATTAAAAAGTTTGCATAAAATGAAGTATTTTCTCCTGATCCATATCACTTTGTAAAGATAGGCATTCAGTTTTCTACATAATATATTCTTATAAAGCAGAGTAAAATCCAATTTACCACGGAAATCCATTTAAATTAAAATCAGAGACTAATCTTCATATAATCCCTTACTTGTAATGTAATGATGAAAATTGAATAGGCACCTAAAGTGAACAATTACTTATCCTGATTATTTTCATTTCATTTGATAGGAATTATCATCTTCAAGAAAGAAAAAATACATAGAAAGGTCACAATGCATGTCCTGTGACCAGTAAATTTATTAACGGTATAATGGAGAAATAAAAGACTGCCCATATTTTCTCCTGTAATAAAGAATATAACTACATAACTATTTCCTTTACTGCCAAATCAGAGAAAAAACCTGAAATAATTTTAGTTCTTGTGTCTTTAAACAGCCTTTCCAAAACTACTGGAGTGATGAATTGTTCAACTTCAGGTAAATATATATAATTTCATATACAGTGGATAATGAATATCTCTTCAAAGAATTATTTGTAATGGAAAATGGTTGATAATATGGGAATACTGACTAATGAAAGTATTAATTAAATATAAAACTTTATTATAAACTTAAAATATTTGATGGTATTGAATATGTAAATTCTCTAAACTGACCTATAATTTGAAGTTTCCTTGTAAAGAAGAATGGGGGCTGTGTTCTTAGAAATGACCAGGAAATTTAGGAATAAGGTAGCAATAAACCCCAAGAGGCGAATAATAATAATGAAGCTAATGAAACTAGTGACATTTTTCTTATAATTTGCAACTACAGGAAGCAAATGTATGCATTCATTTATTGTAGCATGCAGTAAGGCGAGAAATACAACACAAATCCACAAATCCCTTGTGCAACAGGGAACATGGAAGCACCCATCCTACATGAAGCAGAACACAGAAGGAAAGAATATGTCCAGTTACAGAAAAAAGTCAGGTTTGTCTCAAGTATCACCTAATGGAAATTCTAGTATCATGAAGAGGGGTCTAGAAGGAAGACACATTCCTCAACCCCCAATGTCTACATATATCTACTTCATTGTGGAATAAGTGGCTAGCTGTGATTTTATTATAAGTAATATTTGTGCAGATATCTAAAAACAAAATTATTTTTCAAACTAATTTTAATTTCACTTTCTACTTTATTGTTACTAAATGGAGTTCTTAAGCTACTTCATATAATGTAGTTGAGATAGCAATATTCTTAGAAATATTTTTAGGCTGCTAAAGTGTTTATTAATATTATGTTTCTTTTACTCTTCAGTTTTTCTGTTTTGTCTTTATGCTAATTAACAGAAATTTTTTAAAAATTGGCAAGATTAAAACATGAGCTTTTGGAGTCAGTAATATAATAATTTAAGCATGATAAATTAATATCCAATGTTATAAAATAAAAAGATAACTTGTAATCATTGTATACTTCCTAATGGAATATATTTTTCAGTCTAGTATTCTTATCAGAAATATATAACCTGAAACAACCTTGTAAATTCCGTTATCATTTTACACTGCACATGAGAGATAGATAAAAGTGTGACTTTGATATTACAGTGAGAATGCAATCTGAAACAACTGTGATAAGGACACACCAATGATATTTAAACAATAAAAACCCAAACATAAGTGTAATAAATGGAGTCTTGTTACACACAAATTAAAAAAAAAATAAACTGTTAGACAATTCTTTTGGACTCAAAGAAATTTGAGGCTTAAGTTTTATGTTTTTTGATATTATTGTTTTGATCAAGGTAGTTTAGAGTTTGTAATGAATGTTTTTAAAATTCATGTTGAATTATTTCCGTAGTCTGAAAATGCTGGAATATATCTGAAAGTAACACCAAATGATATCTATTTCGTGGAAGATAAACACTAAAATATGAAATTAAATAACTATGCCAGAAGAATATTTAAAGAACCAGTCTTTTGTATTAATGGCATGATTTAATAGAAAAAAAAAAAAAAAAAAAAAAGCTCTTTAAATTGGGTGTACACAATTGAGATGAGACATTCTAAATTACAATTTAAATAAATTACCTAACCACTAAAAGAATTATTTTTATATTTTAAAAGGAAACAAAAGAATAGAAAAGAGTGATTGAAAAAGTGGGGAGATAAATAATAAAACCTTTTATTATTATTATTATTAATCATTCCATTTAGTTTACATCTCAAATGATATCCTACTTCCTGATTACCCTTCCACAACCCACCAATCCATCTGCCGTTCCTCATCCCCTTTGCCTCTATGAGGGTGCTCCTCCACCTACCCACGCACCCACTCCTGTCTCACCGCTCCAGCGTCCCCCTATAGGTGGGGCATCAAACCTCCATAGGACTATATCAGACAAGGCCATCCTCTACTACATATGTATCTGGAGCCATGAATCCCTCCCTGTACACCACTTGTTTGGTGGTCTAGTTCCTGGGAGCACTGGGTGCTCCGGGCAGCCAACATTGTTCTTCCTATGGGACTGCAATCCCCCTCTGTTCCTTAGTCCTTTCACCAACTCCCCCACTGGGATCCCGAGCTCAGTCTGATGGTTGGCTCCAAGCATCCACATCTGCACTGGTCAGTTAAAACATGTTAAGACAAAATGAATGATGAAGACGAAGTAAAATTTGTTTTCATAGCTATTTCTATTAAATGAAAATTCAAATGAATATTTTTTTAAATTTTAGGCTATGGCATTTAAAACTGAAGCATTATTTAAAACTTCAATTTCACCTAAAATTTACATATTTTTTCTCTAATTTCTGCACTAATCATATTACACCCATAACTAATTTTTATCATCTAAATAGGCAACATTTTAAATATATGTAACAGTGATAGGAAGACTGATGATCTGACCTCTTCTTTCCTGTGATCTAATAGGTACTTTCTGAAATAATCCAATGGGGTGTACATTATTCATGTCGTTGAATTTAGGGAAATCATGTTTATCATTTTGATTAGTTCATTTATCTGACGAAGCATCCAACATGTCTTCTTTCTCTCCCCAAAATACCCATGGCTCCATTATTGATTTTTTTTTTTTTTTTTTTTTTTTTGGTATTTTTCGAGACAGGGTTTCTCTGTGTAGCCCTGGCTGTCCTGGAACTCAGTTTGTAGACCAGGCTGGCCTCGAACTCAGAAATCTGCCTGCCTCTGCCTCCCAAGTGCTGGGATTAAGGCGTGCGCCACCACCGCCCGGCATTATTGATTCTTTATAACTGCATTGGCCATCTGTTGATCCAATAAGGTCCAGTGCTCCTTTGGGGAGAGGCCAGCCTATGCTCACCCAGTAAAGGTGATTTCTTTTCTCTGATAATTTAGAAGAAAAATTCTAAAGGCTGCAGGAGTCAGGCAGTGGTGGCACACGCCTTTAATTCCAGCACTTGGGAAGCAGAGGCAGGCAGATTTCTGAGTTCGAGGCCAGCCTGGTCTATAGAGTGAATTCCAGGACAGCCAGGGTACACAGAGAAACCTTGTCTCAAAAAATAAAGCTTGCAGGCCCTGAGAAGGTGGATAACTATTATTTATTTTTTTTCCTTCGTTATATAGAAACAATTGCCCTGTGAATGGGGAGCTCATAGGAGCTGAAAGAGTAGCTGGGATGTTCAACTTCCTCTTCAACGCAGTTGCTATCGACCCGTGTCTCTCACTCCAGTCGCCAAGCAGTCACAGGAGGAGCACCACGTGTGGGTTCCCAGTAGTTGTTTGGCTGCCCCCTTGTGGACAAATAGCGCTGGCCATCTGTCAACTCAGATTCCAAGCTTGTTCTAATCCCAGGCAGGACTGCTACACTTGCCAGGCCAGTGGCAGCAAGCTGCACTTTTCTACTTGATCAATAATTTACATTATTTCGTTAAAACCAACACGTGTTGCAGGGCAGGAAGGCAGGAATTGTTTCAGAACTGTATAATATCATTAATCCACTACTTTTCTTCCCTTGGTCAGTAGATGATGACCCTTCAATATAGGGAATGTATTCATCTGCTTCTGATATCACCAACCTCTGCCTATATGGAAACATTAATACAGGAATGTTCAGTATCCATATAACCAATTTGTGATTATGGACTAGGTATAGTATGAAACCAATTAGGTTTTGTATGTGAAAAAAACTTGAGATAGGCAACAATAAAGCATTTCATCACTAGAAGTTCTGAGGCAAATGTTCCTTTACATACTGTGCAATAAAAATTTATACAACGCACCCTGGTTTCTTTTTCCGGTAGATGTTCTGCTCTGTGGATTTTTCCATTTTTCTCTTTGGCATTTTCTATTTCTTTCTTGCACATACTAAGTGAAGAATTCCAAATATTTCAGACATCTCAGACAGATTGTCAACAGCATGGAAGATAAACAATTCTTAACATTTTGTGATATTTTTATGTCTATTCAATTGTAATTTCTTGCTAGCAGTTTTTAATATATTCTATGATGATTCAATAGAAAACATAAGTTGCAATAGTTTCATTAATAAAAAATGGAGAACATTACTTCCAATGTTTTCTAAAACCACATGTGTCACCCTTGAAATATTTACTTAGAGGATATCAAAGGACAACGTACATAAGTCAGAATTCATAAGAAATATTTTGTTTTTTAAACGTTTGCATTTCTATTTTTATTTGACTCCATATTTCTCTGGTTATTATTTTAAAGATCATTCAGTCTTATTTCAAGAGTACAACTTTTTTTTTAAATTTTTACTCATTTAAAAGAAATAGGATAAAAAAGCAAGTTTAATTTCAAGTCCAGCATGCCATAACATCTCTAGATGTTATGAATTGTAAGAATTCTGCATGGTTGCATTGTTAGATAAATCATTACAATAGTTTGATGACCATTTCAAGCTCAATTATAAAGTCCATTACAATTATGTACTTATATAGTGAAATACAGTGTAAATTTTTCAAAAGTAAGCTTTTATTTTTTTAAAAGAAGAAAATTATTTATTTGATAATAAAAAAATGAATTATTATGAGGTGAAGTTCAAACATAGAAAATTCTAACAAGGTGAAGAGACATAACAGACTCAGCTGCTTACCAATGGAAATGTAATGTTCTTATTTATGAAGCTCTTTAACCTTTGACCTCTACTTCTAACTCAATTGGTTCCTAATGTATAATCACAAAGAAAAGAACTTCAGGGCCATTTAAACTTGAAAAGAGCGTGACCATGAGGAAACACAGTTACAATGCAGATTTACTCACCTTCACTGCAGACAGTTTCCTCTTTAGCACCATCTGAAACAAAAACAACTTAAATAGAAATCGTGGTATATTTGCTAACAATTCCATACCCATTTACATTTTAGTAATTACCTGGCTACCAATGTTAATTTGTTTTTAATATTCTTCTACTTCTGTACAAATAATCTGTAGAATTTTTCCTTTGTAGGAATATTCATTTAAAATAACCTTTATTTACCAGCTTTATTCAATATTTCAGCAAAGTATTGGCTTCTTTGGAAAATAAATAAAGTTGGCTGCAAAGAATTCTGATTTCTGAATTTCTTTGGGGTTCTACTATTTCAACCTTCAAGTAATAGCTACTGGGAAAGAAACCGTCAAAGCTGTTTATATCTTCCAGAATCAACAGACCACATAGTGCTCAACTATTGTCTTGTTTGCAAGTTACATAAGTACAGTTACTTCTCCCCTATATTATGTGAGTCCTCATCACTTGAGCTTCACACAATACCCTTCTGTTTAATGGCTTTTTTTTTTTTTTCCTATTCGGCCAACATGAAAGGCTGACAGGATGACCTGTAACAAATCCAGCAATTTGAGTGATTTGGCCTGCACAAATATTGGCTGTAACTACTAGCTGATTATGAAGTCTCCAGAAATAAGATGGACAGGGTGTAATTACCTCATCCTTGACATAACGAAACACCAGAGATGAGAGACTAAAACAAAGAAACTTACTTTCTAACATTTTATGAAATCAAATTCAAGGTCTAGGAGGCAGGATGACTATCTTCTGATGAGCATCATTTCTGGCTTCCACATGATTCTTCCATCACAGTCCTCAATGGCAGCTAGAACATCCTTATTTTTCATTCTATGTTCAAGGGAGCTAATTACATCATGATCTGGAGTCTATCTTCATGATATTATAATGGTTTTGGAAATGTCACTGACATTATTCCATAGCAGATCCCAAATTAAGATTCTTTTCAGTTTTTAATTTTTCCTAAATTTCATGTGTGTGCTGCTGCTTGGTGAGGTGAAACAACAATGTCACATTTCCTGGGTCTGGAGTCACAGATGGTTGTATTGTACCACATAGGTGCGGAAAACCAATCCAAGGCCTTTTGTAAAAATGATATTCTTGTCATTGTTGTTGTTGTTGTTATTGTTTTCAACTTCAAAGGAACTGAAGTTTCCTACATGAAATTGGGCTATCAGAAATTTTGGACACATTCCCTTGATTCATTCTTGATGTGGGAGGACCCAAACCAAATTGTAGTCCCAGTGGTGTCATGGCTCAGACGGACAGAAGCGTGCACCAGATTTTGACTGAGCCCCTCCCTAGAAGTCCTCCAGGGAGATTAGACACGTTTGGTAGTTGAGACCTTCTCCATGGTTACCACAGAGGGCCCCAAAAGCATGAGAAAGTCCATGGCTCCAAAAGGGTTTATTTTTATGACAGGATATAGATGGATCTGCTGGTACCCCGACTTTGGTCAGGGCAGACCTGACTTAAATAGAGAGGAGGGAGGAGAGTCTGGGAAAGGAAAATGTAATTGGCTACACCCTTTGGCCTTTAGGTATCTCATTAATATGGAAATCTCTCTAGGACCTGAGGCCTGTAGTCACACCCTCTACCTGTGGAGGGGCTGGTAGGGGCGTTGCCCTATATGACTGAAAGGCGCAGATCAAATGGAGGTCTTAGACTGCTAGGTCAGGAGCCTGGAATCTGGGAGCATGGCGAAGAAATGTATTCTAATCCCTTGTAGGGTCTCTGGCCATTTCTAAGCCAGTGCTCTACCAGAAAACAAGCCATCCTTTCAAGGCCCCACAACTTTCCATCATAATTGGCAATATACAGTCTGTAAGATGAAATAAAATTTTTCTTTTCCCAGTTACTTTAAACATTATATTTATCAAACCAATAGATTATAGACTAGGGCAAGCAAATGGTATTGTTAAGTGAGTTCTCTAGCTCTGAACTAAGGTTTATCTTATATTGGACAACTGAAACAACATCATGGTGACCAGTCATGTCAACAAAATGATAAACTGTGAGGCTGATCTGATGTACCTGTAATAACATTTCCCTTCATCACATCCTGATACTGGTTAGTTCAAAGAATCACACTCTCTTTATTGAGAAAGTCTAATACGTTAAGAGTGATGTATCCCCAGTATAAAGAAATAAAATAATTAATTAAAAAGAGAGATGTAATATTACATAAACCCTTATATCAGAGATTATAATATAATGACAACATTCCTCTCTGCTCCTTCTTCTGGCATAATAAAATATATTTTACTAAGTTTGCATAATGTTACTTGTATGTATTGTTATTTGCAGGGCTAACCATTGACACTAGACAATCAGTTGATATGATCCTCCCTTGATCATTAATTTACTAAACCACCACAATCCTAATAACAGATCTATAAACATTCATTCTTATGCCCAAAGTTAAATATACTCTTCTTTCCTCATCAATGAAACTTCTATTTGAATTGATGGAGTGTGCTACAGAAATTACAAACTATTAAAATTCATGGTTGTGGACCCCAGTCCTAATAAATAAATCTATTGATGGTCTTCAAACAAAAGTCTTATGGACATCTATTACTTTAGAAACTTTCTTATACATTCATATATAAATGGTGTTTAAACAGAGTAATCATTTAATGGGGAAGCAATACCACAAGTCAATGCACTATGTCATCAAATAAAGTTATCAGTACAATCAATCAGGTTGTGATCAGTTGGGTCCCATAGACTTCTGTCAATCTTTACAGGATATTTTCTATGCTATTGGTTATTTTTAAGAACTTGATAGGAAATGCCTATTGTTGAAGATATTGCATACTTGAGTCATAAAATTGGAGAAATCTAAGTGCTACAAAACTAGACGTTTTATCCCTATTGTCTATTATTCATCTTGCTAAACACATTCTACATTATGGGAAGAAAGTAGGAATCATCAGCCCTAGTTAACTATTGGCTCTTTGAGCAAAATAATACAGTCACTTTTTAATTCTCAAAAATCATACGCATCAGAAATGTATATGACCATCCACATTGAGAACTGAAATCACTTGAGGGAATTGTTTGAATTGTGATTATTTGCCAGGTAATAGAATCTCACCCACTCAAACCAAGAGGAAATTGAAACAGCTTTCCTAGCTCTTCCACTCTAGAGAAACTAGTTGCGGAATCTCTTGTAAACTCAGATGGATCTGTACAGTTTATAAAACTGCATAATTTCACATCATCAGGTACCCATTGAGAGTCTAGTATTCCAAATATCTAATTTCAGGGATCAGTTTGCCTGAGTCAACTGATATGCCAAAGTCTTGTGTGCATCCTTATAGATACTGCTATTTCTGGTCATAGGCTATCATTGTATTAAACACAATGCTGAAGGAGGGAAACTGGACAGCTTCCAGTTCTCATGTGATGCTAGAATAAGACAGTAGAAAACTTATAGACCTGGAATGCTTGGCTTGTTCTACTAATAGTTAGCTAAACATATTCTGAGCACACAGACTTTTCAGACATCTGGATAAACAATAATTAATTAATCAAGTGTCCTGACATCATCATTGCTTCAGAAAAGGTTCCTGCTGAGAGAAAATGGCTAATCTCAGGCTACGGATACCTTGCTAAATTCTTTCTGGTATCTGTATGATTTCAGATCATCATGGGTAAAATGTGAAGCATGGCTAAAAAATTCTAAAGGCTAGAACATGAACTTTTATTTTGATACCTCTAACGCTATAATGGTTGCTTTTTCCTGCACTAGAAAAATATATCACATTAACATTTCTAATAATGATTAAAATAAACTTGGTAAGCTATAAAATATTTTCAAATAATTATGAACCATCAGCTTAATGAACATGTGTTTATTGTTCACATCTGTCATCTTACATACAGATTGGAGACCATTCAGAAGACAGAGGGACTGCAATCAGGCACACACTCTGATGTACATGTTCACGGAACTATTTTATCTTCCTGAGAAGAGTCCAACACATGCTGTACAGTTGCTCCATGGTATTCTTTTCCTCCTGTTTGATAATCCCACCCCTTTTGTGAACTTTACTTACAACATCTTCAAGAAGCCATCCTTAACCAGATTATTTGAAATGGTCTTCTTTTACTTTATCTGTATGTTCCCTCTTGGCTTCTAAAATGTTAAGTACGTAGGAAATAAATATTTAATGAAATATTTTCCTTCTGCATTTTCCATTCTAAAGTATTAACTTCTTAACAAAGAAATGACTGTTATGACTCTCTTCCTTTCTATTGAAACCTAACACTTAATACATGCTATGTGCTTACCTTTCTACTGAAGCTTGACACTGAATATATGCTATGTGTTTACTAACAACTAAATAGATATGGGTTGACTCAAACTTAATGAATTTATAAAACAATTTGGTAAGAATTCCATTTCAGCCATTGACCAGATTTTTATTTTAACTTTTGTCATGTAAACCTCAAATGATATTTTTTTAACTTGTCCCACATTACAGTTTTATCTTATCTATAAAATAAAAATAACATTCAAAGGATAATTTATTATAAATCTAACACATTATCTTTTAAATTACAAATAAAGATATAAATAGAGGTTGCTCTTTGACCATAGACAATCAAAATATAAATCGTTATTAAGTAAGGCAATATTTTGCATTTTCATTAGATAAAACTTATTTAAGAAACATAAGAAAATATAAACATTTCCTTAATTTTCAATTAAAAAATCCTATATGGAACTCATGACTATATGTCTGTTTTCGGCTTCCTTGCAACAAAATAAGTTAAATGTTAAGCTTCAGTAGACTGAGAAATCTAACATGATTAGTTCTCATTACTGTCATATTAGGCTTTTTCCCTATAATAAAGCAGATCTATTCCAAAGTGATCTGATAGAACCAAATAACTGTCACACTGTGACTGTCCTTTACTGCCTCATTAACTTCAGGTCAACCAACAGAATGTTAAAACAAAAGAGCACAACAAATGAAAGTCTGGTGGATGAAAAATATTTATACTAATTTACTAAGCTTCATGACAAAAATGCATATAGCAATAGAATGTTTCAGTGCACCTAACCGTAAGTGTAATGTTTCATTTTATTTCTAACAAACATCTAATCAATTTAATGGATGTCAAATAAATGTTAAATAATCATTACAATAGCTTAATAATACAAAAATAACTATTCATGCTGGCAAGCTACATTCTTACTATTCCTATTAATATGTATAAAGAAAATGAAGACTAGACCATAACCTTGACTTTCTCATAAATATTTTCTGAAGGATATTTTCACTAAAATAATGTCCTACTTAAAATGTACAATGGTCATGTAGAATTCGTGATTTTGTAACTCATGGGCTTAAGAAATATTGATAAGTCAGACAAAATCAATTTATGACATGCCTTTTTATTTAGTGTGTAAAGCAAATACCATTTTACAATAGACCCAATATACATCATTTACATACTCTGTATAAGAAGTATAAATAAATATTTTTCATTTCAATATTTCTAGGAATTTCTGGAGAACTTTCTGAATAAAATTATGTCAAATATGTGAAAATATACACGGTACTGAGAAATAATTTTTTTTTTAATTTACATTTCGTAGTAGTGGATAAGGTGCAAGCTCTTAACGAAATCTTATCAGCCAATACCAGGTATTTTTTTGTAATTACAAATTAATATGCATATATTGGAATTATTCTCAAATTTTAACGATTATTTTTTTATTTATATTGGTTTTTCTAATGCTCACTAGCAGAGTAGAAACCCAGAGGCAAGGAGCTTGTGCAGAAGCCATGGAAGGGAGCTACTTAATGGTTTGCTTGAGTTCCTACCCTCACTGTCTTTGAAGATGAATGTTACATGTCGCTGTGATGAAATAAACCCTTTCCTCCCCAACTTGCTTTTTGGTCATAGTGTTTTATCACAGCAAAAGTGACCATACATAAGTCAAGTTGGTACCAGGAAAGTGGGGTGTTGCTTTGACAGACTTGTCTACCTTTGGGGCAGAATTGTGGAAGGACTTTGGAACTCTGGTCTAGAAAATCTTGTCTAGAAAATCTGGTCTAGAAAATTGAGTGTTGAGAGCTTAGTGGGAGGTTTATAGGAGCTTGGAGGATGACAATGAGAGCAGTGCAACTGATGGAGTTCTGGCTTGTGGAGAGCTTTAGTGTAGAAGTTTAGACTCAATCAGAGCCATTTGCTATTTTGAGTTGAGAATCTATGATTCTTTTTTCTGGAGGTGATGATCAGCTTGATTAACAAGAGACTGGAACCATAATACAATTCTTTGATCACTTGATTAACCGAGACTGGCAGCAATAAAAATTTTAGCAATGATTGAAAGACTTCATCCTAGACAAAAGAAATAGACAATGATTATTGAAAAGAAGAAAAAAAGATGCAATCAGAAATGATCATGAGAAAGTGAAACAAACACACAGAAGCTGATGTGGCAGTGGTCCAAAGTTGTACCCTGCCCCCAGCCAATTAGGTCGTGTAAAATTCCAGGTAGTCCCTGTTCTGAAGGCATAAATTGTCTAAAACAGCTGAGGTTTGGACTGTGAATAGTGCTAGATCCAGAAGAAGTCAGGAGGTTTGAGATGATAAGCCTGTTGCATAGGGACCACCATCCTTTGAGATGTCAGGCTGATGAGAGACTACACCACCACAACAGTTTTGGAGCAAAGCATGCCGAGAGCCTAGAAACTAGTTAATTCAGAAGTAGAAAGGAAGGTGATTCAAGTTTAGGAAGAGTGAAGAAGGTTGTGGATCCAGATAATTGGAATTAAGTGTATCAGATATTTGAACTTTAATTTTTGGCTGGTTGAATGTTGATTTTGGTGGTCTTGCTCTTTGAAGTTAGAAAGTATTTAATAGAATTTTGAATTTACAGGAGCCACAGATGCAGTCGTTGAATTTAAAGACTTTGGACTTTAAAAGAAACTAGTTATTTTAAAGAGCCTGAAATTTTAGGTTTTTTAGATCTTTAAGGATTGAGACTTTTAAAGTTTGAAAATTATATATTATATATTTCTGTTAATGTGAATCTTAGGGATGAAATGAAAGACAATTTTGTGTCATAATAGTGATGTGTTTGTGTGCCAAGCTGACAAGGGGTCCATTGTCCTGGCTCGCTTTATGTCAACTTGACATATGACAGAGTCACTGGAGAAAAGGAAACATCAATTGAGAAAATGTCTCCTTAAGAAAGGGTACAGGGTAAGTTGAGTACATTTTCTTAACTAGTGATTGATAGAAGAAGGCACAGTTCATTACAGATGGTATCATCCCTGGGCTGTTGGTCCTTGAGTCTAAGAAAGCAGACTATTCAAGCCAAGGTAGTCATCCAGTAAGCAACATCCATGGCCTCTGCATTAGCCCCTGTTCCTGCTTTGTTTGAGTTTCTATCCTCAAATCATTTGATGATGAACAATGATATTAAAGTCTAAGCCCAATAAATCCTTTCTTCACCAAGGTTTTTTGGTTATGATGTATAATCACAGATATAGAGACCTTAGCTAAAACAGTGGTCAAAATGTGCATTTATTTCTCACTTGCTAAAATTTTTTATCATCTGGATATTTTTGCAAAATCTATTATAAAGTCAAACAAAGATGCAATTCCTTATGCTTAGACAGAAGTTAGTAAAGGTAAACTTAAAAAAAATAAACTAAAGTTTGACTTAGAATAATTAAAGAAAAGTGTATTCTGATTGAACTACCAATTTTTAAAATATCAGCATACATGAATTTTAGGAAAGGTATAGTTTTTGTATTTAGTTATTACTTACACCTACAGTTATAATATCTTATCATGAATGCTTCTTAGTATGATATTATTTAAGTATATGTTCCAGTGTATTTAGCCATTGCAAAAGTAAGAAAAAACAAAAATAATTTTATGATTCAGTGTGGTAAATTAAAGCACTCTGTACTGACTTTTGAAGAATTCTTTTTAAAACACAAGAACAAGGAAGTAGGCTTCAGGCAGGAATCTCACATTAGGCTAGAATAAAGAAGTCATTTCAGGCAGGAATCTAAATCTTAGGCTAGAACAAAGAAGTAATTTTATACAGGAATCTAAATTTTAGGCTAGTACAAGGAAGTAGGCTTCAGACATGAAAATGACCTTGGGCTAGGACAGGGAAGTAGGCTCAGATATTTTGGTCATCCTGACAAGCCTTTAGAAACAGTGGTCACAGGAGTGTCCACGTAATTGGGTTTAATGCCTTGCTTGTTCTTTGATTATTTGTGTTTATTGTCTTGCTTGTTCCTTGACTATTTGCATCTATTGTATTGCTAGACTCTCAACCTAGAACTGACCTTAATACATGCATGTAATTAAAATGGTATAAAAGCATAAAGGAAGAGGGGGTATAGGATAGGGTTTCTAGGAAGGGGAAATGGGGAAAGGGGATGACATCTGTATTATAAATGAATAAAATAACCAATAAGAAAAAAATCAACCTATTCCAAAAAAATTCAAGTTCAAGATATTTCCAACCAACGTTCACAAAAAACTTAAATATCCAAGTTATTGAGAGGCTTCAAAAATTCATTGATGCTGGAGACAACATGATTTTTCTAACCCTACCTCTATGGCAATAGATAGTCTAAGATGAATAAGCAACTATTTTATGAATCTTCCCACACTCTGGAGGGTTCATTCAGATGTTCTTAAGTGATCAGATGTTGAGACCTGATTTCCTTCTCTTTCAAAGAGGGAAACTGGGGACTACTCATCAAAGATCAACATCTCTAGGAAGTTGAAGGTTTGGGACAGTCTTCTTGGACACTCGATCCCAAACACATGGAAAGCAGCCACCAAAGCAGCCAGAGCTATGACACAGTCAACCACCTTCGTGAGCTTCTCTTTGTTCAGATAGAAAGAAAACTCACAGTCATTGATGTAGAAAGGGTTTTTAACTTGCAACACAGGTGTGGACACATGCACCTGAAAGAGGAAAGACGTCACTATTGCTGATATGTGAAACAGCTAAATGATAAAGCATGCCTGAATGTCAAACAATATTACACTAAGTGAGCTAGTTACAGTATAGCCTAATCATACAATAAAACTACTAAAATAGGCCACTCACCTTGTAAGTGAATCATATGAAGGTATAAAATGAATGGCCATAAACTTACTCCATACCTTCTTATTCAGAATTACAAAAAGGCTGAGCTCATCCCCAAAAACATGTGGAAAGAGTAAACACATGGCAGGCATCTTCATATCTGTCAAGGCAAGCATGTCCAAGTTTTAAAAATGGCAGATGGGGGGAGCTTTTGAAAACTGTACAAAAAACTACTATTAAAATGTTAGGTTTGTTTTTTATTAAATCATCATCACCTTCCACTGTGAAAAAAAAATCTGTTTCCCAAAACTGATATTTATATTTTACATGAATAGGTGTAGGACATATAAACACACACACACACACACACACACATATATAAATATTATATATATATGTATATATATATATATGGATATGGATATAGATATAGACATAGACATAGATATAGATATAGATATAGATAGATAAACAATAAATGATAAATATATGTGTGCCTCTACATACAAATATGTAAAAACATATGGATATACATTTATTTATATCCAGGCATAAACTTACGTATGTTCATGTATGTCTTAAAATTATTAAATTAAAATTGTTTTTCACTTTATCTGTTTTATTTTCAAGTGTGTGTTAGTGTGTGTGTGTGTGTGTGTGGTTTGTGTGTGTGAGCGCATGTGTACGTGAAGGGGGCCATTTTAATGGATATACATGAGTTTTCAGGTCTCACCAGAAGCTGGAAGGAGGCATTAGATCCTCTAGAGCTAGATTTCAGACCTCTCCTATCAATTTTCTCTATCATAGAGATACCAGCCACCTAACAGTAGAGTCTATCCTAATGAGCTTATCTTAACTATCTGCATCCACAAACTCATTTCTGTCATAGCTACATTCTGTGCTACTATGAGTTAAAACTTACTATGAGTTCCAAAATATTTTGAAGATAACATCAGCCCCCTTGAGAATTCTAAAGTGGTTCCTTTCCTAATTTTATTACAGATCTAAAAGTTAGCAATATGCACTTTGGCTTCAAAGGGGAAAAATACTAATTAAAATAGTTTTGACATGATAGAAGATGAGGGAAGGGAAGATGGAGAAGACATAGTTAGAACAACAACAAGAAGAGAAGGGAGTGAAGTGGAAGGTGTAAACAATGTATATCAGATGCAAAATAATATTGTTCTGAAAATTTGGAAATATTTCTTTTACAACTAAGCATCCTTGAAGATACATTCAACAGGCTCTGGCTTTTGTCAGGGGCATGCCTTTGTATGCTATGCTTGCAGCTTCTTGGTTTCTTTTCCTTCTTGAATCAGTGATTTCAAATGTTGTTACTTCCAATTAAGGAACCACATCAAAATCCCTCTGACAATGGATTCTGATTATATGTTTCACGGTTCATTCATATAGATGTCATAGTTCTGAATATAGAGCACATATCTACAGAAACCTCCCATCCATAGTTCCTTAGGCAAAGATAGGATATCTTACAAATAGATAAAAAAATTGACAGGAGTATCTGTGTTGTAAAACTGTATTCACTTATGACACATGCATAGTTTTCAATTTTTCTGTTCATCTGTTTTCTAATGAATGCTTTTCTAGAGTTTTTGACTCCCACAAAGTCATTTTGTTTATTGTTTGTTTGTTGTTTTTTTTTTTCCCTTATGAGAGATAGTGAGAAAGAAAATTAAAATTGCAGGGTGTTTAGAACAGATCGATAGTGAGTGGTGGGGATCCAAAGGAATGTTTAGATGAGGCATGTAGAGCCTTAATAAATACGTTTATTTTAAAAGCATAACAAACAAAAAAATATTCATCTGCTCCTAGAGGCATTATAGCTGTTGCTACTGCGTTACTTGTGAGTCAACAGGTGGGGAAGATGTGAGAGGGTATGCCTACACTCAGCATGATGACCTGCGAACATCTGAATGATCAGTAGCCTAACTTGAAAGAAGTGAGCCTGACATCATCAGCAATCAGTTCCCAAGGGGCACAGACAAGGAATTAGCCTGAGACAACCATCAATCCAGCACACACAGGCCTAGACAGGCTCTCAGGGCAGAAGAGTTGGTCTTGTCTGTCACTTGCTGCATCACTCAGAAAAGCAGGCCCTGCACTTCTCCTGGGCAGCTGGCACTGGATGTGGGATTTGGGGGTGATATGGCCCCAAGAGAAGGAGCATGGGAGAGCCTGGCCCTGCCTCTTATCTTCTGTGTTGTGGCTTCTACAATGGAGAGATTCCTCTCCCATCCCCTCCCGTTTGCCCTTTTCATCTGCTGTGAGAAAGGTTCTATACATCTCACCTGGACAGCACAGTAGAGCTGACCCTGGTGTTGGGAGCTAGGGTGATCTGAGCCCAAGGGTGTGAGCATGGAAAAGTTGTCCCTGGACCTTGTCTGCTCTTCTGCAGCATGAGCAAGGAGAGATGGCCACCCCACTCTCACCCCATGTCATTCCTAGCAGGTTGGAGAGCCGGCCTTTTGTTCTTGAGAGCAGGAGATCAGGTCCTGGGCAGCAGAATAGAATTGGCTCTGTTTGTTGGTGTTGCTGGAGAACCTGCCCTGAAGGTGGAAAGCCGGAGAGCCTGCAGTTTGACCAGCTCAGATCCAGGGCTTTGAATTGGTCTACTCTACTCCAACATGCACCCCATGGATGAAATGTTGAATTGTATGAATAAATAAATAAAATAATTAGTTAAGATATATACTTCTAAATTACTTCAAATTCAAAAGGAAAGGAAAGGAAGGAAGGAAGGAAAGAAGGAAGGAGAACTGTGTAACTTGTGGATATGAGGTAATATTCTTTCTAAACAAATAACCTTTGTCTTAGTGCAATAAAAATAGTAAAAGAAAAATAAATTGCCAGAGCCTGCCTTTGAGAAACCAACCAACCAACGAACAAACAAAAGTAACAAAAAACCCAGTAATTACAAAAACCCTTAGATTAAGTTATTAGTGTAACAAATAATGCTATAGATAATCTCAATCGGCCCTCATTATACAGCATTGCACAGAGCATCTCAAGTCTACTGCCTCTTATTCGTTTCCTGTGCTTTGTGTCCTTTGACCAAATATGAAGTTATATCCTTTAAATGATAATTAGGCTGGCTTAGTGAGTTTAAAGGGGAGTTGCTATTAAACCCAGCAAGGTAAATTTGTTTATGGTAAACCACAGAATGGAGTGAGGCATTAAATTATGAATGCTATCCACTAACCTTAGCATGTCATGTCATGGCATACACACACAGATACAAACACACACACACATATATACACTGACAGAACACACACTATGAATACATAAATTTTAATTAAAATTGTAGAAAATTTAAAAATTCATGTTCCCAATTTTATAAGTGAATATCAAATATTTGTTCTGTTTATGGCATTTTAGTTCATAAAATTAATGAAACTCTTGACAAAATTAAGATAACATTTTCAAAAACAATCTTGAACTTATTGTCTTATCTTTTTGAAAGTGACAATTTAAAATAATTATTTGATTAAAATAAACAATTTGCTATTTTGTAGTGTTTCTGATTTTATATTGGAATGTAGAAAATATAAATCAGCTACTGATTATTGAAAGTGTTTTCTAATTAACAAGTAAGGTACTTGCATTGCTACTTTTAAAACGAAGGTGATTTTCATATATTAAATTAATAAATCCATTGCTTGTAATTTGGTTTAAGAGTAGTAATTACAGCCATAAAACATTTCTTCTATTTAAAATAAGCTTAGAGAATATTTACCTACTCAGTAGGAAATATGAGTTTTTATATCACTTTGAAAATACCATTAAAATGATATTAGATATTCAAATTTTATTCTTCCAAACTTGTTTAACATTATTTTTATAGTCAAAAAAACAAAAGGAAAAGACACAGTTAAAATGCTAAGTTATCTGTGTGTTTATTCAACTCTAATAACTTATTTATCTATCTTAATTGTTGATAGTTTTGAAATAGAAGAACATCGAGAAGAATCTTATTCCAATGTGTAGGTGAACTTGAAATTATTTTCTCTGGTTATTGATAGACAGTATAACAAGGAGATAGATGGACAGAGAGACATATCAATGAATACATGGTTATTGATACTCTGTTTAGTATATGTTATGTTTCCTTGAAAAATTTAGCATTTAGAAAAAATGCGTGGAAGTGTCACATTGTTTTAACTTAAAAATCACTTAAAATACTAATTTAGGGAAGGAAAATATTGATGTAAAATATAATGAGATATGATTTGTGCACATACAAATAAATAGTTGGTTAATGCTGTAAAACCCTTCCTCATTATATGAAAGTATATATATTTTAACATGTAGTGTATATTGTTTGCAAGTTTTATAAGCATTGACATTATGAACACTTAGAATGTCCATTGTAAATACATACATATGGAATTATTTGTAACTAATCAAAAAATTTTTGATTTGTATAAGCAGGTTTTGGCATTCACAGTTTGTGCATTTGAGTTGTATATACTGTGTATATTATAAAGCTACAAACACAAATGTTAAGTAAAATAAATAATGTTTAAAACATTTGTAAATATTTACGGTTTTAGTTCATTTGAAATTTAATAATCAAGTTTGAAAAAATCATTTGGCTCATTTTTGAAGAATTAGTGAAATAAGTAAGCAATTTTTGCTCAGATACATGTGGATGATTTCGATGATTTCTTAACATATTTTCTTAACTAAATTGCAAACTAAATTTAAAAGTCAGGTATTGAATAATTTACTAAATATTGAGTGTAGCTTGATGAATTTGGAACCAATCAGAACTGGGCCATTACAGCTTGACAGATTTTACAGGATTTCCATTCCCTCCTCATTAAAAGAATAGTTTCACTGCTTTTTAAAATTATATATACACATACACAAACACACACACACTCACACACAGAACACTTGTGACCTTTAAAATATGGTTTAAATAAGTTGTATAATTTTTCTCCTTTTCCACCATACATCTCTTCAACTGCTCTATGTCAAATCCTTCCTACAACCTGCCATCTCTCAAGTTGTTAGCATCTTCATCAATTTATTATTGATTGCATACATATTTGTGTGAATATATAGAATTTATATATATAATATAATATTACCTATATAAATATAATTGATTTATTTTTCTTTTGCTTGTGTGTATTAACAAGTATTTTATCAATTAAGCCATCACAGAAACCATAAAGACAGTTTTTTAAATATGAAATCCATATAATCATCTAAGTGTGAATATAAAATAAAATGCATTTAATATTTATCAGATGCAAATACATATTGTGCATGTTATATGAGCATTTGTGTGTGTATGTGTGTGTGTGTGTGTTTGAGATGTGTGTGTATGTCTTTGAAGAAGTATTCACCAGAGAAAATTTTAGCTAAACATCATTATAAAATATTTTGGTGGAGCTGAGAAAACTGATCTATGAATGAGAGATTACATTTTTAACGTAATCACTCATATTCAATTTTTAACAGATGCGAATTTTTAAATCAGTTCTTTGACTTTGTATTCATATTGCTCTTTTTAATGAGTTTTCTTTCTTTCCCTGCACCCTAATTGCTGGTGAGTATTATCACATTAGTAAAGCCAAAGAACGAAGCTAACACATAGAAAAAGAAGTGTGTAGTCTTCCATAGCTTTGGTCTAAAGCTCTGCTGCAGGGATTGGAAATGTAATAACCTCACATGACGTGGTTGTCTGCAGCAAAGTTAAAATCTGTAAGATGCTGATCTTTGGGGTATACCTCCAAGTTCAGTCCCTTGAATTAGGCCATTTATATGACCATAGAAGAGATTTGAGGAAATCATGTTTCCAATATATGCTGGTTACCATTATTGGACACCCAAAGTCATAGTCTAGAGTGTGAATAGGAAAGAGCTCTGAGGAGCATTTATTAGATAAGTCAAGGGAAGAATGTTTAGAAAGTACATTTGAAAGCAGACTCAAGTTGGGGAAAGTTTAGAGCTACATCAAAAACATAGGAATCCGTCATTTGTATTAAAAGATGCTGATTTTGTTACAAGAAATTTTACTTTTTGAATGCTGACTACGTATTTTAAATGAGCAGATGACAGGAAGAATAAAATACCAGGAAGCCTGAAAAGATTTTAAATGTCTTTGTTCAGGAAAATTGGGCATAATTAAATGTTGGCAATGTCAATTGAATTCAAGAGTAAAGAACTAACTCATAGGCTAAAGAGAAATGCATGATAAATGATATTTATTGATCACCAAAACAGGAAATTGATATATTTGTTTAGAAGAAAGTTACAAAAATTTTGTTTGTTGGTATCAGATGTGGATCAGATACAGAGGGAAAGATGTATATGTTATGCAAGTCTCTGAGTTTTAAAATGATATTTTATTGGAAGTTTTTGTGAAAGTGCACATTAAAAGTAGAGAAAACTAATTAAGTTTGAAGAGACTATAGTAGTTCATAACTAAGTTACATTAATGAAAATTTGGAAAGAAAGCTTAGAAAGAATTTAACGTGATTCATGGATGCTGCTGAAATCCCAGCAAGGTTAGTACACATGAAAGTACAAGCAATCTAGTATCTGATGAAAAAAAAAAAAAAAGCAGAAGTTTTCTGCTCAGCTTGGAAGATTGAATTTTAAATGTGCTGTTCTCCTTAGTGGAAGCAAATCGGAAGTGGAACCAAACTAGAGAGTTCATTGAGTTTCAAAGAATTAAGAAAATAATAGGCCTGGAGATAATTCATTTGGATGTTGAAATCCTATAAAGCAATTGTAGGTTTGTAATGTATATGAAATGCTATGGTAAATGACAGAATGAAGAATAGTAGGAGTGACACCATCAGATGTCAAATGACCCATAAAGGAATAAAAGTGGAGAAATAATGTGGTTTGGAAACCTAATTCTGGGTTAGGTTTATGAGTCAACCACATTGCTCATATTTCAATCTGTCAGTGTAACATTATTATTTGTGCTACGTGTGAAAGGGAATGTAACAAAGAACAGCTGAGGCAGGTCAGGGCTGTGAGATGGATCATGTTGCCCTCAAATATCTGACTTTATCTGAAACTTAGGCAGAGGTTTAAAACCTGTTAAATCTAGTACCTTTTTCATGAAAGAAAGTGTGAAAAATTATAAAAGTTCAACATTTTTAAATGTGCACATGTGGTATGAGTGTGTTTATGTTTACATGAGCATACATTTGTGTTATGTCTGTGTGTGTGTGTGCATGTGTGTATGTGTGTTGTGTGTGTGTGTGTGTGGTACAGTGTGTAGAACTAAGGATGAACTCAGTCTTCCTCAATCACTCGGACTGTTTCTTTGATTATAGTCTTTGAATTAAAATCAGAGCTAGATAATGTATGGTTTTGAGCTAGCCACCTTGTTAAAAAAACCTCCTATTACTATCCTTAGTTGAGTGATTTAACTTCAAATTGTTTGATATAATAGATAGATAGATAGATAGATAGATAGATAGATAGATAGATAGATATAGATATTATAATATCTTCTCTATATATAATCTATATAATAGATGATAGATAGATAGATAGATAGATAGATAGATAGATAGATAGATAGATAGATAGATGATAGATGATGATAGATAGACACAAAAACAAAAAGAAAAAATATTGTCCTCAAAAGGATCCCTTGCTTCTCTGCTCTTCTTCAAAGCATGGGCTTTTCTGTTTTTCCCCATCCCATGGCACAGGTCTCTTGGTACTCCCCTTAGTAAACATACTCACATGCATCATTCCTTAAATGTTATGCTGCAGCTTCTTCATACCGGCTTACTTCCATCCCATTCATTTCGCCATCTGTTTCTCTGTCTCTGCTTTCAGATGGTTGGATGCTGTGGGTAACAAAAACACATGTCTGTGCAGGTGTGGTTTCCAACTTTAGCTAGGTCTTAGCTCTGTGATCCTGTTATGTGGCCCCCAGTTGGTGTCTTCATCTGTTACAACAATTCTTACAAAACTCTTTCTGCTCTTAAAACTTGTGCAAAGTTAGGCTTATTTCCTGTTACTATAACCAGTTATGATCTTATTTCTCTTTGTCTTCTTTTCTCCTACTTTATTCTTAATAGACACAGCAATGTATGCAGATATAACCATAGCATCATATTAATGTCTTCTCTATTGATGACCTTGCATTCTACTTCCATCACTCACCTACAAAGATGTAGTACATAATCCAGAAACGTTAACTACATGTCTGTATTTGGAGGAGTATAACCAGGAAAACTACTTAGGTTCACTAACTAGCATTCTAAAAGCACTGTGTCATTTTATGTTATCAGTGATAATTAATGTAGGGCCATAACTCTGAAACTCTATTATGGCCTGATTGGTGGGCTTTAACACTTAGGTAGCTTGTATTTGTTCAATAGTTTATGTTATGTCTATTACCCAATATTACCCCATTTATCATTTATTATTTTTGTGTGAACATGTGTATACATTTGTATTCTCTATCGGCCTCTTTCTATGTCTCTGAAGCTCTCTGTCCTATATCTCTGGTCCACTGTGTGTATGTGTGTGTGTTTGTGTGTGTGTGTGTGTGTGTGGTGGTGTGTGGTGAGAGAGAGAGAGAGAGAGAGAGAGAGAGAGAGAGAGAGAGAGAGGAAACAAGATAAAGAGACTTTAAGAGCATATTTGATTCTACTTTCAGAGAAATAATGTCTGTGTTTTAATTTGTTCCATCATTCAAGGTGATGATTGAATCCAAATATTACAGTTGACTTTTATTTGAATGCCATTTGTCTGATTTTTTAAAAATATAAAATGTTAGTTCAGTTAACTAGGAAATTAAAATACTGTATGTTATTCATATTGTAATGAAATGTTTTTAGTTACAAAATATTAACTCATTTTGAAATTGACATTACATACAAATAAAACAATATGTGCCAAAAATATTTATATTAAGTAAAATTATTTAGAATTTTGCTAAAAGAAGATAGAAAGTATCACAGAAAAGCAACTCAGGCTTCTAATAATTTGTGTGTCTGTATGAAACAGAAGTCAGTCTGCTCTAAAATAGCACTAGTGAATATACATTATTAGGATACAGAGCTACAGGTGTGGATTATTTTTAAAAAAATGTACAAGTGTGCAAGGAAATCTTTGTAAGAATAGCCATTTGTTTTGTTATAAATATATTAAACAGTATTAGAATTATTCTGTGCTATCACATTCAATTATTTCTATATTAAGTTTATTTCTCTTTTGACTGAATTTTAGAAATTGTAAATAACATAGAGATATGTTGAAAGGCAAAATCAAGAGTCCATTGTGGGTTTGAAATCTTTCTGACTTCTCTTCATAAAAACCTTAAGATATATATAAAATATAGACATTCTCATAGAACTCTTTCTTCCAGTAGCTTATTAGGAAAGCAGAATTTTGGTTTTTTTATTATAATGGAAATAAAGGACAACTTTACATAGTCAGATTTCACTTACAAATTATGAGCAGGTTTCACCCACTTCTCTCGTGTTGTCAGATCACTAGTGTGTTTTCATAATATAGATGAGCTTCTATGCTATATCTATTTATTTAACTTTATAGAAGTTATAAATCAAAAGATATGGTGATCAAAGATTTTGACCAGCCTAAAACAGCAAATAAGACAGGAGCATGATGGTGGTGGATGCTAGATTTAGGTATAAAAAGAGAAACGGTCGAAAGACAAGTGGAATTTAATAAAAACTATAAAATTAACAAAGCTACCCAAAGAAATTTAAGGGAAGTGGTTATAGTAGGATGTCTTTATTTCTTACTGTTGCTTTTTATAACAGTTTTGAAATTCAACTTGATTTTAGTTTATTTTAAGATTCTATAGTTCATGAAATAATCTTGGAAAGAAGCATAAATGTGACCTATTAATTTTATATGTGTGATACATATAATGTGTTTGTATTAACCTAAAACAATTCACTGGGAGTTGGAATGCTGTGGAAAATGTTGGAATACTGTGCTTTAGACAAAGTGTGGTAGATTCGGACACTAGAAGCAACACACAAATCCTAGGGTCTAACCAACCTACTTAGTACATGCTCAGATATTGAAGAGTTAATAAGTGGAAGAAAATTGTATTCTGACCGTGTGCATAACTCAGTGATGAGACTTCTAGGATAATAACAACATACAGGAGTATAAGAAGTATTTCGGAGATGAGGGGAAAATAAGATAAATCTATATGTAAAGGATACTTTTCCATAAAGTTTCCTCAAAAATGATATAGCTGGAAAAAAGCAAAAAATCAAGAACTCAACTAGTTTTCTTTTGAATATTTTTCTACACTAATTGTTATAGCCCTTAAATTAATTGTGTATTTGTGTGCGGGTGTGTCTTATGTAGATATATGTACATGTATTGAGAAGCCTGTGAAGGCTAGGTCAGACAGATCTCTTGGGGCTGAATTACAGATGGTTGCATACCAGTAGATACAGTTTCTGCAAACAGAACATAAGTCCTCTGAAATAGTGGTTCTGCTCTACCACTGAGCCATCTCTCCAGCACCATGATCTAATGATCTGATCCTTATTAATGTTATACTAACAACTTTTAATATCCATCTAAGTATATACCTTTAGTGAGCATTTGCTTCATAACAACATGTCCAGGGCCACTGACAGGACTCAGCAGATAAAGCATGACTTGCCACAATGTTCTACAATTTGAGCTCAACTCTGTGAACCTATACAAAGGTGAAGGATATTTTGATAGTTATCCTCTGTCCTTCAGTGGATCACTTTGGCCCTCTTCTAAATCTCTCTCTCTCTCTCTCTCTCTCTCTCTCTCTCTCTCTCTCTCTCTTCTCTCTCTCTCTCTCTCTCTCTGTCTGTCTCTCTGTCTGTCTCTCTGTCTCTCTGTCTCACTCTCTCTGTATAGCTCTGTCTCTCTGTAGCTTTCTATGTCTCTGTCTTCTCTCTCACACATGTGCACATAAAAACATGTGCACACATAACACACACATATACATGGGACATGAAAGGGAAGACAGGCAAACATATACAAACCTAAATGAGAAAATCAAGAAAACATATAAATGGTCTTACTCAATGTAGATATTCAAAGAATATAAGTGCATAATTTACATAGTTGTCTTCTCATGTCCTATTTTGCCCTTTTGTCTAAGGCACACATGTTTATTGACCATATAGTCTTTGTTTTCTGTGTAGGTGAGTAAAGAAAGACATCTAATAAAGCTTTTGGTACTGAAATGCCACATCAGGCACCTTAATTTGCTGCAAATAAGACCAAATTAGAGTTTAAAATGAGAACATTGCTGCATTGCACTTCTGGTAGCAATGTAGCATCCTAACAGCATGTAAGCCATCAGAAGATTTAGAGCTCAGCTCAATCAGTGGCAACAAAATTAGAAATAGAAGAAGATCAATATGAAGTGCTGCCTGGAATGAGGAGACAGCCCCAGGCTGGAAAAAATCCATTTTATCTTACTTCTTCTAATTCAGTATTCGAGAAATATCTGACTGGACCAAAAGAAACAACATCCAGTGTCTTTATGAAAGGCTAGAAGGACCAATGATAACATGGATAATACATTGACATGTACACACACAAGTATATACAGACAAACATATTTAAGTGGTAACCAGTTAAGTAATATACAATAGTTTTAAAGAATAATTATAAATAATTGAAATTATATTTGATTCAATATAGTAGAAAAGTTTTTAATATATTTATCATTTGATCAATTAATATCTAGCTGCTAAAATGCATTTCTCCACATTTAAGTACTTAGAGTACTATTTTAGCCAGTAGATTTCTTGTGGTGCAACTAATGAGTTTACTGTTAAGAGAGATTATCTCTCTTGGAAAATGACAAAACCAAAAATACCTCTTCAGGATCTTTGATTCATCAGTGATTTCAGAGCTCTTACTACAAGTCCACTTTCATGACAGCATCAGTGTTTAAAGTAGTAATTTTTAATATATCAATAGGAAGTTATGTTAGATTCATTGTCTTACTTCCTTTACCACATCAGCTTCTGTCCCTGGTCCTTTTGCTTGATGGTAAAATTGCAAATGAAGACTAATAACCAAGCCTAGACTATATCAGTCTGAAATATCTAAAGTACAGATGGAGACCACAGCCTATGACATCTTCAAAGCAGACCATTTGAAATACAGTTAGTCCCAGTACATCACCTCTCATTCTACTGTATCTCCTTCAAAGATATTTACAACATTTGCAGATCTTAACGGTTTACTAAATACAGAGTGTATTTAAATTTGCCTGGGAAATAAATCTCTGAAGAGATGAGAAACATTAATATTAAAAATGTACTTTGCAAACTAGAGATTATATCTACACCAAACAAACATAATATGTATTGAGCAAAAAGTACCATTAAGGGAAAAAATGTAATGAGAAAAATCTTGGCAAGTAAAAGACGAATGGTGTCACTGGGAAACTATGTATCTTCTGTTGGTCATTAAGAAATGCAAATATACCAATTCTCTATTTCAAAATGTTATTTTTCCATGAGATGTGATCTCTTAGAAAAATATTAGTTATTTTAATCTTCTAATTTTATTTAATTATTAACACAGAATTGTAGCTGTTTCACTGATTATCCAATTGATTATCCAATACAGACACATACTCACACACACACACACACACACACACACACGTATGCACATACACAGAGAAAGAAGGAAACTGACACACACGTATACACTCACATGTGGGAAGGGAAAGAGGAGAGAAAGACAGAGAGATACAGAGAGAGAAGAGAAAGTAAAATCCAATGCACACCAAATACTTTCCTTATAATTCCACAATATTTAAGTGTAATTTTCACCATATTTAGAAAAAATATTTTAAGTAGTATAATTTTAAAGTTTATAAAAGAGGGCCTTATCCATAAAAATATAATTACTTTTATTATGCAATTCATATTATAGTTCCAGCACATTTCTATGTTTCATGACATACATAGCTGATTTACATTAAAATTATAAAACCTCAGAAACCTTCATTTATATTTCCTTTAACTGACTGCATGTGATGTTATTAATTACTTTATTTTTAGTTTTATTTTTAATTACATGGTTTTCCCATCTGGCCCTGCCCATGTCTTTCCACTCCCCACAACCCGGTGAGTTCATTTAGTGTTGACTATTTTAATTCCAGTTTAGACAGACATTCACTCTAAGAATAGGCTGTATAAAAGAGAAAGAGTAATTTTAATTGGATAAACTTATGACATATTTAATATTTTCTAGTTTGTAAACTAATTTACTCTTTTAAACAAATATAAATCAGACAGTATTTAATTAATCTATTAAGACCTGAAGTCTGATAAAAACATTTTTAGAAAATAAAATTTATCACTTTCTCACTTTCCAAGCTAAAAAGCATATAAACTCAGAAGAATCAGCGGCATCTAAGGACTGCAATTTCCACAACAAAGGCAGAACCGGGCTTCTCAGGACCACCACTTGCCTCTGAATTAATAAATATGCTACTTTTTTGCTCTGCAAATATGAATGTTAATGGGAAAGAGCTGCTTTATTTCTAAATGACAAGTACCTGATGTTGCACCCTGTTCTTAGTTAGTCAAAAGTAGGACACTTTTAACACAGTGCTTAAAAGCCCTTCCCAGGAAATTAATTTTTGTGAATAAAGCACTATGACCTAAATGCGTTTATTGACACTGTGACATCATCATTCATAATAAAATGTAAAAAAGGCCTTTAAGTTCTCACATGTAGTAGCTTCAGGTATTAAGGGCAGTTGTTGCTAATTCTAAGACGAGATTCTAGTTACCAACACCATTTTTCAGGGATTTTATAGCTGTTCATAATTCCAGCTGCTGCCTTCTGGCCTCTGTGGGCATAGTCATATGCACAGATCCATACAAATAAATAATAAATGAGCATTTTAAAATAAGAATTACAATACAAACATGTTTTTTTATTTCTATAATACCGAACTTTTAATGTAGATTATAAATTCTCTGTAGGATACTACTGAGAATCATTACTACATCTAAAAGTTGAATATCACTTGATCATGCTAAATAATTGTTTAACATACCAGCAAATTTCTTGAGTAGGATCAAGGACAATATTACGATGGCTTGGCTACTATGAGTTGTCCGGTGAACTGAGACCATTGTGACCAGCCAAAATAATGTTAGATGTAACACCCTAGGGCTGCATTACTGTGTCTGGCACTGGGACTATTTCTGAGGTTTTAGCTATGGTACTTGTCTGGGGATGGAAACTGTTAACATCTTCACACTGGTAGGTTTTGCCAAGCTCTTACAAAATTCTCAGGTAATGTTCTCTGTGAAGAAGTACTCTCTTTTAAGAAAAATCAATCTTGCTTTTGACTACAATACTTGAGGAGATTCTGGATTGGACAATGGATTCAAGTCTGTCTTCTGATTCGAAGCAAAAGCATTCTATCAGTACCCATTGCTTGCAGAAAAAAAAAAAAAAAAGATTGTTAACAGTCTGTCTTCTTCTGTCTTTCTTCACTAATTTGATAAATCTTTTCTTTTTTATTAGGAACAAGCTCTGCTCCCTTACCTATCTTAGCTTTCTCAGGTATAATATTACAGACATACAGGAAAAACACACCTTTTGTATGTGGTCAAATAGAGTCCATAGAAAGTTGATGGTACTGAGGTCATTCTAAAGGACCACCATTTTTGCCCTGGTTTCATTTAAGTTTTGAGAATATTTTTCTCCCACCAGTACTGAATTTTGGTCATTTTTCTATCTTTGCCACTTCAACTTATCCCTTATCCTACACTCCCTCTCAAATTCATCACCTCTTCTCTCAATGCTATTCCTTTATACTTATACATATTTGTGTGAGTATGTGTTTGTGTGTTTCTGTACTTAAAACCTACTGAGCTCAATTAGTGTTGCTCTTGTGTACATGTGTTTAGGTAAGACAGAGATCACAACTTGGGATTGAATAATCTACCAGAGTATGGTTCCTGGAAGACAAGAATTCTTCCTGTCTCAGCTGTTATTGATTCTCTAAAGCATCTCATTGTAGAAACAAAAATAATTAAAACCCATAAAAATAAGGAAAGTAACATTACAGTTTAAGTTTTAGGTTAGAAGAAGTGTTTGGAGATTTATCTACCAGAGTCTCTCACATTGCTATACAATAGACCATTAAAATTCTGTAACAATAATAACTTGTTCTTGAAGTTTCTGTGCAAAAGCATTTCCAAAACTCCTGGAACAGTAACGTTCCTGGGAAATCCCCCAACGAGCATGACAGTGCTCTGAATTCTCCTCTAGCTTTTACTTTCGGTAACAGGAAAGATTCATAAAATGTATGATCAGACTCATTGGAATTACAGTTTAGAATTTAACTATATTTCATTTGATATTATGTGATTACCTTTATAAGTAAATACAAAAGAAAAACTGAGAGAAGAAATTATTTATGTTCACTACACCTTCATTTAATACATGACAATTTCTATGTGAAAAAAAAAAAACTTTAAAAAACTTCTAAAGTCTCATGTGAAATGAAAAGGTTAGTCTAAGTTTTAATCAAATGCTTCAACAAACAGGACAGATTTGGGAGTGTATACAACAACTCTTCTAATTTCTTCTCAGGTTCTCTCATCTCAGTACTCATATTGTATAGGTTTCAGACCTAATTCATTTTGTGATTTAATGATAAAAATTGTTCTTAATTGTTTTTATATTAATCTTTAAAATTAGGATTCTACATTTAGTATGTATACGAATTTTTATTCATCTCCATTTAAGAATGAAAAAGGGTTTCAGATCAGCCTTTTGATGTTTTAATTCCTTGTTTTGATAATATTTAAACTGACTCCAAAATGCAGGGTCAGTTCCTAGCCATCCAGGAAGGTGAGGAATCCTCCTCAACCTAATCATCTGCCCCAAATCCCAGAAGCACCTGGGATGTCTGGTGGAGCCTGATATTGACTTCCCTTCTTAGAGGAGGCTCAGAGTCTGGGTACTCAGCTCTTCACTGCTATTCTGGTACTTCCTTTCTCCATCCTGCCCAAGGAAAATAGAGCCCAAAGCAGTTAGTTGGGCCAACACTGTCAATATCTACCTCCAGGTTCTGTAAAGTACATGGCCACAGGGAAGTCATGTTTCAATAATTAGTGATAACATTTTTGAATTAGATGTTTAGCACTCCTACTTCAATATATTTTTTTTATTTCATATACTAGACTTCTTTTTTATCTTTCTTTCACCCTAACTCTTAAATTTATGAGATAACATTTTTGGTTTATCACGTACATGGTAACCTGGTATATATGTTAAATAATTACAAGTAAGATCTCTATATGGGGCCAAACTTTGTGTAATGACCAAAATACTATGAGTATACTGGTGTTAGAGAACAAACAGATTTCCCTTCCACTACATATGCCTTTAGGCTCTTACCCTAGGTTCATAATATATTTGGCACTTGATACAATGTCTTCAACTCATATGTTCTCTTTAAGAAAGTAAATATTTATCAATTTTTACATTTATGGGATTTATTTTTAACTTCTACGTCAATCTTTCATTTACATGATAAAGTTTAAAGCCTAGAAATCACATGACATATTTTACTACAGTGAGATGGGATTCTGCCCTGTGGTGGAAACTGAAAACTAGCTTCCTGTGCACTAACGTGTTTTCCTGCACTCATGTATGTATATACAGCACATAAAGAGAAACACACATGTAAATACACACAAACACTTTGTTGAGGAATCAGATATAATAACATATGTATTATAAAATTAATTTTAGTCATTTTCTAGTAGTTTTTAAAGGTCACAGACATATCTCAGTTTTTTTTTAAATTCTACTTTTCATTAACTATAACAAAATGTATCTTGTGTTCTTGATTTCTTGTGGTTTTTTCTTTTTATGCCTTCTATTTTTATATTCTTCAAGTTTGTTCTTTGTTTTGGTTCCTTCATTATTGTTTATAGTAGGTCATTAATGTGATGCAGTAGGACCATAAACTGTGCCCATAATTTTCACCTTGAGTGTGGCCAAAGCATGGCCAGAATAACTGTGGAGTTTTTTGTTTGGTTGTTTTGTTGTTGTTTAATGGTAATGTAACATTCCAATCCCCACTTCAATTGTCTAATTTTCAAGTATATTATTTATATCCCTTCAGATATGTCTGGCTTATACAATGGAGAAAAAACATGCTTTTGCATTTTAATAAAAGTACAACTACTAGTACTGGCAGGTTATTTGGATAAAACAAAAAAAAAAATGTTTAAGACTTGTGTGCAGTGTATTCATCACGTTTGAACAAGCCTTAGCTTCTCAGCAAAGTCTAATTTATTAAGCATTAGAAAGTGAA
Organism: Mastomys natalensis; assembly: GCA_021653895.1. NCBI lineage: Eukaryota > Metazoa > Chordata > Mammalia > Rodentia > Muridae > Mastomys > Mastomys natalensis. Next base: position 175,759 of record JAJTUV010001188.1, on the reverse strand, counting down.
CATTCCCTGGGCTTATCTGCCTGAAACCTGTGCTTAGTGAGGGTGACAATATGCGGGGAAGAGTGTCAATAGAAAGGGATTAGGGAGGGCAAAAAGCACCTTTGATCTACTTGGCATTGACAGTGGAGAAAAAAAAGCAACTTGGTGGAAAATAAAATACCATCAAAAGCAAGGAACTTGCATTGAAGATGTCACAATGGACCAGAGGTAGTAAGCTGCTGAGAGATAGACTTCTTTTTTTATCAGCAGCTGAAAGTAAATAGATCTTACTTTGCAACTATGGCTTCCTTCCCTTATTCCCTGCCCTTCACATTTGCTTTGTCTTTTGATGGGATCTGCTTCAGACTTCATAAAGCATTTTTATAAACAGGTCATACAGTCCTGATGCCATGTGTGTCATTTCTTCACTCCGTAGGAATTCTGCTTGTTATTCTGTTTACTATTAAGTTAAAATATACTCATATTTTCCTTTTTGTCTGTTTATAGGTAACATACTTATCCCAACTTCCTGTTTGCTTGTTAGTACATTGCTTATTTTGATCTTTTAGGCTACAGTTTTCAAGTACTTATCGTCTTATTAAGTCTCTTGATGTCAGGTTGAAGTTCAGAGTAATGGTACAGTTGGAAAAAACATAGATATTTTAGTATTCTTTACCTCTCAATAAATTGAGTTTGTTTATTTATCTACTATATATTTTCATATTTCATATCACATATTACTATAAAATTGTTAATATTACATGCTCTATATTTTATGGTAAACATCTATTGAACAGGACAGGCAGTCTTTGTCTTCTTTAAGCTAAATTTTTATGTGTGCAATGAAAGTGTAGCATCCATAGGGCCAAGGATTCAGGTCCTATCACTGAATAATAATGTCTCTATCATAGAAGAAATAAAAGGTAATCAGTTACAGTTCTAACAACCTAGAAGATCACAAACTGAATAAATAAAAACAAACATATCAATGAATTTTACAGGAAGGAAACTAAGGATTCAGCATTTCCTTAATAAACAGATGTATGGCACCTTTAAGATTTCTTTGTACCAACATTGAATTTCACCATGGATTTCCTTACTTCTGAATAATGCTTGAGGAATGTAACTTATTGCCTTCATTTAGTATCATTAATGTTGGAAAATAACTTTTAAAATGTATAAGCCCTTGTAAATGTAACATGTAGAATAAGAATATAAGCTGGAGTTGACATGAAACCAACCAATCATAGGGTCCAAACGTAACATGTGATCTGCATCTGGCTGTGCATGCTTCCATTTATCATATTTATGTACCACCTCAATGCCACACCACTATCACCTGCCTTTGGAAGAGAGTATGGGAGGCAGAATTGCCTAATAACTTCATTTTTTGAGTCTCAAGACAATAATCAAATGTTCCTCTGATTGTAGCAATTACGTGTTCCTAATACTGGCAGTGTTGTCATTCTATGAATCTTCTCCTTATAGCTGAACTGGCTATTCTTTCACTAGTGTGTGTGTGTGTGTGTGTGTGTGTGTGTGTGTGTGTGTGTGTGTGGAAGTAGAACCAAACTTTATAAAGACCAAACAATTGGTGATAATACTTTCCTAGAAAGAGCATGAGGTCAGGGGAAGTAGTGCATATTCTTAATATTATCAGACATCTAATTTCAAAATGATGATATTAGGTTTTGCCTACTTAATTTTCATTTGGAATCTTTGTACTATGAAAGAATAGCAAATGGACATTCAAAAGCAGATGAGGAGGAAGAGAGAGAGGAGGAAGAAGGGGTAAGAGTACAGCTACTCTCAAGGAGAATCATCTGTGTACACATAACTAGGAAGCAGACTAGAAAGAGAGTTTAAATCTAGTTTTTGAATGCTGTATGCTAAATAACAGCATAATCATAAGAGACCAAACTTAGTAAATCTGATATATAACTGTGTGTGTGTTTTTAATAATTCTTTCACAGATTATGGACATCATGTGTCTTTGGCTTTCTCACAGTAGTCAATTATATCATTCTTGGCTGACATTCCTTCAATCTTGAGTGAAATAGGCATTTCTTCCATGTTAACCTACAAGACTGTGGCTAGTTCTATTATAATACTGTAATTATGGTCTTAATTCTTTGCTGGTCATTGTACAAACATTGTATTCAACATGGTACTGAAGGGAGAGAGTGGTTAGAGAGGAGAAGTATGCTGAGGGAATGAGAGATAGAAGAGAGAAAGCAGTCTTTTTTCTATTATCAAATCTCTTAGGGGGAATTCATTATATTTTGCTGTATTAATTATTAGCAAAAAGTCAATATCCCTAAGTTAGGCGGAAGTAAAAGAAACCACTCAAATGTGGCAAACTAAGATAATGAAGTCACCAAGAGTCATATTAAATGTTTACAATTTTTAACATATATAACCAGTTTCTGCTAGGAGGTTAAGATAAATATAGGTTTAAATAAAATATCTGATTCTATTTTCAACTTCCCTAGATAAGAACATCCAATTTTAAAAATCAGTATATTAACTCCTCCATTCATCTATCATCTATCTGTCTTGTCTATCTATCTATCTATCTATCTATCTATCTATCTATCTATCTATCTATCTATCTATCTACCTACCTACTACCTACCTACCTACCTACTATCTATCTATCTATCTATCTATCTATTATATTTCTTTGTATCATCTATCTATATCTAAAATGTACAAAAAAGCTATAATTGTGTGCCATTATCACCTGGGAAAAACCTGTTTACCCCAGAGAGAGAAAGAGAGCAAGAGCGAGAGAGAATCAAAGATATGACAAAGTAAGAATGCCAGCAAGTCCAATTTAATGAACCAAGGAGCTTATTGTGGTTACTTCAGGAACATAGATGACTCAAATGTAGCTGTACCTAAAGTCTGACCCTATATTGTTGAGAATTAAAAAAAAAAAAAAAACGGACAACAAACACTAGGATGCTGAAGCTGTCTGCAGTGCTGGCAGCCTGCTAGACAGGTAGGAGAGTGTTTTTCCTCAGCAGTTATTCAATTATCCTAACAACCTTGGGGAAGAGACTTGTGAATCTAATAAGTTTCAGTATTCCCAGACATACAGACTAAATATCATGAGCATCCATACACTATGGCTTCGCTCTCATCCAAGGCTATTGTTAAATACTTCTCTGTATAGAGAAATTCTTATTACTGTTATATGACCTAGTAGTAAACAGTGAATAAAACTGTTGAAATAGCCTATAAGATAAAGTGGGAGGGGGGACCTACAAGACATTATTTTATAGAGTTTCAGCAGCAAAGAAGCTACTTAAAATGGGACTTTATGCTAAAATATTCAGTACAGCGAGGAAAACATTCGCTCACAAGTATTACTTGAACACCTTTGAATTGTCAGTCAAGCTAAATGCGATTCAGTTGTAGATCCACAGTAAATTTTATTTTCTTTTGGTATTAAGAATAAATGAAAGGAATAGATTCTTCAAAAGCATATTCGGATTAACTTAAGCGAAGCTCCTGTTTTACAGAGTGAAGAGCAGTGGGTGAATTGACTTAGATCTGACATTCGGCAAGGCACAGTGCTATCACAGAACCCCTAATCCTCTGGCCACTATGGAAAACAAAAATTCTACCAGTCTTATCTTTATTTTCTGTTTCGTGTTTCACTATTTCTAACAGGGAAAAATAGAATAATTATAAAAAAGAAGGAGTTGTGAAAATGTTAATGAATATTTGTTTTAGCATCATACCCATGGTATCTTCAAAATATTTACTTTGGTCCTGTTTTCTAATACATGAGGAAAATCCAAAATAATTAAGATAATTTGATTATATGATTAAAAGACAAATTTAACTGAAGTGTTATGGAAGGTTTGGAATGAATGCAGCATGTTGTTAGATTTTACTAAAACAGGTATCATTATTTTCACTTCCACAAAGTTTTTCTAAGAGGTGAACATAAATCATCTTAATATTTATAGTTGATATTTATTAGCATTTTTATAATATAAGAGTATATTTTGGTGTCAATGAATGCACATTGGCTCAAAATTTTCTGTTTTTAATAAAATTACTTTTAATTCTATTGTTAATTCAGTTAAAGGATATTTTCATTTAGGAATCAAATTCTAAATATAATATCATGTGATTCTAAGTTAATTTTCTTTATTTTATTGGATATTTTCTTTATTTACAATTGAAATGTTATTCCCGCCCTCCCTGGAACTCCCTATCCCATCTTCCCTCCCTCTGCTTCTATGAAGGTGTTTTGGAAATTTTTCTGTCATCACTAGTTGTTAGGAATAAGTAAAGAAAACAAGAAAGAAAGGTTTCTAGGGCCTCAGGTGATTAGGGTTACAGATAGTCTCAGAATCAGGAAACTAGCTAAGATGAATGAAATTAAGAGATGAATTGCAAGACAAAATGACTTTCTGTTATGATTTATGTCCATTATCTGCTTGATGGGAATTAGAATTACCAGAAAACAAATCTCTTACCACAATTGTAAGCACAGTTAAGGAGATATTGATTAGAGGCTAGAAACCTCTCCTTGAATCAGGATATTTTCATTCCATGGTCTGAACTTCAGGCTAACTAAACGAGAATGTAATAAGAACAAGTCTATCCCTACTTTCTGATTAGAGACAGAGTGACAAGATGCCTCAAGGTCCTGGATCTTGGCTTTTCCTACCTTGATGGCTTGTATCACCACTCTGTGAATCCAAAGAAGCCTTTGTTTTCATAAGTGACTTTTGTCTGGTATTTGTTATAGTAATAAAAAAATTAAGACATTCTACTAAACAGCAATGTGTTCTAAACCTAAAATAGATGATGACAAATTTTCAGGATTTTTGGCTCAGAAGATGGAAAATATGTGAACCAATTTGTATCTAAATTAACTCAATGAAAATAGTGACCAATGCATATTTCAAAACCTCTTGCTATACAAAAAATATTATATGTTCTATAATATAATTACAGATTTGTTTGAGTATCTTTCAGGAAGACGTCTTCTCTCACTATAACAATACTGGAGAACATGGAAAAGTTATCCTAGGGTTTACGATTTCAAAAGTGCTGAGTTCAGATGAAAAGAGGAACATCTTGACATGGAGTGAATAATGGAACAAAACCCTTTCACTGACAGCTAGTGAATAAAAGTCATCAAACATTGGAGATAATAATCTCAGGGTCTTGTCAAGAGCATGTCTCAGTGACCAGGAGAATTCACTTCACATTAAGCCTATTCTGTTAAATTTTCAACTTCCCAATAGTGCACTCTGGGAAGCAAATTTTACCCAAGGGACTTTAGGTGACATCGATGCAGTGCTTCTCTCTTTCTCTGTCTCTGTCTCTATCTCTATCTCTGTCTCTGTCTCTGTCTCTCTCTCTCTTCTCTCTCTCTCTCTCTCTCTCTCTCACACACACACACACACACACATGCACACATATGTTGGACTCTAACTTGAACAAACATATCAGAATCTTCAGAATCTCTGAAGGCACGATATCAATATTTCTTAAATTTTTTTACTTTGTTTTACTTACTTGTGTGTGGGCTAATTCCTACCCAGTGGAGGTAGAAACAAATATTTGCCTATTTTCTAAATGTGCCACTAATCAACCAAAGTAAAATTCCAATGCTTACCCTGGGATATCAATCAATTTACTAGTTCTATTTATAAAGCATTGGTGAAAGATTTATGTACAGAAGTGTGATTGACCTGAAGATAGCAAACTGGAAGGCATACACTCAGAATGGACAGCAGATTTCTCATTCCCGTATCTACAGGCCATATGATTTTTCCAGTCAATAGATTCTAGAATCACCTCAAGACCCAGAAGGCAAGTCAAAGTCAACTCTTTCAGAAGTACATACAGTGGTTTTGAAAGGTGGCTTGAAATGCAAATAAGGATCCAGTGACACTCCTTTCCCTTTTAAACTATGAGGAAATGTCAACCATAAGTCTAATTATAACTGACTCTTACAATCAAACTTAGCCGATTTGACTAAGAAGGCAGATGTATTCCACAGAGGACTTTGTTCCATGAGAAAATGTATATGTATGTATATTTGTGAGTCTACATACACATGTAACTGCAATCTCTCCCTACTATTTTAAGTCAGACTCTCACTCTAAATCTGTGTTTTTGATTATTTAGCTAGTTTGGAAGTGTTCAAGCCCAGCAATACTCCTAGCTGATGTGAGGTTACAGAATCTTGTAGGTTCCCCCAACTTCTAATGATGTTGGTAGGATCTTATGTCTGGCTTTGTGATTACACGTGAGGAGCTTTTTTTTTCACTGAACAGTCTTTTCAGCAACGATGTCAATATTACTAACCTTTTTAGTGGTTTTATAATTTGTTGTGTTTTAGAACATAGCAAACAGATAATGATATGAAATCCAGAGGTCTACAAATATACACTGTTATCACTTAACCTAAACTTTTTCTCAAAAAGGGCTTCTTTATTCCTTGGCATTCAAACACACTTGTTATTCTCTCCAATACAGCATTTTATAGCTAATATTTTGATGGTTTATAGAGTTAGAACCATCACTTTATGAAATTAATGATGTGTCATCACCAGGAAGCATAAAGTAGGTGTTGTTTTTAACAGTGAATGCTAGATTAATGTCATTTTCATCACAAGAAGTTGAACATCAATTTAGATGCTAATCAGTGGTAGAAAGAACAGATTAGTAGTGGGGTAAATGCCATTACCTTTTCAAGAATCTCTTTATGCGATGCTCCCTGCTGGGCTTAAAACATAGAATGAGGGCACGGTGTCATAACACAGAGAGTCAGTTGGAGGAACAAGTGACAGAGAGATAAAGGACATGGGAGAAAAAAAAATCTAGGTTAAAATTTCTGTAATGAATTTATTTTTGCCTGTATTGAAGTATCTCATCAGCACTATAGTGAACTTACCGGTATCAAAAGTCAACATTAAAAAGCCCTCTAAATTGAAAATTTCAAGCTGTATGACTTTGGAAGAGGTTTGTGTTAAATCATTTTACCATCAAGCGTTTAGACCCAAAGCCATCATTTTTGTCTGTACTCTATGATGTTATTTCAGACTTATATTGTATCTGTTCTTCTGCAATATTAAAGAAACCCAATCAATAGAGAAAAAGCAACAGCATGCTAATAGTCCTCAAAGGAAATAAGATCTGGTTACTTCACTTTGAGGGCAATATGTGAAAGATCCAAACCGTGTTTTCTTATATTAGAATTCTCTTATTACTTCCAATGAAGTTTGAAAAGAATTCATCTCATGTATCTGCAGATCTTCTCTATGGAAAGATATTCAGATGAATATAATCAATTTGGGATTCACGGAAATTGCTTAAAATCATAATGACTTTTTTCACATTTCTAGACACAAATTTTAATTTAAGCAAAAAATTAAAACACTTACTATTTTCAATTTCCTTATAATTTTACTTTAGGTACGTGGGGCTATATATTTCAAATGGAAATCCAAACTTGTCGAAAAGAGCAAAATGTTTTGTGTTTCCCAATGTGGATATATGCTAATGTTAACTGTGAGGAAATTTATAGCTCTCATGCCTTCTATGACAGATAAGATGAACTACATGGTCCAATATTATCAAGAGAAATTTAGTTCTTTTAAACCATCATTTGAACCCATTACCAGGTATTTAGGAAGCTTACACAAAAGAATCAGAAGTAGCCTACCCACAATGCAAATCCAGTTACTACATCTGAACTACATCCCAAGTTCAAGGGAAGCCAGGCAACATTGAAAGAGCTCATTTTAAAATGCAACGAAAATTTAAAACAAATATAAAATTTTTGTCTGTTTGCATTGATTATATCATGTATATTTTTGAACAACACTTCCTAAGGATAATTTTTCCTAGGGAAGAGAACCGAGTAAAGACTATTAAGCATAGCCTTAGTCCACTTTCCAGTAAACATTATGACACACAAATACCATGACACTGTTGGAATCTTTGTTAGAGGACTAGATTTAATCTTTTGGTTTTCAGTCTAAAAAAACCAAATTGTGGGGTTTTTTGTTGTTGTTTGTTTTTGCTGTTTGATCCTGGGTATATATCTTTCCTCTTATCAACCTGTTATCTTGCCTTTTCTTCCTTTTCATTTTTTTAAAAATTTTGAAATCTTTCTAGCCTATGGAGAACTGTAAAATCCACATATTTATTTTCAGACCTGTTTTATGTTCACAGAAAGCTGACAGAATGAACAGAGAATTCCATATGTTCTCTTCTCTCCATCACACAGTTCTTCTAATTATTGCCTTCTTGCTTCATTCATTGTAACAAATGAGCTGATATTGCCACATTGCCATCAAGATATTGTAGCTAATTTTTGTGTTGGGATTTTGTTTTATATAGTTACATTGATTGTGAAAGACACACATTATCATATATCTGTTTATTGCTCTCACAAAAGAGTGGTTTTCAATGGCCCAGATCATTTGTGCTCTTTCTGACAATTTTTTTTTTTTCTGTTGCTAAAGCCCTGTCAACTGGTGATCTTTTTAGTTCCTGATTAACTTTGCCCTTTGAAGAATACTATGTCACTGAAATCTTACTATAACATTTTCATGTTGGGCTCTTGCAAAATATACGCTTAATTTTTCCATGGAATGGCTTAGATAGTTCACTTAAAAAATGTACACAGCACAGCTTGTTCATTATTTCTCCCTGTAAAGGGTAGTTTAGATACTTCCAAATTTGAGCAACTATAAAGTAGTCTCCTGAAACTTTTGCAAACAAATTCTTTTATGGATTCAATCTTTTTAGTCATCTAGATAAATTCCAAAGGGCGTGATTGCTATCATATATCATAAGACTTCAGCAATTTTTGCCAATGGCACTGAATTTGGCTGTTTTGCCTTTCCAACAAGGTGAATAAGAATTTCTGCACCATGATTGACATTATCAAATGCTTTTGGATTAGAGCTATTCTGATAGATATGCTGTGGTATCTCATTGCTATTTTGATTTTCAAGTTACAGTTGACATATTCATTTTCAGAATGTTTATATATACTTGTTCTTCATCTGTATCCCCTCCTTGTTGAGAGATTTGCCTCCATGACTTACTCTTTTTTAAGGTTAAGTTTATGCCTTCTTAATTATTGAAGGCTGAGATTTCTTTGTGTATTTAGAAAGTGTTTTATGGTGTGTATGTTACAAAAATATTTTCTTCAAGTCTGTGTCTTCTTTTGTTTTCAATTTTTTTTAAAATCTTTTTTTTTTTTTTTTTAATTATTCACTTTATAACCCTCTCACTTTCCCCTTCCCACAATCATTCTCCTATCTCCCTGTCACCTTTTCCTCTGCTTCTTCTTCTCACCTTCCTTGTCATTTTACTTTAATGACAGGCCAAAGTGTTAAGTTCTATAAACACCACGTTGAAACTCTAAGTCTCTTAGGTTTACTCCTATGTCATCATCAAGTTTAGTGATTTTGTAGTTTATGGCTTAATCTTGTAATTTGTGATTTCTCTTAGTCTTGTTTTATTTTGGAGCACCCTAGCTTCCTCTCTCCCCTCTCTCTCTCTCTCTCTCTCTCTCTCTCTCTCTCTCTTAGCTCTGTCTTCTCTCTGTGTGTCCTCTCTTTGTCTCTTACTATTTCTTTCTTTTCTCTCATTCTCTCTCTTTTGTGTGTGTGTGTGTGTGTGGTAGTAGAGAGAGAGAGAGGAGAGAGAGAGAGAATCTGTATATGCATGTTTTCATGTGGGTACATGTGTATGTTAGGCATATACAATTGAAACAATGATCCACTTTGGAAAGTTTTTTATTTGTTCTCCACCTCAAGATTAAGCTCAGTGCTAGACATGATGTCCCAGGAATTCTCTAATATGCCTCCTCAGTACATGTTACAGGCACAAAGGGTATCCAGTTTATTATTATAATTAAATAATATATATTAATTTATTATATATTATATATATGAGATTGAACTCAAGGCTTTGTTTGTAGGGAGCCATTATCCACTAGGCCATTACCTCTTCCCAATTATTTTATTCTAAATTTAATTTGAAGATTTTTTGATATTATTTTTGTCTGCCTATCTATGATGTTGTCCATGTCTCAGTGTTCTTTGTATGTGCTGAGATCAAAGGAGAGTGCCTGATTCTCTGGCCATGAGTTTACAGGCAGTTATGGATTACTTTTGTTTGCTGTGAACAAACTCTAGTCCTAGGCATAAACATGACGAGCACTTTTGCTGCTTCCTCCCTCCAGTATCTTAACTTATATTTTAACTATGGGATTTTTATCTTATATGTCTTCTGTACAAAATGCTAGGCAAATTAAGTTTTGTTTTCAGTTTTAGACGTAATTAATATTTCTGTGGTTTACAAATTGGCAATAGTTTTATTGTAGACTATTAAAGAAAGTACATATATGTAGTATAATGTGATATTTTAATACACACCAACATATGGTAGAAGGTGCATTAAATTTATAACATATGTCACTTCTTGTTAATGTTTTCTTGGGTGATAAGTTAACAATCCCCTTGTAGGTTATTTTAAAAGTGCAATAGTTTGGCTGTTTCATCATGTTGCTTAATACATTTACAGTAAATTCCTGGCCATAGTTGGAACTCCATTATTTTGCTAGGGAGATTCTCTTATCTACCATTCTCTACATTTTTCTCAAATTTCCTCCATGCTCAATTTATGTGGCTTTAATTATTTTTTTGGATACAGCATATAAGTCAGAGCCTATATAGTTGCCTTTCTGCACTATACTCATGTCACTTAAAATGATGCCTTCTTATTGATATTTTCATATATAATAGAAATGTGTAAATAGTACTGTTCACATACATAAATGATATTTTAAGTATTCATTTGATATGTGTTTTATTACTCATATAATTTTAATTTAACATACAAATGTTGTAATTTCTACTTAATTTTAACGACAATTTCTATTATTTTACTTTCCATGTTTTTTTATGATTTTACTTTCACCACATTCTCAGTATGACGATTATACCTCCATTAAAATATATGTAATATTTACTCCGGAGCGTATAGTAGATACAATCAAAAAATTCAATTTCAAACTGTAATATTTTATTTGTTACATATTCATTTATATCAATACTTGAAATTTGCCAATCACATGCTTATGAAAATGACCTCTTTCTTGTCATTTACCCAATATTTAGTATTTTGAATAAGTATTATAGCTGTAGATTAGTAGGCATGGTAGGCATACAAGAATTTCCAGTTTCTAAAAATTATTATAAAAAGCATCTGGTCTCAGTAAGCAATTGATGAATTGCAGTGAGAGAATCTAGAATCATTTAGCACAAGAGAGTCTAGGTATGCCTTTGGGGGATTATACTGAAGGAGGTATTAAGCAGGAAGATTTACCTGATACTGATGGCCCCATTGTCTCACTGGTATTCTAGACTGCACAACTGGAGAAAGGAAAGTTAGTAAAATCATTTACTTGTTTCTCTCTCTTTATTTCCATTTTTATTTTTATTTATGTGTATGAGTGTGTGTCTGCAAGTGTATGTAACACATGTGTGTGTGTCCTCAAGGAGACCTAAAGAGCATCAGCTACCAGGGGCTGAAGTTAGAACCAGTAATGATTCACAAAACATGAATGATGACAGTGACACGTGTTTTTAGTTTTGTTTTTGTTTTTGTTTTTCTTCTTCTTCTCTCATATATTATATCCTAGAAACAGCCCACAACACATAATCAACTGACTAGGACTCATGGAACTTTTAGAGATCAGGGAGGCTGTGGGGACTGACCTAGTTCTCTGCATGTATGTTATGGTTGAGTCCTTTGGTGTTCTTGTGGGAATCTTAACAAGAGGAACAGGGGCTGTCCATGAGTCTTTTGCAAACTTGTGATACTTGTGGCTTGCCTATCCAAGGACACATTCTCTTTGTTTATAGATTGCAAATGTTGCCCCCTCCTGGTTCTCCTCCCCCAAAGAGTTCCGTTTTTCCTTTGCCTTTGAGAAGGTGAGCCCCTTGAGACCTGATTCTCTGTCCCTGAAGCATCAAGCTACTATAGGATTAGACACATCCTCTTCCACTAAAACCAGAGAAGGCAGTCCTTTGTGAAATATGTGTTAGGGACCTCTGACCAACTTGTGTATGCTCTTCTTTGAAGACTTAGTCTCTAGGAATGAATGCCTACCATCATTTGTCCCTGGGGCATCAAGTCACTACAGGATTAGGCACATAGTCTCTCACTAAGCCCAGACAAGTCAGTCCTCTGCTATATATATGCATCTCTGCATATATACACAGAGACTCCTGACTAACCTGTGCATTCTCTTTGGTTGGTGGCTCAGTCTCTGGGAGCTCCCAGGGTCCAGGTTAGTTAACACTCTTGGTTTTCCTATTGGGTTGCCATCCCCTTCAGTTCCTTTAATCCTTCCCTTAACTCTTCCATAGGGGTCCCTTACTTCAGTCCAATGATTGGCTATGAGTTTCTGCATCTGTCTCAGTCAGCTGCCAGTAGAGCCTCTCAGAGGACTGTGAACAGTAGACATAGTATTATTGATGCTATGCTGTACTTAACAGACAGGAGCCTAACATGGGTCTCCTCTGAGAGGCTCTACCAGAGACACATTCTTAAACACTGAGTTATGTCTTAGCCCACGCTATTAGATATAGAATAAAAACAGTTTCTAGGGCTATGACCTCTCTACCATGATACACTGAAACATTGATCTGTGAGCCAGAATAAACATTCTCTTATTTAAGATGCTTTTGTCAGATAATTTTGTCTCAGCAACAGGAACAAGTGAAAGCTAAGACATATGTTAAATCGATTCACTTGGAAACTTCCCTAACCATCTCTTCTTTTCCCTCAAATATCAAAATCACTAGGTATTAAATGCTGTGGCCAGTGCAACTTAGATTTATATAACACTGTTTATAGTGTTCTTGATTATATGGAGGCAGAAAAATCTAACTTTCCTTGAATTACTTCAAATTATTATTTCAATGGTATATTTTCTAAAAGAAACATATCTTTTAATAAAAATATAATACCACTCCTGTTGATACCACTAAAATGTTTCTTTCATTGATGTGTTCAACAATGTGAAAATTTAAAATTAGTTATTGGTTTTAAAATTCAGTGAAAAAAAAAAAAAGAAAAGCAATAGTTGCAACATAGAATAAGTAGTTGGCTATGATTCTTATGCATTTTCAAGATATTCTTCTTCATTTTTTAAATATTTATAGTCACAATATAGTCACACTGATCAGGAAATGAAACCTAGAGCACTCTCTCATGCTGAAAATTATTTCTGAGGAGAAAATATTTGTATTCATAATGTAATCATTCATAATCAGTTTTTACCTGTGTTAGTCTCGCATACTTTCTTATATTTTTACTTTTTTATTGTAATTTCTAGAAGCATTATGAAAATAAAGATTTTTTAAAAAACATATTCTAATTTAGACTCATATAACTTGACAAAATTTCTAGGCATTTGCTTTTTCAAAAATTCTGAATCGATTTGAAGGAAGCATATTCTTGTCTGTAAAATACTCAGAAACTCTGGCATTTTGAGTAAATAAAAATTGAATGTGGAAGAAAACTGTGTTGAATAAATATTTAATTTTAGCTTTTCCTTAGCTTTAGTTTCTTGGAAGCTCATTTTGAACTACTCAAGATTTCTCCTTGGATTCTGCCTTCTACTTGTTTTACATAGGTAACCTTTATACATTTGTGCTATGGAATATTAAATTATCTGCTATATGACTATGCCATAAAAATTTAAGTATCATTAATGATTGCTTTGTGCGACAAAATGTTATAACAAACAAGTATAATATGTGTTTTTAATATATCATTCAATAGAATTAATTAAATTGTCTCCAAAGCAGTCGTACTGGTGAATGGTAAAATTAATGTTAATTGATATTTAGGATAAAATTCTAGCTACCCAGAACCTAACAAAGTAGGATTCCACCCTAAACATTTTGTCTTAATTACATTCTAGTATCTATATTTTAAAATAATTGATCTTTGAGAATCCCACATAGTATATTTTTATCATATTCTTTCACAATTCCTCACAGATGTTCTACCACCCATCCCTCCTTACCTACTTCTGTGTTATTTCACTCTTAACATAAAAACATAACAAAACTCTAAAAACAACAAAACGTGGAGTGTGATTTATGTTGTCTGTCCTGGAATGTAGCTGATATGCCTAATGTCACTACATTGAAGAATACTGATTCTCCTTCTCCTGGATGCTATCCCAATAGCGTCTTGGCTGGAAGTAGGAATTTAGGACCATATATCTCCTATGTAGTGCTGTGATGTTTGTGATGGTTGAACTGGTGCAGGTCTTGTGCATGCTGTACCAATCTCTGTGTATTCATATGTGCATCAGCCCTGTTGTCAAAATGCTGTTTGACTCCAGAACAAAACATCTCTTATTCCTTTTGAGGGGAGAACTGTGTTTTTCATTTGGCTTTGTGTTTATGTGTATGTTTGTGTGTTTGTGTGTTTGCATGTAAACATATTTTATTCAACTGATGTGATTGTTATCTCCAAGGCTTAACGCTTCAATCTGTTAACCCTAGACCTAGTCCTGGAAGCTTCTAGCCTCTGTACAATCCAATCTAGGCCTAGAATATTTTCAGTCTCTGAGACATGCTGCTGAATAAGCTCACTCCTTCCTACTTCTTTCTGAACTCTGGCTGACTGGTTCAACTCAGCTTTTCTGGCTCAAAATTCCTCTCCAAGCTGACTGATTCAATCTTGCTTCTTAATTGGCCTCTCCTGAATTGCTCTGCTTGACCTCCAACTAGCTCTAGCAATCTGTTCTAATCTTCTGACTCCTTCTCATTCTCTAGCTAGTTCCATCTTTACCTGTGTTTAGCTTGTTCTCTCTTCAACCTGTCTCTGTAAAACCCTCCTGGTAAAACTCCCTCCTCCCCTGACCCATTTCTGCACTGTTATCTTAAGTAGCTCCCTTTCCTCTTTCTTCTCATGAAAATTGGGCATATCCTATCCTGTAAATCTCTGATTTTTCACTTTGTCTGCCACTTCATCAGAAATCACTTTTAACCCTGGGTTCTTCCTTCTGTAAATTAACTTTACTTTTTTTGTCTGGGATTAAAGGTGTATACTAAAGATGTGTCTGCACTCTAGCCAGAGGGATGAATAGTGTGTGCTAAGGCTAAGCCATGTGACAATGAGAATCAGATTTCTTAGGGACATAACACAAACTCGGGGGAGGGGAGGGGGCATACAGTGTGATCCAATATCCTGAGTATTTGTGTGTGTGTGTGTGTGTGTGTGTGTGTGTGTGTGAGAGAGAGAGAGAGAGAGAGAGAGAGAGAGAGAGAGAGAGAGAGAGAGATGAAATCTAGATTCCTTGAAACCAGATTTTTATATAATAGTCCAATATATTACCCATGTTGTTTCACAGTATTGCCTACATTTATTTTGTGGAAGTGTCCTGCAAATGTTTTAGCATAACTAATATTTCTACATGAATATAATTCTCAAGTAATAATTGATATAATTTATCTTCTTACATATTAATTAGATAATCTCAGGGATTATGAAAATAGCCAAATAAAACTTTCTGTTACTCTGTTATTTTAAATAATTCAGTGAAAAACCTGTAAACCTGATGTATTTTCAATGTTTGACACATTTTATAACGATATTCTAGAATTAATTTTTTTATATGCGAGTATCACTTTTTAACTTGTGAAGTTACTTGCCATGGAGAAATTAGCACACCAATTTTCATTTATTTTTAAATTATCATCACAGAATTTTTGAAACTTTTAATATTTATTGTTTGGGTCCAAGAGTTGTCCACAAACCACACTAACAAGGTTTGTTAGTCAGACAGGGACTGTTTGTTGAACACACACATGAAGACTGGTTGATCAGGGACATAGGTCAGACTTTGGGAGCTAAAACTATGAACCTGAAGATTTCTCAAGGCATACTTATAAAGGAAACTACAACACAAACACACACACACACACACACACACACACACACACACACACACACACACAAACATGGAACTCATGAGTGCTGCTCAGTGGCCTGCTCTGCCTCAAGCTATTTTGGAAGCTATAGAGAAAGATTTAACTAACCTTTATTCTGATTGGTCCTAAGTGGATCTTATGGTTGTTGAGTTTCATAAGATTACCAAACCTCAGAACATACAGAACACAACAATATAACTGGTCAACATGACCCTGAATTAAGTTCTTTTTCGGTGACAATGACTGGTGGGCATATTACAGCAACAAAATAAAATTACAGATAGGCCTGGGACATAATGGCTGCAATTACCCTGGAAGGCTGGGTGGGTAGGGCCTGGGCAGACCTCAACATTTATCATAGATAAAATTGTTCAATATTTTTCTATGCTCAGAGTTAAATAGTATCATTCTAGGTATTAATGGTTAATATATGGACCAGAAATATGGTTTGTTTGTTTTTTTTAGCAAGACATGATTATTAAGACCATACTTTCAGGTATCATTTCTATAGTTTCTTACAGAAATATGGTTTAATGGTAATACAATTCTGGAGAATTTTTTAAAAAGATTTATTTATTTTATGTATATGACTGCTTGCCAACATGTATGTCTATGTGAAAGCCTGTGTCCTGCCCAGGCCAGAAGAGGGTATCACATCATTTGGAAGTTAAATTATAGACATTTTAAAAGCTTCCCAACAGAGAAGATAGAGTGAAGACTGAAGGAGTCGAAAGGGGATGGGACCCCATGAGGAGAGCAACAATACCAACCAACCAGCTCCCCCAGGGTCTAAACCACCAGCCTGGGAGCGCTTAGGGAGGGACCCATGGCTCCAGCTATATATGCAAGGGAGCTATATATAAGTGGGAGAAGAGATCCTTGGTCCCATGAAGGCTGGACATCGTGGGGGATGGTATTCGAGGGTGGGGAGGTGAGGTACTGGGGAGGGTGGGTGTGGGTACACCATCATAGAGGCAGGAGGAGGGGGGAAGGGATAGGGAATTCCTGGGAGGGAGGGGGAAAGGGGGTAAGGGGAAAACATCTAAAATGTAAATAAAAGTTCCAATAAAAAAAATACATATAGAAAAAGAAAGGAAAAAAATTCCTTAATAAGGTTTAAATACATATTTAAGTCAAAGTAATTCTATATATGTAGAAAAAATATGGTCCCAAAAGCAATGCAAGAGCCTATTACTAAGGATAGCATACATGTTGGTTGCATCAGGCAGACAAATCGATCTATATCTGAACAGGAAGCTCTATTTTTCCCTGTTGACTAGTGTGCACGCACTGACACAGTCTCCAGAAAAGTCATCAACAAACTTCAGCATCCATGGACACATACATTACCTATGAAACCTGACAAGCAAAATGTGTCCACTGGCACAATAGTGACACGAAAGCTTCAGTGATATCTAACTCTTATTTTATTGGATTTGACATCTGTGCCTCATAAGGGAATTCATGCCTGGTACTTTAAACAGTAGTTTAAAAAATACATGGCTATGGAGACCACAGCTTCTATCGGAGAAGTTGATATAGTTTTGTTAATTTAACATGGTATCAAACTGCCTTCTAAATATTTGTTTTCATAATTTTAGAGAAACAGTACTGTCAGACTTGGTTAAAGAAGCTTCTCTTTGCAATAAATACAGACTCATCATTTCTCAAGGACCTATGTACAAGTGAATATTGAATTTTAAGTGCTAAATAAGACATTAATTAACCCCTTCTGAGGCTAACTGACAATATAGACAAGAAGAAAATAAAAGAATATGAGATTGAGGTGGTAGTGAGAAAGACTAAAACGCCATCCTCTTTCTATTCCTAGCATATAGTCATAGCAGCTGGAGTTGCCTATACTGGGGTCACACAATACTAAGTCTACTGATGGCCAGTCATAGATTGGTGGAGGGCTCATGGTACTTAGCACTCCCTAGGGAACTATTGGCTATTAAATGTTGCAGGAGAGGTGGTTATTTTTCTATTATTTACCCACTGGAACCTCCAATGGGTATTTCCACATACATAACAATGCTGGTGGCCCTTCTTAAACTCAATGGCTTACAAATAAAACAACATGAAAGTAGGAATATCTATAGGAATATCAGTTGGGGGAGTTGATAAAGAAAGGAGGAACATGAGGGAGCCTGTGGGAGTGTTAATAACACAAATGATTTGTGTGTATATGTGTGTGTCTGTCTGTGTGTGGTATGTGTTTGTATGTGTGTGTCTGTGTGTGTGAATGTGACTCTGTGTGTATGTGTGTGAGTGTGTGTATGTGTTTGAGTATATATATATGTGTGAGTGTGACTCTATGTGTGTGTGTGTGTGTGTGTGTGTTTGGGTGTATGTGAAATTTTCAAGTAATTATAAATTTTATTCCTAAAAACATATATTTGGTTTGTATATTTCAGTGCTTTCTAACAAAAGAAAAGCATAGGTGTACATTTACTTCCAACTATCCTAAAGTTGACATTAAATACCTTGCCATCTACTCAGTCACATATAATGCATTAACTCGTATCACATCAATCAATAGAAATTATTAACAATAAACATAGTACACAGAAGCGTGTAAGGACTAGAAAAAGTAACAAGAGATAAATTTTTTCAGGCAAACATCTGGTGATGATGGATAATGTTACTTGAATCATACAAAGGAAAAAAAAAGGTATAGCATGAGCTCAAATTTAAAACAACACCTATAGTGGAAAACAGGCATCTTTCATCACACAATTTGGTATCTTTCCATGAGTAGGATATCTCTAGGTATTTGTCCCAGACCCTGTTAAAATAAAAAAGTATAAGAATAAATATCATCCGAGTAAAGTGTTTGCTTTGAGTAATATATAGAATAAAATCTCTGCAACATCTATATGTATCTTCCAAACATATCCCCTCACTTTTTCTGAAGTTTGGAAAAATTGTGCAAAACACGTTTGCTTTCACACTTTACTGTGAGCATGAGGCCCAATTATAATATTGTCAGTTTTTCTATTTAAATGTGTCAGTTTTCATATTATGATTTTCACACCTGTACTAGCTAAGATTAAACAGTCACGTCATCTGAGACCACACAACATCTAAACTGTGAAAATTAATTTCAGTTTCACCTAAGCACAACCCCATGTGGCTTTCCTATTATTCATATACCAGGATATCTGTGACTTTTGGCAATCAAAATGTTTACTTAGAAATATCAGAAAGAGTTATGCTGGTAGTATATCATATTTCAGTATAATGCTAATAAATGCACCATTTGGGGAGAAAATAGATTATAAAATGATTCTTCCATTTTTATATAGTTGAGTATGTAATCAAATACATCTTAGTGATGAACATTAAACTCTCAAAAGTATTTGTATGAAAATGTGTGGTAATGTTAAACAAGAAGCCATTATATGCCCCAAGTTAGCATTTATAAAGTATAACATTTCCAAAAGGAAAACAAAAGTAAGAGAACTAGAGGAATCATAATCACATTTGGAGATTCAAACTGAATTATCAAACCACAACAATGGCATTCCATGGAAAGTAGTCAAAATTTTAATTGTCAATATTGAAGTTATATGGATGGGGTGGGTCATATCAAGATACATATGTATAAACATGCAACGTTCAAAGGGTAAATGAATATAGTATTCAAATGTTTTCTTCAGTGTATGAAAATAAGAGCATGACTTATCAATAGTTTATCTCTGAAATTCAAAACACTTTTAGTCATCTATTAGACACTGTAATTTCTTTTAAATCCATGGTAAGAAGCTGTGTGTTTATAACATATATTTGTAATAAAACAACCATACAAGCTGAGTCAATAATGCATCTGATCCATAAGAAATGTTTACACTGCAATCAAGGAGGCAAGGATGAGCATTCCTGGTTTGCTTATTTCAAAATCGATGTTGTAATTCCTCATACACACAAAGATGAAAGTATGTAGAACAATCTAATGTACAAACATGATTATTGCATGTAAGAAAGCTTCATATGGATTTACTTAATAATAAATGTCCAGGTTCTTTTGTATAGAGTCATTAGAGTTGGGAGATGACTCAGTGTGAAAGAGAGCTTGCTGAAGAAACATAGAGACATGAGTTCAGATTCTAAAGCCCTATGATAGAGAGAAATTTATGCTTATAACCCAATTCCTGTTGATGAGGCAGTACACAGTGGGACTACTGGGGCTTGTCTCTCTAGCTCCAGTTCTAGCCACAGACCCTGCCTTATGAAAACAAATCAGAACATCCAATGTCTTCCTCGGTTTCTGTACATTTGCATGTCCAAATATTCATACACAAACATGTACAAGTACAACACACACAAACACCACATATATGAAAATTACTTTTACGTGCAAGCAATTAGAAATATAAAATTTTAATAATGTGAAATATTTAGGATCTTAATGTATCCATTCATTCATTCATTCATTGGTGCTGAGGATCAAACTTAAAACACTGAACCTGCTAATCCATTGATTGACAAGAAACATAAAACAGTATAAGTAACGGGATGACAAGAAACATAAAACAGTATAAGTAACGGGAAATAGTAGAAATGAATTACCTGTTTATATTCAAGTTCTGTAAACTAAAAAGTGAAAACATAATTTCTGAGTAATTATCAAAATAATAAGACTAAAAAGGACAATAAAAATCCAAAACAAAATAAAAAAAAAATAGCTGCACCTTGTTATTAGACAAGGAGAAAGTCCACAGGGGTGAGATTTATTAATAGTATCTTTTTATATTAGCCTGTGGGTATCATGCAATAACAATAAAAATATCAGCAGGTTTCTTTATAATTTAACAAAATAATTTCAATACATGCATGGGATTTTGGGGGGAGGGGATCATATTCTAAATGAATCCATTTTGAAAATAATGAACACATTTAGTGAGTTAACTTCATCTGAAATCTATACTGTGAGGTCATATTGGACTCATGGAATAGAAGTTAACTTTTGTTAAACAGATCAATTACAGGAACCAAGTAAAATACATATTCCTGGGGAAAAATTCATACAATATAAATTTAAAAACATATAACAAACATGACATGAAATTATATTCAAAATAGAGCATATTAAAGGTAAAAGATTGAAACATCTGAGGGAAAATCTTTGAGAAAAACCTTTAGGCACTAAATTAAGAAATGATGCCTTTTTCACCAAAATTAAAAGCCAGGACACTTTTAAAAATTGTAAACTGTTAAAAGAGATAGATAATATATCTGTTCTTTGATATGGACATTTAAGAAACTAAAAACAAACAACAATGATTTTTTTTTAATGTAGAACTTATTAATGACTCAAAATAATTTTACTAACCTCATAAAATAGATTAATGTTTATTTGACTTAACTTTGACTTAACCTAGTGAAGGTTGTTAAAAGGAGTATTGACTCAAAGTCAGGTGCAGCATTCACAGGTCCCAGTGCTCAGTCAAGCTCCAAACTCCTTTATAAGTATGTGCATTAAATTCATCTAAGGCAGGATTACATGCAGCGCAGGTGGGGAGCAGGAAGGAGTGACAGCCTTATGTGATGTGAAGAACTGATGCCTCTCTAACCCTCTACTAGGTAATATAAACAGCATCTTTACTATTGCTTGCTTATCACTTCATGATTAGTTCATCATCACACCCACAGGCCAAGGTATGCTCTAGCTCACCATACAAGGTCCACATCATACCTAGAAGAAATAGCTACACTACAACTGAGAAAGAGCTACATGTCCACAGGAGTCACTGAGTTCTTCCTTCCATTGTCCTCTGCTCTGTGGAACTTGTTTATCAGCAGAAGCCAGGGAGATGATTCATGAGAAAAGGATTAACAGGCATTGCATGTTGCCTGCTCCATTTTACACAGAGGTGAAAGATTTGACTTACAGAACTTTGGTTGGGTAGGTGGCACAGACACGTGGATGGAACAGGTTCAGGGTGCATTATGAAGGAAGAAGGACACAAAAAGCTTTCTGTTGTTCTATTCAAACAACAATATTGGATACCAACTAATATATACCAGTATACATGCAGGTAATTAGAAAAAGTTAATAGAGAAAGTTTAAAATGAAGCCAACAAAATGACAGGCTGTTTGAGCTTCTGTGTACATGGATTACCATAATCACATTGCTACACATTGTAATGTATTGAATTGCCCACCTTCATCTCTTATTATAAATGATGTATGTGTTAATTAAAACTTTCCAAAGGTGCATTTAAAATGATCTAAATTAAAACTCATAGACGTTTTATTTCTGAAGATTCTAAAGATGCAAGTCTGTTAGTCAGTCTTCTATTAGAATATTTAGAAAGATATCATTGAGTATTTTAAAATACTATTAATAATTAATGGCGGGATACTTTAAGGAATTGTTATTATTACTCAGATTTAATAGTCTAAATGGTGTCTTAGAATGTGGGGGTGACAGGAACAGAAGTGATAGTATAACTCTCAAGCTTCTATATCTAGCTTATGTTAGGAACCACACACACCACATCCTAAAATCTACTTGTTGGCTCTGTCCATTACAAGTTTCTAGTCTTTAATACTGCAGCAAACGTCTTGTCTCTTACTTGCCTCTAAAGATTCTAGCTCTGTCTCTATATAACTGTTAATTTTTTATCTACTCCTGCTGTAAACCTTATTTTTTTTATTTGTATATGCAGCACATATAAGATATTCACTTTTTAAGTGCTTTTGATGTGCATTAAACACAAAAAGAATTGATAAGGAATGAGACTGGAAGAAATTATGTTGCTTATTAGCAAAGGAGATTTGTTTTCTTTTTGTTTTTCGCATCGACTCAGTTGAACAGTGGCAGGATTCATGAGAACATTTTCATAAAAGTATATCATGTTCTTTTATTAAGTTGATATTTTCTTAATCTCTTACTCCTACCTTCTCATCATTGCCACCAGATCTCTTCCATAAATACTTTCATAAAACACACAAATATCTATAAACATTTCAAAATAGAGATAAATTAATTTGTTATATGTAATCCCTATGTTCATTGCTCTTTTTATTATTGCATAAATAAGGCTTTTTAAAAAAATATTTGCTAGAATTTTATCATAGGTATCTTTTACTTATTCTCTGTGGGGAATTATTCACCATTTCTCAAGGGTTATATTGCATGTTGATTTTAAAAGATGCTTTCATGAAGGAAATTTAGCAAGAAGAATATTCACCACAGTAGGGTATGATGTTTGAATTACTTCAGTGTATGTGCTGCAGTATAGAACATTGTTCAGAAGGTAGAGGCAGGCAAAAAAGGAAATATTTTAAGATAACTTATTGTCTAAAAGATGTTAAAGCTATGAAGAAACATGTTTGAATAAAAAATAATGAATAGAGGAAAGTAAACACTTAATTGATGCAATCAGTAGGAATTTGGAAACTGGAATATAGAGAAAGGAGATGAACCTGTTAGAAAACTTTCATATGACAATTCCTATGCTTGTCTCCACTGTATTTTGCTATTAGAGAATTACCATGTCTTGGCATCTGTTGATGAATGACACAATTATGTCTTTTAACATAATAGATACATTTTAAGTGGATCCACTTAAAATTATACATAATAATATATATCTTACTATTCATTTCTTTACTTCATTTTTTTAAAAATAAAATTTTGATACAATACATACTAATTCCATTTCCATTAATTCATTCCTCCAAGCTGCCCACTTCTTCCTCTTTCCCAAGCTTCATTTCCCCTCCATTTTCCTTGAGATAAGAGCAGCCTTCCAGGAGATAACAGACAAACTACAATAAAATGAGATACAATAAGCCAAGGCAAAAAAACAGCATGTTGAGATTAGACAAGGCAACACAACAGGAGGAAATTAATCCCTAGAGCACGCAAGTGGTCAATTACAACTGGCTCCGATTGTTTAAATTCTCACAAAACTACCATAAAAATAGCAAGTAAGATCTGTATCATACACAGAGGTCCTGATGTGCACCCATTTTTGCTGCTTTTATCTCCTGGAGCCCATACAGCACTAGTTAGTTGATTCAGGAAGCCATGATTTTCTGGAATCCTCAATCCCCTCTGACTGTTACAATCTGTCAACCCCTATTCATCTATGTGCCTGACCTTGAGCAGATGGAAAAGATGGAGATCAACAATTTAGAATGGTGGCACAGAATTTAAGGAAGTGGCCAAAAGTGTCTGGTTTAATCTGAGACCCATGCTATGAGTAGGATCCCATTCTTGATGGCCATTCTTGATCCCATTCTTGATCCCATTCTTGATGGCCTAGATGGTCAGGAATGTGAGACTGGATACCCTGAAGGCCTAGGCAGAACCAAACCTAATGGGAACAAGCACATCAACAGCAGGAAAACAAGCAAAACAACAAACAAAACAAACAAACAAACAAAACAAAAACAGTGAAATAATCCCTAATGTCATTTTGCTGCACTCAGAAATTGCTGTATTTTCCAGTAATCATCTGCAAAACTTTCTCCAGCAGCCAATGGAAGTGGGTACAAAAGACACACAGCCAGGCATTATGTGAGAGTCTATATTTTTTGCAATAGAATTACCGTTTTTCTGAACTAATAACTGTTTTTTCGATTTAACTTTTGAAACCTTCATATATGTTAACAATGTATAAAGCATCTTATTTACATAAACTCCAGGTTCCTCTTCACAAATCTTCACAGTCCTAAAATGATAAATTTATCCCAAACTTTTATCTACATTTTATAGTTGTTGTTTCCTAAATTTTAATAAGACTTATAACGTAGTTTGGAATTATGCTGATGGAGCAAAGTGGCAGGAGAGATTCTCTTCTATTTAACTCACTGATCCCAATTAGTGCTGTCTATATGAACATGGGCACAGGGTCATCTATAAAATTCCAACAGTTGAATTCCTAAAAGGACAAGATATCTCTCCTTCCTGCTACAGCCAGATATTAATTGTTTCTCAGATGGGATTTGACCTAGGTAGCTCCTTTAACTCCATATTTCAACTTTTACCTGGCTTTATAGTAAGTAAGTCACAGCTGCATTGGTTTCATCAATTCAAGAGGTATGTCATGTCTAGAAGATAGCACTCACAGCCTCTTTCTTATCCTTACGTTTCCAATTTCTTCCCTGACCCTTTCCCATGAAGCCTTTCTGATCATGGTTGGAAATAGTATTAATCTACAGTTATAAACAAAAATATTTACATGGCTGTTTGATAATGCATCTATATAGAAAAGCATAATTTATATATTATTTTAGGATCATCTGTATCCCAACTCTATTTTTCCTCTTCTAATAAATTTGATTTATTCTCTCAAAGAGTTCTAAGATTTTCTTGCCTGTATTGCATAGTAACCACAGTATCTTCCTGCATTCAATTCATCTGAATAATCCTTACTATATTCATGCACTTTTTCAATGGGATGCATCTGTAATACAAGAACTTATTGAAGGTACGCTGAAGGATGACAAGTTCAAGACCAAACTGTTCTACATAGTTCTAGCCTAGTTTGGGTTGCATGTACTTTCTTAAAAATATTTATTCCTTGGTAAATGTTTTGCTTTTATGCTTTCCTTCTTTTTCTTCTTCTAAATGCCTAAAATATAGTACAAGGTTGAGATGAATTGCAAAATACCTCTCTGTAAATATTTAATAGTAATGTATCGAATATATTTGTCTCCTAATTTGCTTATAATCCTAAAAATTCAATCAATAACTTACATGCAACGTGTCATTTACATGTTTTTACATATATATAATATTTATATGTTGTTATATATATGCACACATATATATAACATATATATGTATATATATAACAATATATATATAACAATATATATATAAATTGGGATCAGTGAGTTAATTAGTATACATAAATATATATATACACACACACACACACACATATACTAGGACACACAACTCCATATTAAATGATTTTTCCCTCCTAGTTGTTCTCTAACTTTTGATCTTAGTGTCATTCTCTACTACATGCAGATGGTGAGCCTTTTCAAATCCAAGTAAGAGGTTGGTCACAGGGATGTTTCTACTATTACTAAAACAACAGTGCCTAACAGACACTTGCATTTCAGTTAGGACCTCCAATAGTTTGTTCCAAATGTATTTCCAAATTAAGTATTATTAGGTATAATATTTTTATCTAAACAAGAATCTTGTCTAAATAACCCTAAGTATGAAATTTCCATTACTACTACTTTCATTATATAATGTGACAAGGACAATTTCTGCTTAAAGTGCACAATCAATGTTTCCAACCCAAATATACATATGCATGGGAGTTCGGTTGCAAAGAGGCTATGGAATTTCAGTACCTGTAGTTTGAAATTACATAAGAAAATCCACAGTATACTCAAATGATTCCATGGTGTAGTTATTACAGAAACAAGCTCGGGTTTATCTAGTAATACAGAGGACTCAGCATAGGGTGAGTTGCCTGTTGAAGTTATTACAACACCATAAACACACTTTTTCAAACACATGCAAATGTATTATCATAGAAAAAATTAGTAGTTGTTTAATATATCACATAAAAATATCCATAAATATGTATCAGCTTACTTAGTGAGGAAATTAAAGCCCACAACCAGTGCTAATATTTAATACATTTTCAAATATAAGACCATGAAAAAAGGTAATGATTTTTAGTGACATGTTGCAATTTGATTAGAGCTAATTAAAGTAAATGATGAGAGAGTTTTACTATTTTGTCTTATAAAGAAACAGTGATTTAGATGTTAATTGCAATATTTAGAAGATAATAAAATTGCTTCTCTGTAAACTTTTCCTCTGTAAATAAAGATGGATAATTTTGTGACTGTAAATAAAGTTATGGTGTTTTTTATGTATACTGAAAAAAAAACTAGGGAGTATGAGTAGTTTAAAAAAACATAAATAACAAATTTTATTTTTAAGTAATTACCAGGACATGAGGACTTCTGATATAAGAGGAACGATTATTCACAAGGTCCAAAAGAGGGGTGGGTGTCTTAGCCTTAAACATCATAACTTTTGAAATGATATTTTGACATCACAAGTATTATGGTAGCAATCTAGCTGAAGATTTTTAGTCTTAGCATGCCCTTAAGTTAACTGTATTGTTTTGTGAACATTTATTTCATTTTCAATGATTCTAATAAACAACTTCCTGAAGAGAAATGAATGGCCCATGTGATAAAGTCAAGAGTTAATAAACGGGATCTTATGAAACTGAAAATCTTTTGTGTAAGTCAAAGAAAACCATCATCAGGACAAAACAACAAACTTCAGATTGGAAGAAGATATTCACAACCCTACATCTACCAGAGGGCTAATATCCAAATCATATAAAGAACTGAAGAAGCAGGACAACGACAATCTAAATAAGCCAGTTAAAATGAAGTACAAAGTTAAAGAGAAATTTCAACAGAGAAATCTTGAATGCCCAAGAAGCACCTAAGCATGTGTTCAAAATCCTTAGTCATCAGGGAAATGCAAATCAAAACAACTCTCAGATTCTACATTATATCAATGAGAATACCTAAGATAAAACTCAAATGACAGCACATGCTGGCAAGGTTGTAGAGCAAGGGGGAACAGTCCTCCACTGCTAGTGGATGTACATACTTGTACAACCACTTTGGAAATCTATTTGGTGGTTTCTTAGAAGATTGTAAATAGATTTAACTCAAGAACCAGGTATTCCACTTCTGGTCATATACCCAAAAAATGATCACCATCCCACAAGGACACTTGCCCAACTATGCTGATAACAGCTTTATTCCTAATAGCTAGAAACTGGAAACAACCTAGATGTCTCTCAACTGAAGAATGGATACAGAAAATGCAGTATATTTACACAATGAAACACTACTCAACAAACATCATGAATTTCACAGGCAAATGGATGGAATTAGAAAATACCATCCTAAGTGAGGTAACACAGACTCAAAAGGATGTGCAAGGTATGTACTCACTTATAAGTGCATATTAGTCATAGAGTACAGGTTAGCCAGGCTATAATCAATAGACAAAAAGAAGCCAAGTAATAAGGAAGGTATATGGGAAGATTTTTTAATCTTTCTCAGAAGGGTAAACAAAGTAGATATTGGAGATCAATGGATGGAGGAACTGGGTGGAAGAGGGGATAAGGAAGAGAGCAGGGCCACGTAGGGAAAAGATCATATATAGGGAGATCAGGGGAGAAAGGAGGAGATCACCTGAGGGAGGGAAATCCCTAGGAGATGCCAGAGACTTAAGATGGCCTCAGAGGATCTAACTGGGAGAATCTAACTGAGATTTCTAGCAGTAAGCTATATGGATCCTGAAGTAGGCACTTCCTGTAGACATGGAGGACTCCCAGTGGAAGGATATGAACAGCAACACACCCACAAATCCTTCAACCCAAAATGTGTCCTGACTACAAGATGCACAGGCACAAAGACAGAGCAGAGACTGGGGAAACAGCCAACCAATGATTGCGCCAAATTTAGAACCATCCCAAGGTCAAGAAACAAGCCCAAACACTATTAATGATACTCTGTTAGGCTTACTGACAGGAACCTACCATAACAGTCCTCTGAGAGACTCCACCCAACAGCCAATGGAAAGAGGTGCAGAGACTCACACCTAAACATTAGATGGAGATTTAGAAGTCTTAGAGAAGACTTAGGGGAAAGATTGAGGGACCTGAAGAGGACATGGACTCTACAGGAAGACCAAGAGTCAATTAACCTGGACCCTTGGGGCTTCCAGAGACTGAATCACCAACCAAAAAGCAAGGAAGCATGGATTAGACCTAGGGCCCTTTCACATAAGTAGCAAAGGAGCATCTTGGTCTTCATGTGGGTCACCCACACAACTGGAGCAGTGGCTGTCCCTGAGCTTGCTTTCTGCATGTCTGTGGATGAGATGCCCTAAATGGAGAGCCTTGTCTGGCCTCAGTGGGAGAGAATGGGCTAAATCCCTCAGAAACTTGATGTGCAGGGATTGGAGGAGTGGGTTGAGACCCAGAGTGGGCATCCTGTTCTCAAAAGGGAGAGGAAAGGGAATTGAGGAGGACTTGTGTTAGTTGGTACTGGGAAGAGAGGAAGGGCTGGTATTGGGTTGTAAAGGGTATAAATAAACAAATTTAAGTAAAAAAATAATGAAAGCTCAAACACAAGGTGTGAGTGAGTGTTTATCTGAGTATATATGAACACACATCTCTGTCATTATCCAAGTATGGGGACTATGGGATTTACTTAAAATCCAGCTCCTTCATTCCTTTTAGCCAATATTAATGATATTTAAGAACTAAGTACACAGTGAGATAGCATAACTATGAGAACATAAATGGCCCTGTTCCTTTTGTTGTTATTAAGGGCATTGCCACGTACAGTCTCAGGGTAATGTCTGCACATTCATTATCACCATCATCAGCCTGGTGGTTCAGTGAGCAGGACAAGGTCACCAGCTGAAAATTACCACCGTAATCTGACATCTGTCAATCCATGTGAGGCAAATTTGCTCAAATAGCAGAAAGTGTCCATTTATCTAAAAGGCAATTTTAGATTTTAATTTAGATATTTAAAAAAATGTCTTAGCAATTACAAACATACACACAATGTAGTTTTTTATTAGCTACGGACATGTGCACTCCCCCCACACACACACCTGCGCTTTGATCCTGGAGGTTGAGCAGCCGTTGTTTAAGCGAGTGGTCAGTGATCACTACAAGAAGAAAAGATCCCAGTATAAAACCCATTAGGTGGACTCACTACCCCAGGCCATGACGTACAAACCCAAAAATTTTTAAAGGAAAAGTTCAGTGGGGCTCCTTTCTCGTGTTTGGAGAGACAAAACATCAGTTTAATATAGCTATGCTTAGTCGGAAAAAAAATTATAATAATGTAAAATGTAATGAAGTCTCTGATAACTGGGAGATGGCTAACTTGTTCCTCAATAGTGATTAAGATGTGTTTACTATACATCATCCTCTAGAAGAGTCTCATTTTTTTTTTTAATTTTGATGTTTTATATTTTAAAATACTTGAAGGGTATCATTCCACTCTTAGGGTAATAAATACACTTATTAACAACTTATACATTAAGAGTGGCAAAAATTGAAATGTTCCCTTTCTTTTATAACTAGGAACATATCTTCAATTTGAGAATAAAGAGTGCTATTTTTTTAATTTTTAAGCTTATTAATATTTATAAACATCCACATAAAATTATATTTGCAAGAATGGATTTTAGTTCAAGTCATAATGTTTCGCAATAGGATAAACACGAACCATTTACTAGGTGGCTACGTATATGTGTATGTTAACTGACTTATGATGACAAGATTTTTCGTAATATGAGAACGTTTTATGATTCATAAATTTTAAGCAATGCGAATGTTGAAAATTGCAGTTTTGTATCACAGGGTACTGTAGATATTTTAGTACTGATCCTAAGTTTAAAATAGCACAAAGTGATTAATATTCATCAAAAGGAAGTGGAAGGAGAAGCATCATTTTATTTTCAATTAATAGAAAATATGGCATTGTCTATTTTTAGTCCCTTAGCTATTTTTCTATTCCCTATGGAGGCGAATGGGCTGCTATGCTCTTCATCTGCTTTCTCACTGAAAGTGCCTGGCAATGCTGCCAAGCTCACCACACAATTTCTATGTGGCATGGAAGCACTATCTTTCTCAGCCATGCAAGTCTGTGTTCTGTGATAAAGTTCAGTTACAGGCAGCCTTGCTGACTCCACTCTGTAGGAGAAAGAATTCTGTCTTGCTACAGGATTCCACTAAAAACCCTTCTACTGCTCGACTTTCTTCTGCAAATGTACCTGTCATTCTGATGCTTGTTTATATTCTAAATCATATTTTTTTTGTACTAAATGGAAAGTTGTTTAACTCTAAATTAAGCAGCAAAGAGAGTTGCTGACTGGTGCATAAAGTAAGTTTTATAAGGGCAAGCCACAATTGATGATTTAATAGAGAAATTTTTATCTAAATATGTATATTAATAATTTTCAGGCTACTGTGAAGGAAGGTTGTCTTGTGATTTCATGGTATCTACTTAGTCAACACCTGCAGTGACTATTTCAGCCAATATGTTAGCTTTGTCATTTATGATTGCAATTCTTTTCACTATGTAAAACAAATAGATCAATTGTATAAAAGAACTATCTTGTGTTGTCATTTCCTGATATTTTGTGGATAACCTAAACACTCTCCTCTTTCAAATACATAAACTTGTGGGGCGGTGGGCTGTGAGAAGTAGCTGGGTGCCTGGTAGAGCACAGGCTTTGAACCCCGGACCCTAATCAGATGGCAGGCAGTCAGCTCTGCTCCTGGCTCCTGGTTCTTTTCATTTAGCTTCAGCCCTCCACAGTCCTTCCCATAGAGAAGTCTATGGCCATCAGTCACCAGGAACAGTGCCTCAGACTGTCCCACATGTAGATGAGGTATCTCCAAGCTCTCAGACCAAGCCAATAGGCATTATCTGCTGCAGACTACGACCCACCCCAAACTGTATAAAAGAGCTCTGTTTGGGAGAAGGAAGGTGTGAGAGAATCCGAGAGTTTCTGTCCCAAGAGTTGTAACACTTGGGAAGAGATTGCTCTCCTAAAGCGCCTTCAGGACCCTCCCTTCCTTGCCAGTAGCCAGCTCTTACCAGTCCAGGTTGAGCAGGCTCAGCTCAGAGAGACAGGTGTAGCAACTGGGAGTGACGGTGGCAAGAGCAGAGATGTGAGCAGAGGCAAGAGCGAGGCGATCTCCCTCTCTGCTTGCACTTTGTCCCCTTGGCCTGGATGCCCGCACCAGGCTGGGCAGGATCATCATGGGATGCCCTCTGGAACAGGACCACATAAACTAGTAGAAAAAAAAAAAACTATGTACATACATGAGAATCAACTAAGGAAATATTTGCTATAACAAGTAAGATTCTTAAAACTGTATCAAATTAATTCTGCAGAAACCCTAAGATGTGTTTATGAGTGCTCTGAGGAGTGATCATGAATAGCATTCATGTTATGCATTCGTAGAAAGTGAAAAGGATATAACAGTGACTACACACATGAGTAGATAATTTGAAAACCGAATGTTCCATAGACCTAGGATCTTGGAAAGATTGCAAGCTCAAAAATAAATAGGTAATTTAGGGGAGAAAGTACATTTTAAAATCTGCATGATATGAAGATAATGTATAAGTTCCCATAGACTTTCACTAAATGCATTAGAAGAAATAATAGTTCTCTCATTACCTTGGGTCACTATCAAACAGACTAAGCTATTTTCATTATACAAAACACACTGCGTTCTTCTTCAAGCGGTTTATTCAGGATCCTTGTTATAGCACGCTTGCTTCTATCTTCTTCCTCTCCCTCCATTTCTCCTTCAATCCTCTCCTTCCATTCTTCTCCTTCAATCCTCCAATCCTTTCAATCCTCCTTCCAATCCTCTCTTCAATCCTCCAATCCTCCCGGCTACCGCCCCAGCCACCTTATATGCATTGCCTCAATCCCATCAGCAGCTGCCACGTTGTCACTGTTAATTGGCTGCTCCTGTGATGCGAGGTGGGCTAAATCTGGTAGCCACACCTGGAAGCGCTAACCTTTTCTCTAATAATGAGCCACAGCCACAATGCCTACTCAAGCTAGCTGGCTACATGCCAACTGCCATCCTGACGGCGGGGAGAACTGCTTCCTACACGTACTAGGGAGTATCAATACTGCTTCTCATCCAGTGATTTATTGGATACACTTCATGGACAAAATAAAAATCCAATTGGAAATACTTACTTTTGCCAGCACTGGTCAGTAGTCCAAGAGATAAAATAAAATCAAAGCACCAGAACTTATCTCAGAATACAAAACAAAGAGTCACACAATGACACATGCATCTATTAAGAAATTATAGACGAAAAATAGCAATTCATACCTGATTCTCAGGAACATTAAGCAAATAAACTATCAAATAAAGATTAAAACATAAATGTGACAGAAACACCACATATGAATATTAACTAAAAATGAATAAATAATTTCCATTTGATTATAGAAGGCTTTTTAACCTAGGTAAAAATATTAAAAGGTGTGGATTTTTTGCAGAAATGTTATATCTGCCTTAGAAATGAGGGCTCAGGGATCAAAGGCCAATGAAACAAAAACAAGATGAGAACAACTTTTCAATTCTAGATTCCTGAAGAAGTCATCAAAAGAATGGCAGTTGTCCTGTGTCAGAAACTGTATTGATAATATGGATTTCACAGCATTAAGAACACCTAATTTAGGACTCAAATCTTCAAAGGGAGCAGAACCTGAAAGCTCAATCAATATTAAGGTATGAGAAGAGGTTGAGAGAGAGGACGTTTAGGGATTATATGTTCATCATGTGTTTAAGTTGGACAGGGCAGGATGTTCAAAGAGTACGAAAGCAATCTCTGAAAAGCACAAGCAGGTTGTTACAAGTTTCACAGCTGAGGTAACTTAGAGTCAGAATTTTCAAAGTGCAGTAATAAACTAGAAACCTCTCTATCATGAAAGGGACAGCAATACTGATAAGTGATGAAACATTACAAGCCTTTCTCCTGAAACGAAGAACACATGGTAGTGTTAGCCAAAACTGCTTGAGTAAAAAAGGCCTTCAAGTAAGTGGCCTTTTGTTGGTAAATAAGGAATATGAGTATCATGGCTTCTGGACTATAAAACTATGTATGTTAAATGCGAATGGAACCTTACTGTGATTGTTTAAGGGTAACTACAATTTTAGCTCTTATTTTATTTCTACTATAATTTTTATTCCTTTAACTTCATAATAGTTTCTTTTCATTAGTTTATTAAATTAACTCACAAATTAGCTCATTACATTTTGTTGCTAAGCTAAATTCACAATAAGAATTTTGGATATATATATATACATATATATATGCAATATATTCTTTATCAATTACACAAAGTAAAAACACACATGCACATATACACACATGTATACTTTCAAATAAAGAAATTTATTTATTCATTATTTATTTATTTACATCCCAATCACAGGTTCCCCTCCCTTCTTTCCCTCTACTCATCTACCTTTCTTCCTCTTCTCAGAAATGGGGAGACCGTCCATTGATATCACCAGCCTTGGCATATCAAATTGCCTTAAGACTAGGCACATCTTCTATTGAGGCTAGACAAGGTAGCCCAGTTAGGGGAAAGGGAGGCAAAGGCAGGCAATGTAGCCAGAGACAGCTGTTGATCCTGGTTTAGGAATCCCACATAAAGACATACCTGCCCAACTGTTAAAAATATGCAAATCATAAATGCATCCCATATATGTTTTCTGGTTGGGTTGGATGTTCAGTCTTTAGGAAAACTTTTAGGCCAGGTTAGTTGATTCTGTAGGTTTTCTTGTGGTACAGTTGCCCCCTCTGGCTCCTTTAATCCTTCTTCCCCCTACTCCAATGGATTTCCCAAGCTCCATTTAATGTTTTGCTATTGGTCTCTGAGACAGTTTCCATAAGTTGCTGGATGAAGTCTCTCTGATGACAGTTATGTTAGGCTCCTGTCTGCAAGTGTAACAGTATATCATTATTAATTTTGGTGGTGAGCACACTCTTATGGCATGGACCTCAATCTAGGCCAGTCATTGGTTGGCCTTTCCCTCAAATTTCGTTCCATCTTTTAACCCTGTACATCTTGTAGGCAAAACAAAATGCGGGTCTAAGGTTTTGTGGTTGAGTTGATGTCCCAATCTCTCCATTGGAAATTATGCCTAGTTACAAGATTTGCCGTGCATGTCACAAACACCATCTAAACCATGTAGACTACTGCCACTGTACTTTACTGAACAGTAAAACATGATGATAACACTTTACTGTTGAGAACACTACACTCCTTGCTCACAGGACAAGGAGAAATGAAGTTATTAATTGACCAGGTATTTCTCTCTTTGATGCCAGTCTTTCACAATACTGTAAGTATCGAAGCATGCAGGACAACAAACAATTGTCTTACTTAGTTGTGAACTCTAAACTACATTAACGAAATGCAAAGTTAGATGTAGTATACCACAGGCACAGTAGGATAATGAATATTATGGGAATAACCCATTATTTCTTGATTGGATTTAAGGCCCATTCCATGGGAAGGAAGTCCCTTAATTATATTGTGTATAAGGGCAAGAATCTATGTCGGGGGTGCTCACAGACCCCAAAGTGAGCTTATAGTTTCTATATTGCAAGTTGGATATAGTTTTCCACTACCTTTATATATACATAGCCATAAGTTAGTACATGTTTTCTATATTTATATGGAAACATGCATAAAATCAGTAATGGTCATGAAAATAAAAAGGTTATATAAATAATACCTCTTTGGTCTTTACAAAAGAGGTCATCCTAAGCTGGCAAGGATGTTGAGTAAGCAGAACAGTGGTATGTTCCTTTTGAGTGAGGTATCATTGTGTTAAGTAGAGTGGACATTCCTCAGATACCAGATGTAAGGTTACTCTATGATCCAGCCTGCTTATTTTGTGTCAGATATTAGGAGGCATAAGATTTTCAGAGATAACTAAAGCTACAATCTATCAAAAAGAAATCTCTAGGAAAGCATACTAATGTTAAAATTATATCTATCAAGCAAAATGGGGAGTTTCATATAGTAAAATATTTTAATGCCAAATGCATATAAACTCTGTCTCATTTTTTTTCTTAAGCCTGTTTTGAAGATATTTATTTAAAAATTTTGTTGAGTACTTTAATGCCTTCAATTTAAAATTATTCACAAATGTAAGTATGCAGTATTATTTACTTTTCTATTTCTTTGATTAAAAACAAGCAAATAAAACTACCAAAAATGTCCAAGCAAGTTTTTAAAGGATGCATTTACTTGCTTCTAGAATGATGAAAGTCCATCATGAGTAGGGGTGTTTCATGAAGACATGGCAGCTGGTACAGTCAGTTTTGTTCAAAAGTCAAATGCAAAGCAGGTAGAGTGAACTGTGAATGATGCTTGGATTTAAACATTTGGTCCTCCACCATTAAAACACCTCCTTCAGCAAAACCACAAGTTCTAGTTCTAAATCTACCTGAGCAGCACCACCAACTGAGAAACACTTGTTCAAATATTGGAGTCTATGGGGGACAATCTCATTGTGACCACACATACTGCCTGAGCCTTTAAATCAATATTTATGTGTTAATTTAATGTGTGTGTATATCTGTTTGTGCATATTAATACATATGCACAGATGTCTGTGGAGGTTACTAGGAGATGCCAAATTCGCTAATGGTGGAGTTACAGGTGGTTGTGAGTTACCGAATGTGAATGCTGAAAACCAACCTCAGATCTGCCCCTCACTGTATCCTAATTCTCTTTTGTCAATGGTATGATGTAGATATTTTTGAAAAATAAAACAAGTCATTACATTGTTTATATCCATCTTACTAAATTATTGATTGACTGTGTCTATTCACAAATTTTAGCTTACTTCCCAATAACCAGGTGGATAACCCAAATTACTTTGCAGAAGTTAGACAAGCAAAAACACTTCTTAAAGAAGCCTAATTGCTTAGATAAAATTTCTCTCTGTTCTGTTTATTTATTTTAATTACATTTTCCTTTGTTTTATGATTTTCTCTAATTAACTGTCCTTAAAACTATTCCAGTGACTTCTGAGTTTCATTCTTCCACAGTTCTAATGCAGTTCTAAAAGCGGTTAAATGTCATTCATACAATTTTAGAGTCACTTATATTTTCAAGTACTTACGTCTCATGAAGCTATAATTCTGGTGTCAGGTTAATGGAATTTTGGCAAGAAAAAGAAGTAAATTTATGAACAGCAAAATGAAAAGACTGGAATTTGTTTCTACTTTTTCTATCTTGCAGATTATTTCCTTTCTTTCTAGAGCAGTTATTACATTTTCTTCTAAAACCACTGTTGGATAATAGCAAGTTCAACATATTGTTCTCATGGGAAAAGATAAATGTCAATTATGCTTTGGTGATTTATGAAATGTCAATGCTAAATTTCAACTGAGATTCTAAAGTTCTGGTGTAGAGTTCTACAAAAGGAAAAATCTTAGATATTACCATCAGTTATTACACAATGATCAATATTATTATGAATTTATCTTTCAGCTTGTTTTACATGGGAAATACTATTAAGTTATAAATATCCATATTTTTATAACTGATATAACTATAAATACTACACTTACTAATAAAAATAAACTTGCCTCATACTCCTAAAGTATATTTTAAAGGATTTTACTTCTTCTGTAATTGCTATTATATAGTGACTGCAATTAGATAATCTATCGAAATAATAATTTTTTTTTCAGTCAGGATAAACTTGGTCGTGACTACTGTTGAATATAGCTTCTAAAATTGATTTCATTTTTAGGATCACTATTATAATGAATTTAATTTTAAATTTGTCATCCTTCACAACAAGGTCAAACCTTCTGAAGAGTCATATTTTTGTCTAATATGTATGCTAAATAATATATCTACCTGCCAAAAATTCATGGCTACTAGTAAATCAATCATGACCCTGAAACACATACAAACACACACACCACACACACACACACACACACACACACACACACACACACACATTCTGCCAAAGAGGAAAAACACGTTCTGTTTCCCAGCATCTGTGAGTCACTTGGTGTCATTAAAACCTCTTCTCAATGTTCTGATCCCAGCAGGGAACTATGAAGAGCCCCAGGTGTTATCTGATTACACAGTTGTGTAAGAGAACTAACTTCTCAGTTTAGGAAAAGCACTATTCTTTTCTACAAGGCACCAGTAAACCTGAGAAACTTAAATAATTGAATAAGAAGTAAATAATGTGCTCCGTCAAAACGCATTCTATCTTTAAAGACTGTGTGTAGTATCATTAAAAAATAACAAAAAATAAAATTATTTAACATGGAACATCATATTTTTTTCAGTTATAAATGTGAAATTTTTATATATGTATGGGATGAACTATATTTCACAGTGATTTATTCTGAAAATAGTAATATTTCATAACACTATGTACATTTTATGTTATTTGACCTCTTCTTATTTATTTATTCATTCATTCTTTCATTCATT
The DNA here is from genome assembly GCA_021653895.1 of Mastomys natalensis. Classification (NCBI taxonomy): domain Eukaryota; kingdom Metazoa; phylum Chordata; class Mammalia; order Rodentia; family Muridae; genus Mastomys; species Mastomys natalensis. The sequence continues at coordinate 137,691 of JAJTUV010001188.1, read as the reverse complement.
CATTTATTTATTGATATGAAAACTCTAGCTGAATGTACACCTATATGCCATAAGAGGACACCAGATCACATTATAGATGGCTGTGAGCCACCATGTGGTTGCTGGGAATTGAAGTCAAGACCTCTGGAAGGGCAGTCAGTGCTCTAAACCACTGAGACACCACTCCAGGTCATTTGGACCCATTTTTGTGTGGTCCATTAGACCTTAGAAAATGTCTCAGAAAATATGGAAACAAGTAAGCAACTTCTACAGAATTTTCTCTAAAAATAAAGATAGAAATTTAGATATAATATGAAAATTTTCACAGGAAAAATTTTATGACATAATTTTGTGTCATGATTGTTTTAAACATTTGAAAAATCTTTTTTTTTAATTGTATTGGTTATTTTACTTATTTACATTTAAATGTGATGCCCCTTCCTGGTTTCCCCTCCACAAATCCCTTATCTGATCTGCCCTCCCCACTGCTCCTATGAGGTGCTCCTTCACCCCCCTTCCACACCCCCACCTCACTGCCCTAGTAATCCCCTACACTAGGTCATCGAGCCTTCACAGGACCAAAGGTCTCTCCTCCCACTGATGCCAGAGAAGGCCATCCTCTACTACATATTCAGCTGGAGCGATGGGTCTGTGCCATGTGCATTCTGTGGTTGGTAGTTTAGTTCCACGGAGCTTTGGGGACTCTGGTTGGTTGGTATTGTTGTCCTTCCTATGAAGTTTCAAACCCCTTCAGCCACTTCAGCCCTGCCCCTAACTTCTCCATTGGGGTCCCAGTGCTCAGTCCAATGGTTAGCTGCAAGCATCCCCATCTGTATTGGTCAGGCTCTGGCAGAGCCTCCCAGGAGACAGCTACATCAGGCTCCTGTCAGCAAGCATTTCTTGGCATTAGTAATAGTGTCTGGGTTTGGTGGCTGAATGTCGGATGGATTCCCAGGTGGGGCAGTCTCTGAATGGCCTTTTGTTCAGCCTCTGCTCCACTCTCTGTCCCTGTATTTCTTTTTTGACTGAATATGATCATAGAATTAGTGAACATACTCAACCCTTTATGGAAATTTTATAAAAAAAGAAAGGAAGTTGATATTCTTAGGAAGTTAGGGGATTGAGTCAAAATATTACTTTTTATTGTTTTTGATGAGTTTGACACAATTTGGTGGCAGGACAAAGTTCAGAATTTTTAAAGATTTCTGTTAGTGAGCTGAGAATAAGGTATACTCTTTTGTTTTAGGGTGACATGTTCTATAGGTATCTGTTAAACTCATAAATTTATTGAGTGTTTTACATCAATATTCATAAAGGAAATTGGTCTGAAGTTCTCTTTTTTGTAGTGTCTTTGTGTGGTTTTGTTATCAGCATAACTACGGCTTCATAGAAGGAATACAGTAGTGTTGCTTCTGTTTCTAGTTTGTAAAATAGTGTGAAGAGTATTGGCATTAGGTCTTCTTGGAAGGACTGATAGGATTCTGAACTAAACCCATCTGGTACTGGCTTTTTTTCATTAGGAGACTTTTAATGACTGCTTCTATTTCTTTAGGGGTTCTATTTAGATGGTTTATCTAATACTGATTTAACTTTGGTACCTGCTATCTGTCTAGAAAATTGCCATTTCATCCAGATACCAGTTTTGTTGAATATAGGCTTTTGTAGTAGGATCTGATGATTTTTGCAATTTCCTAAGTTTCTGTTGACATATATCCATTTTCATTTCTGATTTTATTAATTTGGATACTGTCTCTGTGCCCTCTCGTTAGTCTGGCTAAGGGCTTTTCTATCTTGTTGATTTTCTCAAAGAACCAGCTCTTGGTTTTGTTGATTCTTTGTATATTTTTGTATTTTTTGTATATCTTTGTATTTTTGTATTTTGTTTCTACTTGGTTGATTTCAGCCCTGAGTTTGATTATTTCATGCTGTCTACTCTTCTTGGGTGTATTTTCTTCTTTTTGTTCTAGAGCATTCAAGTGTGCTGTCAAGTTGCTAGTATATGCTCTAGGCAGCTTTTTGTAGGCACTTAGAGCTATGAGTTTTCCTCTTAGCATTGCTTTCATTGTGTCCCATAAGTTTGGGTATGCTGTGCCTTCATTTTCATTAAATTCCAAAAAGTCAGTAATTTCTTTCTTTATTTCATCCTTGACCAAGTTATTATTGAGTAGGATATTGTTCAGCTTCCATGTGTATGTGGGTTTTCTGTTATTTTGTTGCTATTGAAGACCAGCCTTAGTCCATGCATGGGCTAATTTCAATCTTCTTGTATCTGTTGAGGCCTGTTTTGTGACAGATTATATGGTCGGTTTTGGAGAAGGTACCATGAGGTGTTGATTAGAAGATATATTCTTTTATTCTCAAGTGAAATGTTCTATAGGTATCTGTTAAATCCATTTGACCCATAACTTCTATTAGTTTATATGTGTCTTTGTTCAGTTTCTGTTTCCATGATCTGTCCATTGATGAGAATGGGATGTTGAAGTCACCCACTATTATTGTGTGAGGTGCAATGTATGCTTTGAGCTTTAGTAAAGTTTCTTTTATGAATGTGGGTGCCCTTGCATTTGGAGTATAGATGTGCAGAATTGAGAGTTCATTAGGGTAGAATTTTCCTTTGATAAGTATGAAGTGTCCTTCCTTTTCCTTTTTGATAACTTTCGGTTAAAAGTTTATTTCATTCGATATTAGAATGGCTACTCCAGCTTGTTTCTTGGGACCATTTGCTTGGACAATTGTTTTTCAGGCTTTTACTCTGAGGTAGTGTCTGTCTTTGACACTGAAGTGCATTTCCTGTATGCAGAAAAATGCTGGGTCCTGTTTATGTGTCCAATCTGTTAGTCTATGTCTTTTTATTAGGGAATTGCATTCATTGATGTTAAGAGATGTTAAGGAATAATGACTGTTTCTTCCTGTTATTTTTTGATGTTATTTTTATGTTTGTGTTGCTATCTTCTTTTGGGTCTGTTGAAAGAAGATTACTTCATTGCTTTTTCTAGGTGTAGTTTCCCTCCTTGTGTTGGCGTTTTCCATCTATTATCCTTTATAGGGTCGGATTTGTGGAAAGATACTGGATACATTTTTTTTTTTTTTTGTCATGAGATATCTTGGTTTCTCCATCTATGGTAAATGAGAGGTTTGCTGTGTATAGTAGTCTGGGCTGGCATTTGTGTTCTCTTAGGGTCTGTATAAGATCTGCCCAGGATCTTCTAGTTTTCATAGACTCTGGTGAGAAGTCTTGTGTAATTCTGATAAGTCTGCCTTTATATGTTACTTAATTTTTTCCATTACTGTTTTTATTATTCTTTCTTTGTTTTGTGCATTTGGTGTTTTGATGATTATGTGACAGGAGGAATTTCTTTTCTGGTCCAATCTATTTGGAGTTCTATAGGCTTCTTATATGCTTATGGGCATCTCGTTCTTTAGGTTAGGGAAGTTTTCTTCTTTAATTTTGTTGAAGGTATCTATTGCCTTTTAAGATGTGAATCTTCAATTTCTTCTATACCAATTACCCTTAGGTTTGGCCTTCTCATTGTTTCCTGGATTTTCTAGAGGTTTTGGGTTAGGAGCTTTTTACATTTTGCATTTTCTTTGACTGTGGTGTCAATGTTTTCTATGCTATCTTCTGCCCTTAGATCCTCTCTTCTATCTCTGTATTCTGCTGGTGATGCTTGCATCTATGACTCCTGATCTCTTTCCTAGGTTTTCTATCTCCAAGGTTGTCTCCCTTTATGATTTCTTTAATGTTTTTATTTTTATATCCTGGATGGTTTTGTTCAATTCCTTCACCTGTTTCATTGTGTTTTCCTATAATTCCATAAGGGAATTTTGTGTTTCCTATTTAAGGGCTTCTACTTGTTTACCTGTGTTCTCCTGTATTTCTTTAAGGAAGTTATTTATGTCTTTCTTAAAGTCGTCTATCATCATTATCATGAGATGTGATTTTAAATCAGAGTCTTCCCTTTCTTGTGTGTTGGGGTATCTAGGGCTCACTGTGGTGGGTGAACTGGGTTCTGATGATGCCAAGCAGCCTTGGTTTCTGTTGCTTTCGTTCTTGACCTTGACTCTCTCCATCTGGTTATCTCTGGTGTTAGCTGGTCTTGTTGTCTCTGACTGTGGCTTGTCCCTCATGCAAGCCTGTGTGTCAGTATTCCTGGGAGATCAGTTCTCTCTGGGAAGAATCTGGGTATGGAGAGACGCAGATGGAAACTTGAAGGATCCTGTCCCAAGTTGTTCATCAGTTCCTGTGTCCTGATATATCTGGGCAGGTCACTTTTGTGCCAGGAATTTGAGCAGAAGTGGAGGTCTTACCTGTGCTTCCAGGTGTGTCTGCACAACTGGGAGATCAGCTCTCTTCCAGAGGTATTTGGATATGGAGAGCTGTGGCACAGGAGCAGCTCTAGGCACAGATGGAAGCTGGAACGAGGATCTTTAAAAAGATTTCTAATGAGTGTTATCTGTCATATGGTAGAGGAAGAAAACTATGACTTTGTTCTAAGTGGATTTCATTTATCTTGGTGGAGTTACATTTCTTGAAGAAATTAATAATATGATTGTATATAGTTTTCTTAAACAAGAGTGTAGGATTAAAAGAATTAAAGCCACATTGCTATAAAGTATGTGGTTCTTAATAGCATTTTTTAACTCTAAAATGTAACATGTCTTCAGACAAATCATATAATCAGTTGTGTAAGAATCTGACAGAGTGACTGAGGAAAAATTCACCCATTTTCACTATGTCTTTTATCCTCAAATATCTAATAGGAAAGTTTAAAAGAAGAATGTACTTTTGTGTTGGTATCAAGTTTATACTATGGCTATTTGGTTAGAATTCTGTTGGTAGAAACCTGTTTTAGAGCCTTATCATATCACAGTAGATAAGAAGCAAGATAAAGCAAGAAACATAGAAAAAGACCATGTTGAGATACTGTCCAAAGGACATGTCTCAAGTTATCTGCTTCATCCAACTAGGCTTCATTTTCTACTTCAAATTACTTACCAATAATGATATTCTATTAGGAGTGGGTCAAGAGATTTATCCAGTTATTAGATTAGAGTTTGCAAGATTTAATTGTCTCTGGAAAGGATATCACAGAGAACACAGTATTACTCTTAAACAATATCTTAGATGGCAATTTAATCAATTTTGCCATCAAATTTAATCATTATAATGATTTTATGTCTATAATGCAAGGATGAATGAAAGGGTAATGCAGAGTATACACTAAATAGGGAAATAAATACTTGACCTTCCTTTTGTGGAAATGATATTTGTTGCAGGAGGTTTGATTACACTGTGAATCTTGAAATTGACTGTATGCTGGAAAATAAACTGTTTCTAGTTGTGGTGTGGCTCAGACTTACACCTTTAATCTCTCTGGCTGGAGAAGAAACATGCCCTTAGTGCACATCTTGAATCCCCCAAAATGAAGGTACATTTGTTTGTATACCGAAACATCTGTGTTTGAAAGTTAAATTTTTTAGTGGCCTTCAAAGTGGCATATCAGAGAAAGATTTGACAGAATAGGATATGCCCAACTCTCAGGAGAAGAGAGAGAGAAAGGGAAGCTACTTTTGGAAGCAGTGCTCCTCTCAAGAGAAGGCAGTTTTACTGGGACAGTGGTGCAGAGACAGGTTGCAGAGAGAGAATAAGCTAGACACAGGTGAAGACAGAATCAATCAGAGAATGGGAAGGAGCCAGAAGACTAGAATATAGTGTCAAGGATAGTATGAGTCTAAGCAGAGCGACTCAGGAGAAACTGGGAGAAGCCAAATTGAATCAGTCACCTTGCAGAGGAGTTTGAGCAAGAACAGCTGGGTTGAACCAACCAGTAAAAGTTCAGAAAAAATAGAAAGTGTGAGCTTATTCAGCAGTAAGTCTTGAAGACTGAAATTATTTTAGGCCTAAATAAGATTACATAGATGCTAAAATCTTCAAGGACTAGGCCTAGGTTAGCAGATAGAGGCAATAATCATCTGAGATGACAATTACATCAGGTGAATAAAAGATTCCTTTACAGATGATATTACTACCACTACTATTATTACACACATACATACATACTTTCATATATGTATATGTATATAATAAGAGAGAAGCAATGAATACATATTAATTGAAAAATAAGTATTAATAGAGCCTTTGAAATACATATAAGAAAGGAATAATTTTAATGCAAATAGCTCAAGAGTATGAATAAGATAACTCTTATCTTAAGACTGAGCTTCTAAGTATATATAGTTATTCAGTCTTCTGCACAGAAATACATGACTGGGTTGTATTTTTAAGGTGATTATGATGATTCATAATCTGCTGCCAACTGAGAATTAATTTGTATCTCTACAGGTACTCTTATTTTCTGATTTTAAACAGATCATGCTGTTTACAGTGTAACAAGTTGAATAAATCAGTTGATGATGGATGATATTAGCTAAAAGGGTCATGTGAATTGGAATGCAGGGGTTGGAGGAGTGATTCATGGATTACAAGCACTGTTTACTCTTCCCAAGTACTCAAATTTGATTGCCAGAACCCTGAAAGCAGATCATAGCTTTCTGTAGCTCCACTACTGGGGAATCCAATGCCTGACTTTGGTCACCAGTGATATCAGGCAAACATATGGTACATGAACATACACACAGGTAAGATCCCCATGAACATAATATTAAGTAAAACAAAATAAAAGATTGTGATTGAGTTAAAGAGAAGAACTAATAAAGACAAGTCATTTTGATTGTAATAAGAAATCCTGTTTCTCAAAGCAGACTATGTAAAAAATAGAACATTTTCTTAAACATGAAATTTAACATTTATTCCAATGAACTTCCAAATGCAAAAAAAAAAAAAAAAAAAAACCCCATACAGCTATATTAATGTAACTACTCAAATGCACAGTCTTGATCTTTACACCATCACAATATGATATTTATGCATCTCACCAAACTTTTATAGAGCTACCATGTCCATTCTAAAACCAAAGGGCTTTCTTAGGATCTGACACTTTAATTAATTTTAACTAAAAATTTACCATCAAAAACTAAAATAAAATATATGACAATGTTGAAAATAGAAAATAATTTTAAAAAATAAACCTTAAGAACAACAAAAAAACTTTCTTCTAATATGAAACAGAGCTATATAAGCAATAACACTTTATATTCCAGAAATAATTATTCAAATTTAAGAAAACAAATTACAGTAGTAAATACTAATGTCTAGTCTTTATTTTATCAAATTGCCTAAGAAAATTCAATTTCTATACATAAAGCCCAATGGGATCTTTTTTCATATGTTTGAGTTTCTCTGTAAAAATTGAAAAAAAAGAAAGACACAGGCATTCCATTATTTATTTATATATATTTATTTTTATAATTACTTACTTTATACATCCTTAATGTTTCCTCCATTCTGCCCCTTCCTCTTTAGAGACCCTACCCTTCCCCTGGTATCCTCTCTACCCTGGTGTATCAAGTCTCTGCCAGATTAGGGACGTCCTCTACCACTGAGGCCAGAAAAGGCAGCTCTGTTGAGAAACAGAGAGCCTCAGCTCCAGTTGTTGGTGGGACCACATAGAGACTGAGCTGTATGCCTGCTACATATGTGCCAGGGGCCTGATTCCAGCCCCTGTGTGCTCTTAGGTTGGTAGCTGGTAGCTCAGTTTATGAGAGCACACAGAGGTCTCGGATAGATGACTCTGGGTCCAGTTGTGGGTTCCCATCCCTTTTAGGGCCTTCAATCCTTCCCCCAACTCTTCCATAAGAGTCCCAGACCTCTGTCCACTGTTTGGCTATGGGTATCAGCAACTGTTTCAGTCAGCTGCTGGGTAGCGCCTCACCAAATACAGTTATTCTTTGCAAGCATAATATAGTGTTATTCATCCAACAGAGGGCTAGTATCTAAAATACATAAAGAACTCAAGAAGGTAGACACTAACCAACCAAATAACCCAATTTAAAATAGGGTACAGAACTAAACAGAATTCTTAACAGAGGAATCTCAAATGGCCCAGAAGCAATAAAAGAAATGTTCAAAGTCCTTAGTCTTCAGGGAAATGCAAGTCAAAACAACTTGCTGAGATTACATCTTAAAGTGTTCAAAATGGCTAAGATAAAAACTCAAGTGATAAGACAAGCTGGCTAGGAAGTAGAGCAAGGGAGCACTCCTCCATTCCTGGTAGAAGTGCAAACTTGTACAACTACTTGTGAAATCAATTTGGTGGTTTCTCAGAAAACTGGGAGTAATTCTATTTCAAAAACCATTCAAACTTCTCTGGGCATATACCCAAAAGATGCTCCAAGATCCCACAAAGACATTTGCTCAGCTGTTTTCATAGCAGCTTTATTTGTAATAACCAGAAACTAGAAACAACGTAGATGTCCCTGAACTGAAGAATAGATAAAGAAAATGTGGTGTATCTACACAATAGAATACGATTCAGCTATGTAAAAGAAAGACATCATGAATTTTTCAGACAAATGTATGGAACATGTGAATATCATCCTGAGTGAGATAATCAAGTCCCAAGAGGACATGCATAGTATGTACTCATTAATGAGTGGATATTAGCCATAACATACAGGATACCGATGCTATGCTTTGCCTTTATCCAGTCAAGGGCAAATACTATGAATTGCGCTTCCTCTATTTACAGTGTCTAAATTTTACTTTTATTTGCCTGAAGTAATTGTTGTCTCAGAGGCTTACTGTTGAATAATCTCACCCTTTCTAGTTCTTTCTGAACTGTGACAGACTAGTTCAACTTGCCTGTTCAAACTCCTCTCCAAACAGACTGATGCACTCTGACTTCTCTTAGCTTCTCACTGAACTGCTCTGCTCTGAAAATCTACCTCTACCTCCATAAAATGAACTTCCTGGAACTGAACTCAACTGAACTTTATTGCACTGCCTGAACTGAACTTAACTGCACTAGCTCAAATAGATATCACTTTCAAACATGTCTGCTTCCTTCTACAAATTATCCTTAGCTACATTGTTTGGGTTTAAAGGCATATCTTAAGGACATATCTGTATTTCAGTTAGATCATACGGTGAACTAGAACATGTCTGCATTCTAGCTGAATCATATAGTCTTAGAAGGTCTCTGGACATGATATTGTGCCAGAGAAGCCTCATTTCTGGACTAAAATTCCTCTACAAAAATGGTTGGTCCTACCTTAATTATTTTAATCAAGAAAATCCGTCTCAGATATGCCTAGTATTCAATAAACCCAGTTGATTCCTCACAAGCCTGACCTGAAGTAATTTTAGGTCTAACAATCTATATTAGGCATCGGAACATTTCACTTCAAAATTCTTTAGAAGCTTAGCTTGAGAGCTGATTGCCGATTCTGTAATGCTGTGATTATATGCTTTCTAACTCCTCTGGAGAGGGACAACCACAAACTCATAGTAATTTTATGTTAACTGTAAATCATGAAATTGATCCTTTGGCTATAACCACATTTTATAGAACTATTCTTCATGTTAATAGGTATATATTAGTAAATAAAACAAAGACATAAACTATTTAGTTGGTAACTATTGATTTAATGGACTCGTGTGACATTTGAGCTTTTATAATATGCTTGTTTCCATATAATAATTAGCAGTATGATAGAAAAATAATATCCAGTTAACAAAATATTAAATAATATTTAAATATGAGTTAATTTTGAACCTGTGATGGTTAGTATTATCAACTTGACACAAACTAGAAAGAGCTGGGGAAATTTTGAGGAATTGTTTTTCTCTAATTTGCTCATGAGCAAGTACTGTGCCATTGCCTTGATTGATTAATGATGTAGGAGGGCCTAATCCAAGATACAGGGGCCACAGCTATACAGGTGGTCCTGGGTTGTATAAGAAAACTAGTGGAGGGGAGTGGGAAAAGAAGCAAACAAATGGGTAACCATCATCATCATCATCATCAATCATATCATCTAATGTGCCAGGATAAGGAGAGGAGAGAAGACCTGGAGGCAGTGTTTCTTTATGATTTCTGCTTCAGTTCCTTCTTCCAGGTTCCAGCTAAATTTCCTGTCCTGTCTTCCCTTGGTAACGAATCTAAAACCTAAGCCTATTTGTTCCAAAGTTGTTTGTTGTTTTTGATCATGGTTTAAAAGCTAACTAGTACAGAATTTACCAAGCAGCTATGTTTCAGTATTCACATAATACCTAATTTTGTCATTTAATTTAAGTGTGTGTGTGTGTGTGTGTGTGTGTGTGTGTGTGTGTGTGTTTAAGGATACATACAAGTGCTTGCTCACAGAGGTCAGAAGTTAGTGTCAGATTCCCCTGCAGTTAGAATTATAGGTGGTTATGGGATTGAAGACTTGGATACTGGTAAACAAATTCAGGTTTTCTGCAAAAGCAGCCAGTACTCTTACCCACCCATCCATCTCTTAAGTCCTTACTGTTTTGTTTGTAAAATAAGACAAACCATCCAGTATTGTGTACATAAATAAAATCATGGTAGCTCTAACTATTTTTATGTAATTAGTCTTTTATTTCTTTCATTTGGCAATGGCAACATGGTTTATCCATCTATACACACTGTGCACAAAATAATTCAAATTGTTTTAGGCTGTGTAAATTACCATCAGAAAAAAAGACATATCTTACTTGGTAACCTAGTGTTCTCTTAATTAAACTCCATCATATATATATATATATATATATTACTTTGGTTATGAAAATATTTTATAGAGCTACTTTTCATGTTAATGGGTACATATTAGTAAATAAAACAAAGACATTAAGCTATTTAATTGCATAGCTATTGAATTAATATACTGGACTTATACTTAATTTTTCATAATATGCTTGTTTTAAAATTAGATTAACAATATAATATATATATATATATATATATATACACAATGAACACACAACAAAAAGACATCTAATTTTGTGACAAACATCATATTTTCAAATTAAAATTCTTACCACAAATTAATTTTATTTAGACTAGTGAAAATTTTCTTAACATTATTTTCTTCATGGTAATGAAATTAATGTATAATAACTTTTATTTAATTCATTATTATGCATACATTATCTTCAGGTCCCGGCTCTGGCCATTCCACTGTCTGTACATGACATGCTTAAATACAGTGAGACGCTGAACTGATTTTCTTTTAAATTAGCTAATGCTTTAGGCAAACCCAGGATTCAATGGTTTCATGTCTTGCACTATATGTAGCTTGTGAGAGTGAACTTAAATACAACTTTCAAAAATACAAGTAGCTGGGTCAGAGCATATTAAGGAATACGAAGCAAAATTAGTACCAGAAAATACTCCAAATTTAGCAAGAAATTTGAGTTAAGTAATTTAAGAAAACATATTCAAATGTTATATGCAATCATTTATTTTTCTTTCCCTAATGGCATCAGGGGCAACCAAATAAAGGATGGTAACAACTGACAATGGAATTTTGATTGAAGTTAAAGGGTGTAGAGCAGGGATAGTGTGTTACCTCTCTATTAAAACACATGCAGTCTATATTCATGGACGGGATGGCAGAAATACTAGTACTAGTGTTACATAAAAATTTCTGGTAATTTGAGTGATTCCCACTGTATTATAGGAACATGGTCCTTTGAGACAGAGATACTTTTAGGACGTCAGTGTCAGCTTGTATTGCACAGTGAGGGGTTTTATCAACAATTAAACGAGAAAGACAAAAGTAAACTTCTCTAGTTAAGGAAATAGGAAACAGAATGAAGGAAGCTGTTGTATCTCTTTACCTTAATTCCATGCAACGACCCAGTAATACCAGGTCTCATTGGCAGAGAGAACATTACTATTTTCCTTGCATCTAATGAATTGATATTTGGCAAGCACGTTGTCTAACAGGTGTTCTAAAATTGTATTCAGCACTATAATCATTATTGGTAATATGGGTAATTTTAAAGAATTTCTGTTGCATCAAGATTTTCCGAGGACTGAATTGATTTCAACATTGGTATTATGACCACGACTCATGTATGCAACACATACTGACAATTATGTTACAGAAAATAAAGAGAAGAAGGAGTCCAAGCCACAGGATTCATGAAGTATTGTAAAATTTCATAGATGAAATGGATTATTTTAAAAGCATATTAAGATACAAATAAAAGCAGATGATAAAACAGAAGCACAAAATTAGAAGAAATATGGTTTGGACTCTTGGAATGTTTAAAAAGAAAGAGATAATTTCTAATTTACTTTCATATCAATGAATCATGGAGCCAGGCGGTGGTGGCGCACGCCTTTAATACCAGCACTTGGGAGGCAGAGGCAGGCAGATTTCTGAGTTTGAAGCCAGCCTGGTCTACAGAGTGAGTTCCAGGACAGCCGGGCTACACAGAGAAACCCTGTCTCAAAAAACCAAAAAAAAAAAAAGAAATCATGGGGAGTGAAGGAAAATGGCCCATATGACCAGAGATAAGTGTTAAAATCAAGAAGCCTAAACATCTTCTCATCAGATGTGTTATTTATAACTATAGTTTAACAGCTGTATATCTCATTTTTCGTTGTGGATGAATTGGGACATATATTACCTGATAACTGTTCTATTTTTGTCATTGGTACGCAGAATGATACATACTTGATCCATTGCTTAAAAAGGGTCACACGAGAGAATCATCACTTGTTTTAAATAGCTGTCCTTGATAAGGGGTAACTGACATAGTTCTAAACTTTTGGCTTACCAAATTTAAGTAAATCTATAAATTAGTGAGTTGTAGTTTTTATGAAAATTTGAAAAAGAAGATTCATTAATGGGGAGAAATAATTTGAAGGTGATATATTAACTTACTATCAATTATTCATTTATGAATACAGAGTAATAATGAATGTCTTTGAATTCAGACTTTTTGGCAATTCTATTTCTGTAATAATCCAAGGGTCATTTTCTTGTGTTGTTCGACTTAATCTTTGCTTATTTATTCTTACTGGGATTAATTTCTAAATCCTAAGAATGTAGAAAATACTGATGAGAAACTTCCTCAATTTAGCATGAGATAGCACAGTCACAAATGATATGAACCCATAGGGAACTTTACCATCTCTACAAGACTGCATACAAGAGGAAACATTGGAACTGAGAATATCCTAGTTTTCTTTCTGTTCCTGTGATAAAACATGGAACAAAACTAATTTAGGGAGGAAAAGGCTCATGCCAGCTTAGAGCAAAGGGTAGGTATTCAAAGCTGTAAACTTCAGATAGGAATTGAAGCAGAGGACTTGGTGAAACAGTTTTTACCAGCTTGCTCTTGGTGGCTTTTTCAGCTTACTTTTTCAAATTCAACTCAAAAACACCTGAATCATGAATCAGGCATCTTTCAGAAAGAAAAAGGCTCAGAGATCTTATCAATGTGGACACTGTGAACAGAAGAAATGTGATAGAGTCAGAGTAAAGCAGCTTCCTTGCCTCACAGGTGGCCATACTTAGGCTGGCTACTGCATCCTATAACGCTCCAATTTATACAAACAGAGAATGAAAACAATGTAATAGGAGAAAACGTTCAGGAATTTTTAAGCAGGGTAGAAATAGGTTGATTGGTTTTTGCTAGGTTTGTTTTGGCTCTGCCATTCATACTGAATGGGTTCCTGAAATAATGCAAAATTACAAAATAATAAATTAATAAGATTTAGAATTAAGTATTATTCTGTTTTTTCTATGTGATGTAAATCACCTTGATAGAGTGTCACAGGAGTTCAAAATGAGGTAAGGGCAAAACTTAATCATTTAGTATGGGAAAAGATATTAAGTATTATGTCAGTGGCAAAACATTGATGAATACATATGTTATAAATAACATGGAATGCAGAAATGAATAATAATGATGAATAAAAGGCCATTTAAGACTCTATATTTTACTTAAATATTATGTGTGACATGGTGTCACATTTTTAAAGATAAACAAAAGCTTGATGTAATAAAAATATTAACTCATATTGTCCATCTTAAAAAGCTTAATTAGCACGATGTCAATATAGAATGCATCTGTTAGTGACAAAAAACAAATTCCATTGAACACTATAAACAAATAAAGTATTTTGTGTGTGTGTGTGTGTGTGTGTGTGTTGTATTGTGTGTGTTGTGTTGTGTGAATTCTTCTTCTATTCCAGCACGCTGTTCTAGTGAATTAGATTTTGTGTGTGTGTGTGTAAACAATAGTCAATTGACAACAGAAGGGAACAGATTTAGCAATTTTGCAAAGTTCAACTGAGAAAAAATATCTGTTTTCATATTAACTGAATGGGAACTCAGGTGTATCAAACCTTCCCCCAAACTGATTCATTTTCTTTTATTAACAACTCTAAAATTTAGAGTGAGACATTCAGAAACAAATAACAAACACAGCAGCTAGATGTTTACAACTCAGTTGAAATATATAGTGATATAAATAAGTCAATATTTTTATTTCTATGCTATGGTCAAAATGTTTTTTTTTTTTTTCAATTTGAAATTAAGACTTAAGGAATTATGTAAGCTCTTTAGGAATCTAATGAAAAGAGTTCATCTGCAAACTCCGAAGGCATTCCTCCATATGATATTAAAGTAGGAAATCATCACAGCTGGGTAACCTGCTCAGAGGGAGGAGAAGACCAGCATTGTAAAGGAGAATTTGATCATATTCTCTGATTATTACATTCCGAGAGAAGAGAATAATTTATTCCTTCCACATCTGTGAGTCAGAGTGAGGAAATGATGGGAGAAAGTACAAGTGTGGTACAGGGATCCAAAGAATAGCATAGCACAGCATAATTCTGAACATAATCCATGAGAAGCAATCCCCACACACTCTTTGCACATAACTTTGGTGGGTATAGGACTCTTTTAAATACCCCACTTATAAAGAGAAAGTGCAAAATAAAACCTATATAGCCCAGGTGGAAAAAAAATCACAAAATATAGTTCTCATTCTATTCTCCTGAGTTTGTAGTGGAAATACATGAAACTATCTCACAAGTGAAAAATCTAAATTTGTAACTGTATTTCATAAAATTAAATTTTCTTAAATGCTATCTCGCCTGACTCTCTTGTTCTGTTTTACTTTGTTACATAAATTTTCTTATAGGTCATTTGTTTACATAAGTATGTTATACTTATTTATGCATTTTAAGTTTAATAGGTTCATTTATAGAAACAAGCATGATTATGTATGATAAGGTGAGGTAAGTGCAAACTTGTCACCAAGCTAAGACTGGGAAGGTTGAGCGGATTCAGAAACCCTGTTAAATTCTCATAACTGAAAATGGTAGACATTTTATCTACTCCAGACATGGTTACTTTCCTGGAGCACGCGACCAAGACACCCCTCATGAAGATCTTAATGGTTAGTCACATAGCACAGAGCACAGGATTCCCCATGCTAATGAGGTATCTAGATGGACCAGTCCTCACTCCTGAGGGTTTAGCCAGTAAGCTACCCTTCAGGGACAAGCAATAAACGTTTGGACAAGCAAGGACTGTCTCTCTCATCAAGAACTGCTTTGTGGGGAATCATTCCTTATACAGATTCATACAGATCTAGCTGCCTAAAACTCCCTCAGAAGGCCTTTCTGCCCTCCAGATATAGACACTCACCCCTGAGCTGAGCCAGAGTTCCCCCTCCCTAGGACAGTTTCCTTCTTCCCAACTCCATTGGGTTCCCTGGGAGTTTGAGAGCAACATGCCTCCTCAGCCTAAGCCTGCCTCATTTCTCACCCCATCTTAGGCTATGTTTGAAGCTTAATGCCTCTGGTTTAGTCTGCCTGAGCAGTGTTCACACACACACACACACACACACACACACACACACACACACATAGACAGACACGAGCTGGAAAGAGAACCCACATGATACAATTCCTTTATGCTTTTTATTTTCAAACAGAAACATGTTTAGGATGTCAAGTAGATATGTTATTTGTATATACACACGTATTTGTGTGTGTGTGTGATAAGACTATTCAAATGCATATAAAAATAAATATAATATATAAAAACAATATTATATACAATATAATATATACATATATTATATACATATAGAAATATGTATAATATTATGTATTTAATAAATATAATATAATATATATAAATATATAAATATATATATTTGAGAAAGGAAACACGATCCAAGTATATTGTCCTTGCTAGCCTAAAACTCTATGTGTGCAGCTGTTTTTGTGCTAACAGAAATTATCCTTCCTTTGCCTCCTGGGTCCTGGGATTAAAGCTGGCATCATCCCCCAATTACTTTTAAAGCAGCTATTTTAATAGAACTCAATGACTCATTTTCCTCAGAATTTTGTAGAAAATACTTGTTCCTTACTAGTCACATGCTTTCTACCTTTTTTTTTGAAGATTTGAAAAGATGTCTAGTAACAAGTAACTACATCAATTATTGATTTGTATTCTGAAGTTGAAACCATTTTTATTGTTCTTTTATACAAAATATACACGAGAAAGTTTACTTTATTTGCTTACTTTCTTATGTTACGTACTGGAGACAGTCTTACTAGATACCTAAGTCGATCTTTACCTCCTATGCCACTTGCCTCGGCTTCGACATTGAAGGCATTATACATTTATGTCACAATACATAATTGCTTTTTATCTTTCCATTAAAACATGATCATGAATATTGATAGCAAACAAAATTAATATTGATTGAAAGTATATTGCATGTCTGTCATCCCAGATATTATCTGTTTTTATTGGAAACATGAGAAGATCTTTCTGCTACATATTTTGAAATGTTATCTTCAGACTTTCATACCGTAGATATTAGAAGAGACCCTGTGTATCTAGGGTGCACACTGCACCATGTTACGTGTTTTCATGCCCCTTTCCTTCACATATTTAATAAAATAGTATCTATTCCACAATAATCTGTTCCTATTTCTTTGAAATCGAAACCAACAACACTTGCATTTCTTTACATACTTTGGTTTATTTGGCAAATTGTCCCCTATTTCTACAAGTATTGCTGAAAATTATATAGTTTTATTATTTTAAAAGGATAATAAAACATCCATTTTGAGTACAGTCTTATGATTTATTAATTGTTGAAGTCTTGACACATTTGAGTGATGAAGCCATAGATATCTGAGTTATTGATTTCATATCTGTGATTTGACAACTAGGAGAAAGATTACTATATCATTTCAGATTTGTTTTGCTGGTACTTTGAGGAAAACTCCACACTAATTTCTACATAGTACAGTTTCTACATAGTATTCTGATTTATATTTTCTTGGCATTATACCTCTTTTTTCTCACATCAAAAAACAGTTTTTGTTTTTGTTGGGGGGTACTTTTTGTCTTTTATTGATAATGGCCACCTGAATGAACTGAGTTGATATGTCCTTTCAGTTTTAATTTGGGTTTCCCTCATTTTCAGTGCAGATGGATATTCTTTCATATAGCTTTTTTTTTGTCATTTATATATCTTTTTCAGAAATGTCTTTGAGACTACAATTAATTGAATTCCAATGTCACGCAACATATTTTCTTCAAGATATTACAATATTATTTGACTCAAATATTCATTTAATGGTGATTAGATTTTATATTGAACAATTATATTTTAAAGTGGAGAAGATGTAAGAATGATTTCAATAATTAAAGCAAATTAACTATCTTTAATAATTACGTATTAAAGATAGTGCTCCCAAGTGTCAACCCATAACCCATCTGTCTTTCAAATTGACAATAATCACTGAAATTAACTGAACAGCAGGAATTGAATTTGCTTACAGATTTCAATGGATTTCCATAATATATCCAATAGATCCAAATTTCCAGATTAACAAGACAATTGTTTAATTGTATATAAAATTTCCCATTGAAGGTAGGCATCAGTATTTTCCTTAAATGACAAGTCATGCTATTCTGTCTGTCATAAAGGTGATATGATCTAAAGTTTTATTATTGATTAGCACTCTGTTTCACTCCATATTGAGGGGAGTGTCAGAAAGATCTGTCAATGCCTAGCCTCTTGGTACTCTTTATTATCTTCTAAAATGTTTTTAAAGTTGAAAATATTAACCTGAAGTTATTAATTTCTTTCAAAGTATACTAGTGAATACCTTCCCTTATGCAGTTACACTGAAGTATTGGTGTGAATCACTTGGCCTTTTCTATGCTGGGAAGTATATCAAATAATTACATGCAGTAATTGTAAATTTTAATATGACACATATTATAAAGGATACAAAAGGAAATGAAATTAAATCTAGCACTGTAATAACCAGTGAGAGAAATTGTGGCTCTTTTAAATTTGATATATGTTTAATAATATGTAATCTAAAAGGATACAGAGAAGAGAAAAATAAAAGGAAAAATGTTAGTCAACTGGCCATTATCTGACAGGAAAATTGGTAAAAGCTATATTAGTACTCTATATTTTATATATTTCTAACTCAAAATAAGTGATAATCATAGTAAAATGACTTTGATTTAAAGTTATTTGAATATGTGGGCCTTCTTTCTGGATATGAGATATTTTAAAATATATGGAGATATACTTCTGATAACTTAAATACAGACATGTCAATTTTTCTAAGATATTCATGATCTTTGCCAATTTCATATATGAAAAGATGCCTTCATCAGGTAATGTGCCCTTGAATACTGTCCAGAATAGCTTCAGAAAGACCTGATAAAAATGTCAAACTAATGTTGACTTAAATTTTAGGTGTTTGAATATTTCATAATTTCAGTGGTTTAAAAAGAATCCCTAGACTTTTTTACAAATCTTCATAAAGAAGCTGAAAAGATGCTGAATCATTTAAGAACATTTGCTGTTCTTGAGGAGGACTTGAGATCTATTTGTAACAGCTACACGACGACTTCCAAACATTTTTATCCAGGTACAGGAGATCAAAGAACTCTTCTAAAATTAATGGTCACCAGGTCATGGTGCACAGACATACAGTCAGACAAAAACTAATACACATACAATATCAATTGTAAAAGATAAAAATATTGTATGCCTAAGACTAAAAATCAATAAAATATTTTTTTAAAAAGTTACGATAAATACACAACTTAGTCTTTAAAATATCATATGTATGCTAATTCCAACATATAAACATTCACATTTTTTTTATTGAAACAATAAAAAAAACATTTTTTTTATTGAAATAAACCAGGGCCACAACTAAGTTACATTTCTGAAAAAAGTATAATTAATGACAGTAAAATTTATAATGAATCACCTTTTTTTTTTTTTTTTTTTGGTAGAGGAATTTTCATCCAGCAACATGTCTGCTCTGGCAAGGGATCAATCCAAAGATATGATCTGGTCAGAATGCAGACATATCCTGGGTCACAGAATGACCTGTCTGCAATACAGGCACACTTAATATACACATTTAATGTAAACAATGTAAATAAATTAAGCTTGTAGAGGGCAGCAGTCATGTTTGAATGTGATGTCTCACTGAGTGGCAGAAAAAGTGACAAATCAGCAAAAGATTTGACAG
Organism: Mastomys natalensis; assembly: GCA_021653895.1. Taxonomy (NCBI): domain Eukaryota; kingdom Metazoa; phylum Chordata; class Mammalia; order Rodentia; family Muridae; genus Mastomys; species Mastomys natalensis. The sequence continues at coordinate 118,249 of JAJTUV010001188.1, read as the reverse complement.
AATAAGTCAGAGATTGGATGAGCCCAGCTTGCAATATGAAACTAAAGAGCAGCATAAACCATTGAACTGATCATGGGGTTCCCAATGGAGGAGTTAGAGAGAAGACTGAAGGAGCTGATGAGGTTTGTAGCCTCATGGGGAGAGCAATAATATCAACCAACCATAGCTCCCAGTGTCTAAACTACCAGCCTGGGAGCACACAGGTAGGGACCCATGACTCCAGCTGTATATGTAGGGGAGGATGGCCTTGTAGGGCATCTGTGGGAGAGGAGATCTTTGGTCCTATGAATGTTGGATGCCCCAATGTGGGGAATTTGAGGGTGGAGAGGTGGGAGTGGTGGGTGGGTGGGTGGTGGGTGGGTGGGGACACATTCTCATAGAAGCAGGAGGAGGCGGTATGGGATAGGGAGTTTCAGGGGAAATGTGGAAAGGGTTATAACATCTGAAATATAAATAAATAAAATATCCAATTAAGAGAGAGAGAGAGAGAAAGAGAGAGAGAGAGACAGAGAGACAGAGAGAGAGACAGAGAGAGAGACAGAGAGAGAGAGACAGAGAGAGAATATCAGTCCCATTCTGCTCTGTTGAATTCCTGAAGTTCAGTTTAGTTCAGTTCAGTTCAATTGAGTGAAATTCAGTTAGTTGAGTGGAGTTGAGTTTGTGGTATAGTCCAGTGCAGGTCAGCAGAGGTGATTGAAGCCAGAGAATGAGAAGTAGCCAGAAGATTAGAACATATTGCCTGAGTCAGTTTGAGGATAAGCAAAACAATTCAGTAAGAAGCTGAGAGAAGGCAGATTGAATCAGTCAACTGGTGAGGATTTTTGCTCCAGAATAGCTGAGTTGAACCAGCCAGCCATAGTTCACATATAACCTCAAAGAGTGAGCTTATTAAGCAGTAAGTTTCTGACATGATAATCACAAGTGAATAAAATTTTCACAGTATTTACTTCCTGATTTTATGCATTAAATATATGGAGCAAGAACAGTATATAATGGACTGAAAGTTCAAGGATAAAAAAATTGTAATATGTTTGTATGAAGGCATAGGGAGATGAAAATAGGAAAAGGTTTCTTAATGACATATATGTAACATAATTCTCAGAACGCAAGTTATTTTCTTCTAGAAATCATCCACTCTGACCCAGAATTGTTCCTGTCTAAAAGATCTGCAAGGACAAAAACGGAGAAGAGACTGAGGTAAAGAAGGTCCAGTGACTGGCTCAACTTGTGATCTATCTCGAGGGGAGGCCCTAAGGCCTGACACTATTACTGATGCTATGGTGTGTTTACAGACAGGAGCATAGCATGGTTGTCCTCCTAGAGGCCCAACAAAACTGACTGAGACATACCCAGATACTCTTACCCAACCAATGGACAGAAGTCAGGGACCCTAGTGATGGATTAGAGAAAAGCTGGAAGAAAGAAAGGAAGAGGGCAACTCCATAGGAAGACCAACAGTCTCAACTAACCTTGATCCCTGAGATCTCTCAGAGACTGAGCCAATGACCAGGTAGCATACACTAGCTGGTCTGAGGCCCTGGACACATATACAGTTAAGGACTGCCTGGTCTGGCCTCAGTGGAAAGATGTGCCTAACTCTCTAGAGACTTGAGGCTCCAGGGAGTAGGGAAGCTTGGCAGGGTAGGATGGGCTAGGGTGGATGTGGGGTAGAGTTTAAGGTGGGGAAAGTGGGGAGATCCTCTTAGAGAGAGGAGGGAGGGGGAATGGGATGAGAAACTGTTGGAATGCTGACGAGGATGGGGAAAAAAACTGAACTGTAATAAAAAGATTAAAAAAAAATAAAATAAAGAACTAGAGATGTATTAACAGCCCCAGGAATTTAAATTTCATCTGCCACAAAAAAAAAGCAAACAAACAAAACAAAACAAAAAAGAAAGTTGATTATGGACTCATCATTCAATTGTCATATAGGCTTTCAGCATAAGATATAGTGACTTTAATATCATTAAACATGATTGACATGACATGGATTCAGAGTCAGGATATCAGCTTGAAAGCTACGTTTGTACTAGCAAACTTTAATGTTTTGGGACAATCTGTTTTCTTCAAGTCTTCATATTTATATGTGGATGTTTTTGTTTCATAGCATTTAAAATGTCTTACATAGAAAAATATCAATTTTCAAAATGACGAAACATGTTTGGCTTCATTGGTATTAATATTGTAAGGACAATTTAAATATAATTGCCTTTAAAACACAGAAAAAACATATATATTATTTCTACAGCTTAACAATGGTCATATAACCCATAAATAACTTATTTCAACTTCCAAATGCTTAGCTTATTCATTTACAAAGAGTAACTTATAACATTCTAGTATATAGCTAAAAGTGAAAGATTTTCTGAGTTGTGAATGGGTAATGGAGAAAGTTAAGGCATTTAAAGTGTTTTATGGATCCCTTGGTATTTCATTTGAAGAGGTAATTAATTCAATATTCACTTAACTGCCCAGAACTGAAACTACTTTGATCTGTCTTGGATTTAATGAGCACTCATTTTGCCATGTGTACTATGACCCACTATATCATTCAGTGGGATATCTTTAAATTGCTAATTAGACAATACCATGGATAATTACACTGTAAAAGGTTGTATGAGTATAGAATATAGGTAGTTCCTTAAGTATTTAGGTATTTTTTATTAAATATACTCAATCATTTACAAATAAATACATGTGGTATTTTCCACATAAATAATAGTCACAGTTTTTGTGTCTCATGTGACATGTGAATTTTTTCTTTTACTAAGAAAGGGAAGTCATTTTCTTCCCATTTTCTTTGTTGTGGCTAGTTATGCTCTTTAATTTTCTATACTACTAAAGATTATATTACAAATGGATTTGACAACATTGAGCAACTGTATATTCTTTAATTACCTTTCTATGATGTCTTTTTTTTTGGATATTTTATTTACATTTCAGATGTTATCCCCTTACCCCACTTCCCCCCTCCCACCAGGAACCCCTATCCCAGCCCCCCTCTTCCTGCATAGGATGTGCCCCCACCTACCCCTGACTCCCACCTCTCCACCCTCAAATTTCCCCACACACGGTGTTCAGCCTTCATGGGACCAAGGATCTCCTCTCCCACCTATATCTGACAGGACCATCCTCCCTTTTATTGTAAAAAAAAAAAAAAAAATTCCAATTATATACCTAACACTTTCCTAGTTTGTTTGCTTACTTATTGAGTTGTCATTAGTGAACTCTATGATTGCTTTTCTTCCTAGGAATTTATTTCCTTTCTCTTTGCCTTCATGGCAATATAGGCAATTCTTCATTAAAAGTAGTTTTACATCCTCATTGCTTTTGTGATCCTTTTATGCCAGAATTCATTTGTTTGTGTGTGTATGTGTGTGGTGTGTGTGTGTGTGTGTGTGTGTGTGTGTTAAGCACACACTTAAAACATGTCTTTCTCCTAGTGTTGATAAAACAATTGGCAGTCAGGATAACAACAAGGATATGGAGGAAGGAGAACATTCCCTCATTTTTATGGGGATGAAACTTATGTAGCTACTGTACAAATCAAATGCCTGCCCCTCAGGAAGCTAGAAATCAATGTACCTTAATATCCAGCTATACCAATCTTAAGATACTGAAAGGATACTTTATCCTACCACAAAGATATGTAGAGAAAATTTAATCAAGCAGCATGGCTGCTCTGGCAAGAGATTGCATTCAAAGAACTTCTATGTCTCTGTAATCCAACTGACTCTCTCTGACTTGAGTACAGACACACCTTTGTACACACCTTTCATCTAAAACAATGAAACTAATGTTAGATTATAGAAGGAAGCAGCTATGTTTGAACGTAATGTCTAATTGAGGGGCAGACAGAGAACAAAACAGAAAGAGGCTAGTTTACGAACAATAGAAAATGAGAATAAGTGAGTTCAGTGAGTGCTATGCAGTCAGTTGTGTGCAGTTTGTGAGTTCAATTCATGCAGCTCCATGCAGGTGAGGAGAGGCAGGCTTATTAGGATAGTTTTAGAGAGTCAGGTTGGAAGTAAATCTAGAACAAGCCAGAGAATCAGAAGGACCCAGAAGACTACAACAGATTGCCAAAGTTAGCTTGAGGCCTAGCAGAGTAATTCTGTCAGAAGCCTAGGGAAGACAGTTTGAGTCAGTCAGCTTGGAGAGGAGCTGGAGCCAGAAAGGCTGAGTTGAACCAGTGAACCAGAGTTCAGAAATAGTTAGAGAGGGTCAGTTTATTTAGCAGTAAGCCTCTGAGATGATGATTACCTCTAGAGAATAAAAATGTATTTACAGAGACACCTGTTTATGTTTACCGTTGTCCCACTTAATATAATAAAAAATTAGAAAAAATAACCCTAAATGTCAGCCAATGGATGAATGAACAAAGAAAATGTTGTATATTTACTCAAGAGAACATTAATAAACCACTAAAAATAAAATAATGAAATTTATAGATAGATGAATGGAAGCAGGAAATAATCAATCTGCATTAGGTAACCCAATCCCAGAATGAAAAATATGATATGAATCTTCATACATAAAGATATTAGCCATTAAATAAATGATAAGCAAGCTACAATTTATATAGCCACAGAGATTATATATATGTGGTAGGGGATTGACGAGGAGGAGAGAATCTCCTTTGGAAGGGGAAATAGGATAGTGACAGTTGGACAAAGGGTCAGGATGGAAATCTGAGGATCAACTACAGAAGAGGGTGACATGAAGGGAATCTGGGGAAAGATACCTAAAAGTAATAGCCAGTTGACAGCTCATATTGAAATTAATAACAATAAATCTCTTTAATTTCATTCATGTTTGAAGCCATTTGACTTAGTTTGGATTTCCACTGCTGTGAAGAGACATCATGACCAAGGCAACTCTTACAAAGAAAATCATTTAATTGGGGCTGGCTTACAGTTTCATAGGTTCAGTACATTATCATCATAGTGGGAAGCATGGCAGCCTGCAGGTTTAACATGGTGCTAGAGGGGCTTAGAATTCTACATCTTGATCTGAAGGCAGCCAGGAGAAGACTACTGTATTTTACACCTGGCAGAGCTTGGGCACATATATTACCTCAAACCCCAGCTTCCACAGTGACACACTTGCTCTAACAAGGTCACACCATCTCCAATAATGTCATACCTCCTAAATTTGCCAGTCTCCATGGGCCAAGCATTTAAAGAAATGAGTCTATAGGGACCAAACCTAGTCAACCACAACACTCTAAATGAAATAACCAAACAATGGAGAAGACAGAGTTCAAACTGGCTATCTCTTGACACCAAATTACTCTTACAGTACCACTAATAGGTGACACATAATTGATTTGTTCACATGATAACCAAAACAACTCAGGATATTGCCAAAGCTATTGGTTTCTCTCCACAACTTAACAGGAACATTCTATTGCTGAAAACAATTCCTACAGAACTCATTGTTCAAGGAGATGTCAAGCTAGAGTCTACCTAAAGCTGCCTTCATTACCTATGGGCTGTCAATTGTACTAATAATACTCTGCATACAACCAAAGGAGACAGGTAAACACAACTTAGCTGTAAAACATGTGTTCTGCAATGGTAACCTACCCACATGATATGTTAGAGTAATATTGACACAAAGTTTGTGGTAGTAACCAACCAATATTCTACTGCATGAGATTAAACCATGCCTGATACTCCTTGAGTGGCTAAGATTCTGAAATTAGATAGGCCAGGGACATAGGTGAAAAACAAGTACTACTACTCTCCCGTAATGGAATCTATCAATTAAATGACTCCTGTAGATATTCTGCTACACTTATAAACAGTCACTTGCTCAGCCATAATCAGAAAAGCGTTCTCCTACAGCAAATGAGAATAATGACAGATACTTACAGCCAGACAAAATGAAATGGATGAGAGACCTAAGAACACTCAACCCTAATTTGAATACCTCGATCATATATACTCCCTCAAGTTCCAGAGACTCCTCTGAAAAGGAGTCAGAAAGAATGTAAGAGCCAAGGGAATGGCGAACACAGAGACAAATAGATCCTCTAAGTGACAAAGAACAAAGCTCATGTGAACTCAGAGTCCAAAACAGCATGCAAAAGTTCCACAGGTGTCTGCACTAGATGCATTCCTAGAACTGAAAAGAGAAAGTACATAAATCCTTATACCCAACCCAGAAGCAATATCCAATTGTTAATCACTTGCAAATGAAAATTAGTTCTCTAAAGTTGTCTTGCTGGGGAAACAAACCACTCTTAAGGGTAAGCAATATGCCCAGGAATAGATGGCCAACAGACAATAAACAAAAGAACATCATTGGAGGTTCATTGTCACTTAAGAAACCTCTTGCTTATATATTATGGCTTACAATTTTGCGATTTTATGTGATTCCCTATGTATGCCAATGTGTGTTTCTCTCTATATATGAATTTATTGTGATTTTTCTTTGATTCTTTTTCTTATGTTTATTTTATCCTATTCCTGATTGTTTATTTTATTTCTTAAAAGTCTGTTTATTTTCTTAGGAGAGATAGAAAGGGTGGTATGTGGATCAAGATGGAGGGGAGTAAGGAGGAACTAGGAAGATTAGAGGGAGGGGAAAATGTAATCAGAATACATTGTATGTGATAAATCCCACTTAGTAAAAGAAAAAGAAATTAAGAATAAAGATATAGTTTAGCATATTTTAATGAACAGGTAAATTGTAATTGTAATCTTATTTTAATTAAATATTTATTTACATTCTAAATGTTGTCCCTCATGGTTGCTCCCTCCCAGAGTTCTTCACCTCATTTCCCCTCACCTTCACTTCTGAGAGGATGCTGTGTCCCCCTTCCCTGAGGCATCAAGTCTCTACAGGATTAGGGGTGTCTTCTACTGAGACAAGAAAAGGCAGTCCTCTACTACATATGTGCCAGAGGCCTGGACCCAGCCCACATATGCTCTTTGGTTTTTGACTTAGTCCCTGACACCTCCCAGAGGTCCAGGTTAGTTGACACTATTGGTGTTCCTACGGGTTGCAATCCCCTTCAATTCCTTCAATCCTTCTCCCTAACTTTCCATAAGGGTTTCCCTGACCCCGATGGGACCCCATAGGGGTCCAATGGTTGACTGTACATATCTGCATCTGTATCAGTCAGCTGCTGGTGGAGCCTCTCAGAGGACAGCCATGCTAACTAACCTGCTGTCTGTAAGCACAACATAGCATCAGTTAGAGTATCAGGGTTTGTTGTCTGCTCTTTGGATGGATCCCAAGTTGGGCTAGTCTCTGGTGAGCTGTTCCTGTAGTCTCTGCTCCATGTTTGTCACTGAATTTCTTTTAGACAGGAACAATTCTGATTCTATTTGAGGTGGGTTGGTGTAACCATCCTTCCACTGAGAGCCCTCTCTAACTATTTCAGGTAGTCTCTTCTGATTCTATCTCCCTACTTTAGTCTAGAGATCTAGTATGTGAGAAGGTCCCAGGACTCAGTGAGAGTGACCTTAGCTGAAATGTCCAATAGGTTAATGTATTTTGCATCTTCACAATTATTGACTTATGTGATTTCCCCTTACAATATCTAGGCATATAAATTTAAAATTATTTCAAATAATAATTTATACTTTAACATTTGTAAGGTTAGTATAACCAACTCAGCCATAATAAGATAATTACCAATATCCAAATTCTTATTAATAATAGAGAAATAATTACAGATCTTGTTTTTTATGACATAAAGTATGCCATTTTACTTTTAACACTTAGGTTTATATAATAGCTGGTGAATTTAGCTTTGGAAATGTATAATATAATTTCTCTTATGTGATGAATATTTAGTATAAAATATTCACAATTTTTGCTTAGTAAATTGAAAAGTATAGGGTTGTTTAAAATAGTATACAAAAATCTGAAACATTTTGTGATAGAACTCTAAAATTGTTTGTAAAGAAGTTACTAGAATTGGAAACTGGATAAATAAGATGGACTAAAAACATTGCTTGGGGAAGCAGTTATGAGGACGCCTACGAGAAATATGCTACACTGATTTTCCTAAAAGAAATAATCTAGGCTTTGTGGGTGATACTTATGGTGGGTGGCTAGAAGAAGAAATTTCATCAATATTATATATCTTACCAATAAAATTATTCTACAAGTGAGATGGAGGTTTTCTGGGTGTGCTAACATAAGTTTACAGTGGCAACTTTCTTGCATATGTAAGCTCTTGTGCACATATGCTCACACAGACCTTCAGTGTTATTTCTCAGAAGGATAAAGAGTTGTAACATTAAAAAACACATAAATGATATATCTGGGGTGTCATGTAAGAAGTTTCCAAATGCACAGATTAAGGGCTCACTGTGCCTGGCCCTAATCTGTGTGGTTGATTCCTCACATCTTCCCAGAAAATTGTCCTTAAAGTTAGAATATATGCTGTATTGATTGTATTCTGGAAACCAAATTTAATACTTTGAAGTCATCATACATTTTTGGCTGCAAAAATTACAAAAAAAAATCTTAAAATTGCATTAAAAGTGCTATTTTTATTCAATGAAACATTTTTTTTTGTTTTTTATTTAGTTTCATAGTGTTTTTGTCTTTATCTATTTAAAATTTTATTTAGTGCTTATATGATGAGATGCATATAATTATGACATTATCACACATATATATATTTAAATATTTTCTTTATTTTCTACTCTTCTTTCCTGCCCTCTTTCCCCTCTTCCGAACTTCTTCATTGCATCTGCATTTCATACATTTGCTTCCATGTCATATGTTCCATTACTGTTGTTCCCTTCCTCTTTTGCAGAGGAAAGACAACACACGATATTTATTTTTGGAGTTTGCTTCATTTCCTATGCAGCAATGATCTAAAATTCTGTCTGTTTTCATGCCATGTTATAACTTTATTTTTCATTAATACTGAAAGACATTTCATGTGTATCTGATTCATACTTTATCTTGTCCTTTGTTATTGGACATCTAAGATGATGTCATAATTTAGATATGGCCTCATAATGGAGATGTTATTTCATAACTTAGTAATGTCATAACAATTGACATAGGAAAGCAAGTTTCTCTAAGCCATAATGATGTATATTTCTGTGGTTATGTTCTGACTTATGGTTTTCAGCCAGATCATGTAAAAGTTCTACATTTTTAGTTTATTAAAAATGGAAGTATCAAAGACTGATTCTCCCTTTCAACAATCATTAATTTCCAAGAGCTCTTCATTTGGGGTGGAAGGGTGGAGTCTTGTGAGATTCCCTGATTGATGTGATTGATGTTGGCTTATCATTTAATATTGTCTTTTTTTTTGTATTCATGTTTTGGTTCCCATATTGTTGAGATTTTATGGATGCAGCTTCCCTGACCAATGTAGAAGATACTTTCTACAGACAACTTCATAATCTCACTATTATCTTTCTGTCTCCGCTTTCAGGATGTTCCCTAGGCCTTTGATATACAGGTTGTGTTGTAGATGTAGATGTTGAGAGAGGAAACATGACAATTGGTTTGTCCTTGGATTTTGACCAGCTGTACTTTTTCTAATGATTCTTTCCATCTGCTACAGACATAACCTTTAATAAACTGTGAGAGCGATATTTCTTTGTAAATATAAGGGCAGTTATTTAGAATGTAGTTAGAAATGATACTGATTTAGGAATATGCAACAGTATGTTTTCCTTTAGGCTTCACTCATCATGATTAGTTGCCTGGCTTACAGTGTTAGGCATGAATTGCCTCCCACTGAATGGGCCTTAAGTCAAACTTGGCTACTGTTTGTTACCAACAAGATGTAACTGCTACAGTTTCATCTTTGCGGATATCTTTTAATCTCTTTAGTATGTGTATGATTCTATGCTGGTTTCTGTAGTTGCCATACTAATTTGATTGTTCTTTTTTTAAAAATGATTACCATTCTGAGGAGGTATCTGAATAGGATCTGAATAGGATCTCAAAAATTTATATTTATTTACATTTTCTGACTGCCAAAATACTGCAGGATTTTTATCAACTTACTAACTCCATTTTCTTTTAATATGAGGAATATCTATCTTTATGGTTTTCATACTTTATCATTTAATAATATATTATAATTATTGTTCATTTAATCTCTAGGTCAGTTTTTGATGTATAACCACCTTCATTGTATCAATTCTGTCGATCTGTGCATGGATATCCATTCTGTTTAATATTGTCTTCTCTATGTTTATCAAAGATATCTTTCATCATCTTAAAAAAATTAATTTTAGAAATTAAACTGACACTATTGTAAATGGAATTGTTTTATGGATTTATTTCTAAGCATGCTTATTATCAATGGATGGGAATATAGTAATATTTATCCTGGCTCCTGGAACTTGACCATAAGTGTTAATTAGATGTAAGAGTATTCTAGTGGAGTCATTTAGGGTATTTCAAATATGAGAGTTTTATTATTACCAAATATGGGATACTTAATTTTCTTCTTATATGTTGGCTTTAATGATGCTGGCCCACAGTTTCAGAGGTTCACTCCATCAACATCATAGTGGAATCAAAGCAGCCTGCAAGCTGAAATGGTGCCAGAGAGGCTGAGAGTTCTACATCTTTATGTGAAGTCAGCCAGGAGAAGACTACTGTATTTTATGCTTGACAGAGCTTGAACATATTTACCACTTCAAAGCCCCATCTTTATAATGACATACCTCTTCCAACAATGGCATACCTGCTCTAATAAGGCCACACCTCCTAATGGTACCACTCCCCATGGGCCAGGCATTCAAACACATAAGTCTATGTGTGAGCCAAATTTATTCAAACTGCCACAGCACTCTAAATGAAATAACCATAAAATGAGGAAGACCAAATTTCCCATCTCATGTCACCAAATTAATCTTCCACTAGTATATAACTAATATATAACTAATGGGTTATACATAATTGAGTGGTTCAGCAAAAGAGTCACATGGGAACCAAAACAACTCAGGCTATTGCCAAATCTATTTGTTTTACTCTCAGAGCTATTTTCTAGTCGTTTTTCAAAGGTTTCATCATCAAAAGTTGTTGAAATTTGTCAAAGGCCTTCCCTTACCTTATCCTGAGGAATGTGATATGTTACATTTATAGACTCATCTATGTTAAAGCATCCTTGCATTCCTAGAATGAAGCCACTTTGCCAATGTAGTACAGAGTTTCATACCTAAGTACTGTACTTAAATAATTACTGTTACTTCTTTCCAATTCACTTCCTAACAATTTTTAGCAACCTCTTATAACTTAATTGTTATGAATACATACATCTACATATACAATATTCATATGTATATAATCTTCTGTTAGCTTTGAGTTAGAGGTTGTTTTTACGTTTAACTTGCTTTCCTCCCTCAGTTTAATTTTTGTATGTAATATAATAATAGAAATTTACTCATTTCTTCTATATCTTGCAATACATTGGGTATCAGGTCTATAAAGAATTACACAATGATATCCCAAATCTTATGAATCATTTTCACAATGCTTCTTTTCATTTGTAAATTTATTGATTTCAGTTCTTTGTGTTTTTTTCTGTTATTAATGCTCTCTAGAAAACTTGTAATATAGTTTATCTTCTAAAGGAACCAACCGAGTCATTAATATTTATAATTTTTCAATTTTCCTATATTTACAGTATATATGAACTTTATTTACTGTAACTTACAGGTTCCAGTAATTATGCTCTACAGCAACCCCTTCTCTGAATGGGTAGGTCCCCGTATGTATGCCCCTCCCCTGGTACACCATATCTCTGTGAGGTTAGGTGTTTTCTCTCCCACTGGGCCCAGGAAATGAAGTCCAGCTAGGAAAACATATCCACATACAGGCAACTTCTTTAGGGATAGACCCTACTCTAGTTGTTTGGGATCCACATGAAGATCAAGCTGCACTTCTGCTACACAAGTGTGGGGGCCCTAGACCCAGCCCTTGTACATCCTTTGATTAGTGGTTCAGACTCTGAGAGCCCCAGAGGTCCAAATTAGTTGACTCTATTCCTGTAGAGTTCCTATCCTCTGAGATGCTGCAATTCAACCTCCTATTCTTGCATAAGTGTCCCAAGCTTTCGGTGTCTGCATCTGTCTGAGTCAGTTGGTGGGCAGAGCTTCTCAGAATTGCTTCTTAGAGGACATTTTTGTCTGCAAGCATAAACATAATGTCTTTACTAAAGTTAGGAGTTGGTGCTTGCCCATGGGGTGGATCTCAAGTTGGGCTTGTTATTGATTGACTATTCCCTGAGTCTCTGCTCCATCTTTAAACCTGCATTTCTTGTAGACAGGGTAAGTTCAGGGTGGCAAGTTATGTGAATTAGTTGATGTCCCGAGTGCTCCACCGGGGTTCCTGTTTTGCCACAAGAGGCAGGCTTCGCAGGATTTAGATCCCCAATGCTGTAACTCATGCTAAGAACAACCCTATAGATTTCATTCAATCTCAGGGTATACGGCCATCCCCTTCCCCTGTCCCTCTGCACAACTGATCCTGAACCCCCCTACTCTTCTTCTGATCCCCTCTCCTATACAGTTCCCTCTCTCCATCTACTTTTCATGGCCATTCCATTTTCCTTTCCTTGTTTGTGCCCTCCTTCCTGTCCATCCTCCTTAGGTCTGTAGAGTATAACATGGACAGCTTGTATTTTATGGCTAATATCCAGTTATAAGTGAGTAGACACCATGCATGTCCTTTTAGAACCATGTTGCCTCACTCAGGATGATATTGTTATGATCCATCCATTAGCCTACAAAGTTCATATTTTTGTGTTTAATAACTGAGTAGTATTCCATTGTGTAAAATAACCACAATTTCTTTATCCATTTTTCAGTTGAGGGAATCTAGGGTGTTTCCATTTTCTGGCTACTACAAATAAAGCTGCTATGAACATACTTGACCAAGTGCCTTCATGGGATGTTGGATAATCTTTTGGGTATATGTCAAGGAATGGTATAGCTGGGTCTTGATTTAGAACTATTCTCAGTTGTCTGAGAAACTGCTAAGTGGATTTCCAAAGTGATTGTACAAATTTGCACTCATAACATACAAAATTCAGAATCTTCTGACTTTTGAAATCACTTTATACATATAAAGTTATGATCATCTAAAAGTTAATATAAGTATATTTATTTTTAAATTCATATTTATGAATTCATTCACAGTGGGAACTACTTGAATTTACAATTAATACAAGCTAATCAAAACATAAAACAGATCAGTATCTTTCATCTATGGAACAAATGGCATTTTAGTGAAAAATTGTGTTTTCATGCACAGAACAATTTCAAGGAAGAATTTTTAGCAGTGATAAACAAATTGCCAGTGTGCCTTTAGAAATAAACATACAGTTTTCACGGTAAATGAACAGTAGGATTAATAGATCATTATAAAAATTTTCAACTTACAGACATGTGATTTGGACGGCGGTTATGAGATAAGAAATGAAAAACTTCAAGCCTTCAATGATGAGCGTTGTGCTAATTAAACTGCATAATCAAGTAATGTCAAGGATTTAGAGATTATTATGCAGCTGCTTCAAAGCGAGTGCAGAAAATGAGTAAGGATTAGTTACTGTTTGCTCCTTTTTAACTCCTTTGAAACTTACATGCATTGAAGCTATAGGTGGCAGGCGAGAGAGAAAACAGAATCAAGGCCGACTAACCCCTTCTCTCAGTGGAAAGGCTCCTCTTTAAATCTTAAACCTGTCTTCCCATTTGGTGTGTTTGATGATTTTTTCTCCTTTAGTCCAAATCTATGTTTCAAATATCATCTGCAATCACTCCTCAGTTTCGTACTGCAAAAATATACTTATTTCAGTGCTGTCGTCCATATCTCCATTTCATACCCGGGAGAGGCCCAAACAAGCATACAACATAAAATACCGAGATGTATAGAAGGCAACATGACCAGCAACAGATGCGCGGAATATGATTCAAAAGGAACCATGGCTTCCCACTTGCTTTAGATGCCACAGTGAATTTTCAACCGAAGAAGGGATTAGGAGAGTAAATCCTTATTAACTAATAATTACCTTTCAAATATCAAGCAAATTTACTTTCTTTCCATTTACATCCCTGAAAATATTGACTGAAGTCTTATTTTGGCAAGTGGGAATTAAGCCTTTTCGTTGGAAAACTTTTATGCACATCCATTCCAAGGTGAACTACAGGCCATGGTGATATATCTCACCCTCCTCGTTCTTTCCCACAAGACCGGATGCTAGAATTACATTGTAAATAAAGGACTTCAGCAAATAGGCCAAGGCCAGCCTTTGATGAAGGAGTGTTTTTACCCAATGGGCTTTGAGCTCTGTACATATCTGTCTTATGTAGTGCTATAGCCTATAATAATTAGTACATTGTTTCTAAAATAATAAGCTTCACTTTGACTATAGGTTTATTGCCATCTTTCATTTAATGTGGTTATATTCTTAACCCTAATTCTGTGGCAATATATTTTATTCAGGTGGCCTTTGAATTGCTTCATTATTCTTACTGTTGGCTATGATCAAATGAAGTAGCTGGATTTTCAAGAGCTGAGCCATAGGCTACTATTTGAGGATTATATATTCAGTGGGAGCGTGCCTGATGGGACTGGCTTGGCCTGAGTAAGCGTTTTCCAATGTTATGGTTTGGAATTAAGTCTAGAAAAACTGCATATTTTAAATCCATCTGTATTTTTTTAAAATGTGCTTTCTGACAGTATGATTGTCATGTTTAGCAGATCTTTGTAGTTTATCCATAGTAATACAATCCCAATACAGAATTTTATATAGATCATTATGAACAAAGTGAAGATCTCTTTGAAATTTTATAGTTTTCAATATTTCAATATTTCAATCTACAGTCTTTGATTTATATGAATCTGTAAAATAATGACAAATTTGTTATTTCTAACTTATTTTATATACATTAATTTAATTAATCACATGTTTCTCTGTGGATTGAAGCTATACTTTAGAACTTGTTAATACTTTTTTTACTTAGTAATTATTTTCATGAATCATTTAATTTTATTATTTTTTTACAACTTAATGTCTCAGACAAAAGACATTTTTATTCTGCGGGTACATTCTTGCAACCATTCTAAAATTTGAAGTATGAAACATGTATTTAATGACTGGTAATTTGGAAAAAGGACAAAAAATTTGGCTTCTCTCTTGAAATATAGAAAAGACTTAGGTGTGATTACACTTTAACGATAACAGTAATAGCTATAAAAACAAAGCAAAACAATACAAACCAAAAAGAAAAACAGAGAAATATAACTTTGCCCCTACAAATAACAGAGACTACAAGGCAAACTTCCCAGAACATTCTAAGAGAAACATGCACAGTCATTGTCAGATTATACTGATGAATGTATGCCTTTCAGGTAATAGCTATAGGAATATTTAAATAGCATTTAGATTTTGATGGCAATTCAGAGATGGGATCTGATAAACACCTACGGCAGTAAAATCTTGGGGATAAGTTTTATGGACTTTATCACTAAGAAAATTTCTAGGATATTTGTGGGGCAGAGAACAAAGATTTATATTTCCCTGACCTGGTTATGGGGTAAGATATATAAATAATTAAATTACCTCAATTAAATAATTCTATCAACACCATAAGACATCTTAAAGCACTAAAAAATATTATGGAGAGACAAATAACATAAGAAAAATATATTTTCTTCACTTAATCGTAAACTTTTATATAAAACTTCAAAGGTCCAATTTTAATAAAAAATATTGACAAGCTGCTGTTTAATACAAGCAAAATAATGATTGGATGGAAGTCCTTAATGAAAAATTCTGACACCAGTTGTATGGATTTAATTGACTTAAAAAAAGGTGATTTTTAAATTTATTTATTTTTATGTCTATGATTGTCTCCCTAAATGCATGTTGGTGCAAAATGGCTGTCACTGGAGATCACAATGACAGAAAAATTATTTAATCCCCAGGAACTGGACTTACATTCAGTTGTGAACTCCCATGTATGTGTTGGAAATCTAGGCTCTCTGTAATAACAAGTGTGTTTAATTGCTGAGCCATATCTACAACCCCCAACATTTGGGTTACTGATAACTATACCATATTCATCAATTATGTGTTATACCTGAAGGCTGTAATAAGAAAGATCTGCTTGCATGTACATGGATTACAGAGGAAAAAGATAAAGTATCTCAAGGAAGGTAGCAAAATGGCATTAATTCATATAAATATTTTGTTGACATGACTTGGTATGTTCAATTGTTAATAGACATCAGCCAGCATGGAGAGCACACAGCCTTCCATTTCATTGTGTTTTTCATTGAGAGTTCTAAGACATAGGTACACACCAGTATCAGTAATCACCTCTAAATTCCAAGTATTGCTTTCTCCATTCCTTCCCACCCTGAAAAACAGTAAAAGAAGAGAAACAGAACCTGGGGAGAAGCAGCTGACTGAAGTGTGCTGTAGAGAATAGAGAAGATTTTTCTTTTTTGAGACATTTTCTTGTCACCCAGATGAGGTATTTCAAAGAAAACAAAACACACCATAATAATAGGAATCTGTGAATACAATCTCTTAACAATTCTGAAAAACAAAGCAAGTTAGTAGCTCTCTGGTTATAACAAAAAGTTTAAGAGAAACGTTCCTCAGTCTATGGATTTGCACTCTGACTTAAATTGAGATAGAAAACTAGTCAAATGATTTTTTTTTTCAAATAACTTATGTAGATACTCTACTGTCAATGAAGATAACCCAAATTTACTCCCTAATTTTGAGTCTTCATAACCACTTCAACCCAAATGTATGAATTTTACATAGAATGAGCTGGAGGAGGGAACCACATAATTTTATAGTAAGAAAATCTGACTCACATTCATTCTATCAAGAAATCAAAACTCATATCATCACATGTCAAGATTAACATAAACCATGCTCTTTTTATTTTAAGCTCTTTCAAGAGGAAGGCAAAAAAAAAAATGTTCTCCCTTGTAAAAACCATGCACATAGACTAACTATATGGAGAAAATTAGGAGATTATGTAGCATCAGGTGAATTATCTAACCAACATTACTCAAAGCTGTCATGGCCATCTGTCAAACACATGAGAATCTAGAAAGTTTTACAGCCATGCAGAGCTTAAAGCCATGGATAGTTGATGTAATGAGAGATCCCTCTGGTGCTCCAGAAAAGAAACAGCATATTAAATATTGGAAAGTAACAAAATGTGAATCACTGGTGAAATTATTGAGTAGATTTGGTGGTTCGTTTTTTTTTTTTTTTTTTTTTTTTTCCACGAAGGGAGTATTTATTTAGGCGGAGGAAAGAGAACCGAGAGGAGACAGAGAGAGCAGAAAGGTAAGGAGTAGAGGCCGGCCATGACCACGTGGAGAGAGGGGGAAGGGGAGAGGGGCAGATATAACCTGCAGGCGCAGGTCACAGGAGCAAGAGTGGTGGTTCGTTTTTAACCATATGTTTTTATTAGGACTTATTGGTCCATATATTTTCATGAGGGCCTATAGATACAAAATTAAAATTCTCTTGATCTTAAGAGTGAAGGCAGAATAAGAGTTTGGTATTGTGTTCTTGTTGAAAATGGAAAATAGAGCAGATGGAAACTCCCTACCTTATAGAACACAGCCATGTACTGACTATATGTATGTGAGCCTTCTTTGTATTCTAGACCTTTGATATTGCCCTGATGGCTCCAGTTTTGGTGTACTGACTAAATCACTCAAATTTGTAAATGCACTTACTCCACCTACAGCTTCTTTGAGATAAACTCACAGCAGGAAATTTTTAGTTATTCTCTAAAGGGCTGATATTCTTAACACCTTGAATTTAGATATTATGCCGGAGAACATGATGAATTTTATTTTCCAGTCCCTTGTGAGTTTGGGATGGGAAATTTCAAGAGATTGTGATTTCAGTAAGATACAGGTTGCTTCACTGATGTAGACTAAGGCATTACCTTGCTATTCTAAGCATTGTACAGGCTTATCTTCACCAAACAATTTAATTTTGTGTTTCATCAAATGTACTGCTGCATATCTGCTTAGTGGCTTTCAAATCCCCACCTTGGTTCTCACTGGCACTGTGCCAGGACTGTGTCATAGGCTCTGCCTTCTGTGTATACCTTTTCGTTTGACTCTGGAAGTTTCTGATTGAACTCTTTTTAAGATACAGGAAGAGTTAGCATTTTTTTTCTTCATTATTCTCTTATTGGAAATCTCTATGTATAAATAATGTATACAATTTGGGCGCTGAAATGATGGCTTAGAAGTTAAGAGAGTTTTCTGCTCTTGCATGGGATGGAGTTCAGTTTCCTGCTACCAAATCAGGTTTACAAATCCCTGTGACTCCAGGTTCAAGGGTTCCGGTGTTCCCTTCTGGACTTTGTGGCACCTGCACTCACATACTCATGATAAGTCTTTTTTTTTTTTTTTTTTTTTTTAATTTTTTTACAGTCCTGATTTTATCCCCATCCTGGTCTACCCTCTGACTGTTCCATGTTCCATACCATCTCCAAGAGAATGTCTCCACCCCCTAACTCCCACCTCACCAGAATTCTCAACTCCCTGGGGCCTCCAGTCTCTTAAGGATTAGGTGCATCTTCTCTGACTGAGTCCAGACCAGGCAATCTGTATATGTGTTGGGGCCTTCATATCAGCTGGTATATGCTGCCTGGTTGGTGGCCCAGTGTCTGGGAGATCTCAGAGGTCCAGATTAATTGAGACTGCTGGTCCTCCTACAGGGTTGTCCTCCTCAGCTTCTTCCAGCTTTTCCCTAATTCAACCACACAGATGAGCAGCTTTTGTCCACTGGTTGTGTGTAAATATCTGCATCTGACTCTTTCAGCTGTTTGGTGGGTCTTTCAGAGGCCAGTCATGATAGACTCCTTTATTTGAGCATGCCAAACCCTCAGTACTAGTGTCAAGTCTTGGGGCGTCTCTTGAGCTGGATCCCAATTTGGGCCTGTAGCTGGACCTCCTTTTCCTCAGGCTCTTCTCCATTTTTGTCCCTGCAGTTTTTTCAGACAGGAACAATTTTGGGTCAGAGTTTTTGACTGTAAGATGGCAACCCCATCCCGCTACTTGATGCCCTGTCTTTCTCCACTGGAGGGGATTTCATTTAAGGTCCCTCTCTTTGAGTCCTGAGAGACTCTCATCTCCCAGGTCTCTGGTACTTTCTGGAGGGTCCTCCCACCTCCTACCTTCCGAGGTTGCCTGTTTCAATTCTTTCTGCTGGCCTTCAAGTTTTCCATCCTGTTCCTACAACCCAATATCTGATCATGTTCCCCTCTTCCCCTCCTTGTCCTCTTTCCTACCCAGGGACTCTTTCTCCCTCCCCCCTCCTGTGATAAATCTTAACAAGTAAAAGTTATTTAAAAACTTTCGTGTCAGAATGAATCTATAGAAATAAGATTTTAGTTTTGTATAGATTTGTGGAAGGAGGGGGACAAGGGAATGTATGTTAAACTAAACTTACTTACACTAGAATTTCTGACTCTGACTTTGGGCATTGCAAGCAAATAAGGAAATGGGTTTCAGAAGACATTCCTCTCATAAGTTTTTATTTTTTTTATTAATAATTTTATTAGTTTACATTTCAAATGATACCCCACTTCAGGGAGTCCCCTCTATAAAACCCCCATCCAATCTCCTCCTCCCTCCTCTCCTCTGCCTCTATGAGGGTTCTCCTCTACCCACTCCGCCACTCCCACCTCACTGCCCTAGCATCCCCTTATGCTGGGGTATCAAGCCTCTACAAGACTAAGGGCCTTCCAAGCCACTGATGCCAGATAAGGTCATCCTCTTCTACATATGTACCTAGATCCATGAATCCCTCCATGTGTACTCTTCGAATGGTGGTTTAGTCTCCAGGAGCTTTGGCTAGTCCAGTTAGCTGTTATTGTTCTTCCTATGGGGTTGCAATACTGTTAGTTCCTTCAGTCTTTCCACTAGTTCTTCCCATAGAGTCCTCAGGCTCAATCCAATGATTGGCTGTGAGTATCTGCATCTGTATTAGTCAGGTGATGGCAGAAGTTTTAAGGTTTTCAGATGCTAGGCAGGGGGTCCACATGCTCCATGTTCGTTAAGATTTCAGATATGAAAACAGAAAAGCAGCCTCTGTACACAATGTTTCTTCAGGAGCTCTCTACACTTGGCTTTGAGGAATACCAGACTCTTCTCTGTTCCTCAGCTTCAGCCTCAGATGTCCCTCTTGTTGCACTGATACAATTCCTTTCCATTATTTATGGACAACAAAAGCCTCTCTACTTTCCAAGCCTCCTTGCACTCTGAAGAATGACAGGATCTAATCTCAAGTAATTCATTTGTCTGGATCTTGTTCTTGACAACCTCCTTGCTTGAAAGGGTCATATTTTGCTGGATTTGGTATCTCAACCCTATATTCCTCATGCAGACTGATTTCATGAGTTTGGGACAGAATAGCATGATAGGCATTTAAAAATATATTATTTAAACATATTAAGATTTTAAATTCTCTTAGATGTTTGTTTGTACTTTGAAAATTGGGCAGATATTTTAGTTCTGTCAAAGTTGATTCTGTAAATATGACTGAGTTTTTCGTACTTTAATGTCAAGGTCTGTATTCGAGGTAGTTGCCACTTCAAAGTCCCATTGACTATTTTAATATGTCACAAATTCATATCTACCATGAAATTATGAATGCGGGCGGTGGTGGCGCACGCTTTAATCCAGCACTTGGGAGGCAGAGGCAGGCGGATTTCTGATTTCGAGGCCAGCCTGGCCTACAGAGTGAGTTCCAGGACAGCCAAGCTACACAGAGAACCCTGTCTCAAAAAAAACCAAAAAAAAAAAAAAAAAGAGAGAGAGAATTATGAATGAATTTAAAGTGATACTGGCCTGACTTAATCACCCCACAATGTATAGTCATATCAAAACACCTCACCATATTCTAGTACTATAATGATTGTGTCAGTCAACTTCATATACATTTTTTAAAAGTGATAAGTTCAAAATATTAATTTATACTCAAAAATATCTCAAATGTTCTTCAGGACTACATATATGAAAGCACAGATTGCAAACGTAAGACTTACTCGATTTGAATACAATGATCATTGTCAGCATTTTCTGTGTGCATTAATTTATTTGCAAATATAGACACTCGTTGCACATATCTGTCTATAAATATCTTGGTGTGACGCTCTATAGCTTGTATTTCCTTCAAAGACTACATCATTTCACAATAGAGTTCAAGTAGTCATGTAAATTATGTTTACTTATCTCATATACCGCTTACCATTCATTAGAAAATATGCCTGAATAGTTCATGAACTTTTAAAAATTCTTGAAAGATTACCTTCTTAATAATGATGATCTCAAACTTTCTTGAATCCTATGACAATCCCAATGAGATTAACTTTAAATTCCTTTCAAATCATTTATAACTATTCTATTTTTATGGAAATGAGTATAATTCATGAATTCTGAAACCAGGATTGGGTTGCTTGTCTTGTGGTTTTGAATATAAAGATAAATAAGAAATTCATT
Source organism: Mastomys natalensis (assembly GCA_021653895.1). Classification (NCBI taxonomy): domain Eukaryota; kingdom Metazoa; phylum Chordata; class Mammalia; order Rodentia; family Muridae; genus Mastomys; species Mastomys natalensis. Next base: position 96,754 of record JAJTUV010001188.1, on the reverse strand, counting down.
TGTTGTGTGAAGAAAACAGTTCATAATGTTTTCATGCCTTATAAAATTTAGGTTTCACAGATTTAATGAAAATGTTCACAAATGCTTTATTCCTGCATCTGGTTTGTGCTGAGGTTTGTACATTATTAATCTCCTAGTTAGATATTTAAAAGATTAATAATTAGGTTTCCTTGAATAGAAGGTGTATGCACGTTTAGCCTACAGTATAACATATAAGAAGAAACATTACAAGTTTATAATATAATTATCAAGGATTAATTATCTTGTGTGGGACCAAAAATCTTTGATACAGTCATTTTAATTATTGCAATTATTATTTAATATGGGGAATTTAAAAGAAATAAATGTTTACATCTAGTGAGTGAGTTATTTTATTTCTACATTTTGATTATTTTGTACAATGATGATATAAAACTTGAATTACACAATAAGGATACATGTCAATGAATTTCAGTTCCATTAAGTACATCACCAGAAGTGTAAATGCTGACTAATATGTTGATTCTATTTTTGAGAAACAACCACCTGACTTTTTGAAACTAGGTGGCTCACTGGACATTCCCAACTTTAGAGAATAATTTTATATTTTCAGCAACCTTATCAGCACTTAATACAGTCTAGCTGAGAAGTTGTCCATCGAAGTAGATATAAGATAGCATTCAATATCATTTATCTCCTTCATCTAATGACTAATGATGGTGAACGTCAGTTAATGAGATTGTTTGCCACTTATATTCGTTGGAGATTTTTCTATCTTGTCTTTTTATATATACTTTAAAGCAGATTATTTAACATTGATTTCATTGTTCACTTGCTGTGGTTCTCTATATGGGATGTGAATTTGTTTTTTAGTTTTATATATGCATACATTACATTATGGTCATATCCCCACACACTTTAATCCTCCTTTCTCCTCACATCGTGCATTCTTCTATTAATAAGTTGCTCCTCATGTCTCTTTGTTGGATTCTATTTGTTTTGTGAACCAGTAAGTTTAATCAGTGTTAACCATGCAGATGTATGGACAGGAGATCACCTCTGGAAACACTGACCTTCTGCTTCAACAGCCAAGAAATCCAGGCGGGTCCCAGGACCCCAGCTCCCCATATTTGTCTGCATGTTGAGAGACTCAATTTTGTTCCCTCCCTGTATTAGCATCTACAGCAACTATGAGTCCATGAATGCAGCAGACATGCTATATTCAGAAGATCAAATTTCACTGCACAACTCTACATCATATACAGTTCTGTATCGTCTTCTGGGATGTTTCTTGAGTCTTGTAAATCACAGTATGGACATCCCATGGAAGGCTGAACACACACCCAACTAACCATTATATTTTCCATCATTACACATGTATATTACATTTTATTTTGACAAATATTTTCTTCAACGCTGTGAATTCTTTTCCACTCTACTGAATTCTTTAATAAACAGTATTTAGATTTGGATATGGTTTGATTTCGCTGACATTACTTCCTTACTAGTAGCCGGAGGTCTGGTTTCATTCTATTGCATATCAATGACCCATTCTTCCAGCATCATTTCTTGAAGCATGTTCTTTTTTTCAGGGACTGTTTGTGCCTTTAGTGAAAACCCTTTGACAACATAGTAAAGGTTTATGTATTTATTTAATGATGGTAGTGATTGACCCCCAAACATTGTACCAGCTAAGCAAACATTCTAAGTTAGTTACATCTCTGATTTAGTAAAGCTTTATTTATTTGCTTACTGTTCAATTGTATTGATCTAAATATCTATCATTTCTCCAGAATCACCTGTTCTTGCACAAAGCTACTGGAAGAAGACCAGTAGTACATGGAAGGCATAGGTAAAATCTGTAATGGTTCACTGCTGTGCTTTCTGTTTGATGACTTCTGATAAGAATCGGAATTACTTCATATGATTTACAGATCATTGTAAAAATGAGAAGCATCATTTCCAAGTAATAATGAACACACAGATTATAATCTAGATTAGCAGACCCCTTTGCATATTTTAGAATATTAAGCAACAAGTTTAAAATTAATCAAGAAAGCGTCTCAGAACAGATCAAATAGATGCTTTTTTTTTTTTTGGCCATTAAATAAGTTTATATGTGTGGATGTTAAGAAGTTTGGAATGAGAGAAGACAAGATGTTTAAAGTAGATAATAATCAGCACATGGTGCGTTATGTACAAGAGGCCAAACCTTAACAATCCAATGTTACACTTGCTGTTTTCATAGCTTAGTAGCCAAGTATGCAGTGACGTATTTTTGCCTAAGAGTTCCTGATGGAGGAGTTAGGAGCATCTACCTCTGATGTTATGTTTCTGATATACACACCATCTTCTGGAAATATTATCTATGATTCCATGGTAGAGGGAGTAAAGAACAAGATTTTGATGTACCATAATTTTCCTGATTTCCAGATAACTATATTTACCTTTGTTTTCCCAAACAAAGGTAAACTTATTCCTATCATGAAACCAAGAATTTGCTTCAACATCAAAATTCACATATTAAACATTAAACATGTCATTGGCACAGGAGAACACACAGCAAGCAGCAGCTTAGTTTCATAGGCACTGGATATTTTTTCAAAGTGCACATATTCTCATAAGTTTCAATGCCTTTAACTGCCTTGTCTACAAATTACATTCTTCCTCATATTACAAATCTAAGACAGGGATCTGTGCATTTTTAAAAATGCCTTAGTGCTTTGTTTGGTGTTAATACACCAGAATACCTCTGTTTTATGTCTCAAATAGAGAATATTACTTAAAGGATGAGATATTTAGGACTCTGAACAAAAGGACAACATTTACTTCTTTAATTACTTGTTAGCATTAGATATTCCTCTGTTTTATTATGTTTTTTGAATTTTGAGTGACATTGGAGAACTACATACTTCTTTGTGGAAGAAATTTAAGGGAATCCATTTAAGGGAATGTTACTTAAAATGCCATTTTTCATGATTGTGTACTAAAATGTAAAACAAAACTGTCTCTGTGTTAGAAAAATATAATAAAATGCTTAGAAACAAATGAGTAAATTTCTGATAGATAAATGATTATTAAAATAGAAAAATAAAAGAGAGAATTCATTCTAAGTAAAACTTTGCTTCTACCACATAAAGCTGTACATATTTTTAAGGTATAGATTCTAGACTGTAGTTTGAAGGAAAGCAATAGTGCAAATAAATTCCATGCCACTAGACACTTTAAAATACTAGATTTAGCAGCAGTCACATTAGCTTAGATAATGGGAGAATTTTTCTTCATTGAAAATGCTCTCTGTCGCTTAAGAACTTACTGAGGCAGCCTGCCATCTAGCTTTTTCACAGAAAAACAGGCTTGCAGACTGCAGATGAGAGAGTCTGGAGCAGAGACAGTTTTAACTTAGCCATTCCTAATTTATCTCAAGCGTTTTCAATTCATCTTCACTGCTCTGTGCACACAGGAACACCAGATTGCCATCCCTGGGGAACAGAACGCAACCGGGGATCTAGAGAGCTGTCACATTCCAAGAAATATTTAAATTGTGCTGGTTTTCTTCTGGAGAGCTGAGCCCAGGGAATGAAAACTCTCCATCCAGTCGTAGCTTTGCGGGCAATAGATCAGAGGATATTGCCAGGCTCCTAATGGATTATTGTTATCGGGCAGGTTTTCTCTGAAGGTACGTAGTTATTTTCTCAATTCATTACTCTCTCCTATTTATCAAGTAATAAGCTAATGAGCTGGGAATCCAAACCTGCAAATAGAGAAAGATGTTAAAGAGTAGTATTGACTGGGTAATGGCACTTTATTGCTGCATGTTTGCATGGGAAATAGGAGGATTTCTTTACTGAAGATGAGAATATATACTTTAAATTGCTGTGTCAGCACAAAACAAACAAAACCAAAACAAAACCGTGCTGCAGGCTGCATTATAATAAGTTCATATTAATTCTCTGGAGGATTTTCCTTTTGTAGTTGCAGCCAAAAATGAGGGGAAATACATACTTTGAAAACTTGCTCAAGCCTGTGTATTTTGGAATATTCTCTCTGTCTTTGCAAATATTTCCCATCAAATGCTGATATTAAATATGCTGTTTTTCAATGATTGTTTATGCAGATATATGAATGATGGAATTTTTTAATTTAGACAAACTCTACTAGAAGTGTTTCTGAGAACATGATAATGGAACACTTTGTTTGTGTTGCTGATCAATATTTGTTAGTTCGATGGAAATTTATTAAAATTATCTACTATGTTGTTAGCCAAATATATTGTAAAAATTATTTAAATTTTCTTAGTATATAAAAATGTTAATGCCATCTCTTAGGTGGGAAAGGTATTTAGTAGCGTAAAATGTTAAAAGCTGACAAAGTTCTGAACAATTACTGAGCTAATGAAAAGGGAGGAGGCAGCTTTGACCTAATATGAAATATAGCTTATTTTACAATGATCTATTGCAATAAGAAAGATGACTTCTTTCTGTGTGTTTACTAAAAGTTAAAGATGTGTATGTAGATGGTGTCAGAGCAATCACAGGGTTTATAAAGCAAGAGGACATTCTTTGAAACTACCGTGTTATGTATGTTCGATGCATTCTAACGTCTCTTAAGAGTGTGAATGGGCACAATGAAATCTCCTGTGCTGCTGGTACTTTTCCATGATGAAACATGACGATGAGACTCAATGGAATTGCGGGTATATATCCTGTGGGGTATAGTATAGCAGCTGCTCAATTTGGACCGGAACACAGAGTTCATGTGCCCATCCTGGTTAATCATGGACTTAGAAGGGAAAATGACAGCTGAGCTTTGCCAGAGCAGCTAGTACCGATTCTACTTTCTTTGGAGCATTGGAGAAAGTATTAGAAAACTGAGAGAGAGAGAGAGAGAGAGAGAGAGAGAGAGAGAGAGAGAGAGAGAGAGAGAGAGAGAGAGAGAGAGAGAGAGAGAGAGAGAGAGAGAAGTGAGTCAGAAAGACAGTGAATTTCAGAGAATCCCCGTTATGCTCAAAGGGACGGAAAGTGCAAAAAAATATCGAAAAGCATAAAGAGAATAGGACCCCCAAACTCCACTTTTAAGTACTTTCTTTCCCAAATTTTTGGAGAAAATGAAGCATAGGAGTGGAATTGAGGTTAGTCCATGGACACTTCCATTTGGCAAGCTGTTCTCTTTTGTGGAACCTCTTTCTCCACTCGTTTGCAGTCTTTTTTTTTTTTTTTTTTCAACCAATAATGGAAAGCTCTACTTTAAATCTCTGAAAGAACATTCTAAAAGTGCTCAAATGGTTCCGTATCTCAGAGCTTTCCAAGTCGATTGCTTATGAATGTTAAGGACAAAGTGTGTTCATTTTATTTTAACCAAAGACTCTTCTAAATTTTTCAGCTTTTGTTATAAAGAGCATTAGGAGAGTTATTTTAAGCAACAGATTTTTTTTTTGAAAAGTACCAATATATAATAAAAGATATTTCTGTCACCATTGAGTGCAGGAAAGATATAATAGTAGTTAAACAATGTTACTAATTCACTTTAGAACATTATATGGATCAAACACCTTTGAAAACCATATCCAACTTACAATGAACACTCTTATCATCCTGACCTCATGTTAACCTTTTATTTTACTACGATCATGTTAGCACCTTCTATCTTCCTATAAGATGCATTTACTTACTCAGATATTTAAATTGGCTCAGCTTCTTGTTCTAGTACTAAAAGTTATTTTATTTCATCTTATAGTGAGTTCATTGCAAAATATATTACTGTAATTTCATTTTATTGTTTGCTACTAAATAATGTTTATTGAGTGCTTGTGATGTGTTTGCTGCTTCTGAGGAACATGTAGTAGGAAAACATGTAATACTATTCTGTCCTAAATCAAACAGTTTATTAATATTTCAGGGCCTCTAATTGGATCAAAGAAAAGAGTGATCTTTTATGTACATATAATGTATGAAATGTCTAATATTTCATCAGTGACTTACACTTATATTTAAGGAAGACACATGAGGATGATCTGGTCAGTTTCAAATCCTCTTTTAACTTTATTCCATATGTAAAAGTAGCATAATGAACAGAACATTGGATTGAGGATAAAACAAATATCATTAGAGTTCCTTGATCTCTATATATCTCTGACCTCAGTTGTGTATATACAATAATGATACCTAGCTTTAAAACTTTGTTTGGGTAGTTCACATATCCAAGTATCAAAAAATTCTATCACAATCAATACCTGATAAATGGGACCCATCTCGACAGCAATTTTATCACAACCTTTTAGGTAAGGAACATTTATGTTCCCACTGAGGCTACTTTGCCTCTCCATGTTTTCAATAATTGCATGTGCATTGGTTTGTGTTTGTGACAGTATAATTATATTAAGTAAGAAATTAAACATTGACAGTGTTTTGTCTTTTGGTATTAAAGTACTTGTAGATGTGCCAAAACATTACACCTGCCAATATAAAATTAGAAATTGATCAGTTTAGAAACTAGCAGGCACTTTCTATATGGATAGCAAGCAGCTAAAATATCAGTCATAACTTAGCAAGGAAAGCAGACATAACTGTGTCTCATTTCTCTTGTACCTCCTCCCAAAGGACATAACAATGAACGACAGGACAATAAATCCTCTTGCTCATTAGATTTTACCTTGTAACCATTTATTTGTATTCTCTTTTGCAAGTAGCTCTACTAGGGAGATGTCCTCATATTCTGGCTGCTTAGAGCAAATCAAGCATACAAAACCACCCCTCAAGGAATAAAATAATACATGAAAACTTTAGGTAAACTAAATAGCAGCATCCACATTGAAAAAAGAGCAACTTGGGAGGCAGAGGCAGGTGGATTTCTGAGTTCGAGGCCAGCGTGGTCTACAGAGTGAGTTCCAGGAGAGCCCGGGTTACACAGAGAAACCCTGTCTCGAAAAAAAAAAAAAAAAAGAAAAAAGAGCAAATACTAATTTTTGCTTTAATTGAACTTTTATAACTAACCTCTGTGTTTCAATGGATTACAGCTTGGTTATAATTGCCTTAAGAGCTAATATCCACATAGAGGTGCATATATACCATATTTATCTTTCTGGATCTGGAACCCTTCACTCAAGGTGATTATTTCCTGTTCTATCCATTCACCTGCAAGTGTCATTATATCAATTTGCTTTATCAGCTGAGTAATTCTCCATTGTGCACTACTGGGTTTTGATTTTTGTTTTTTGCTTTTAGCCACTCATTTGTTGAGTGACTACTAGATCATTTCCAAATTTGATATATTTTGAATAGCACAGCAATGAACATGGTTATGGAAATATCTCCTTTGTAGGATGATGTAAATTTTTCACATCCTCTATTAGATGTGAAATCATTAAAAATTGTTTACTGTTCTGCAGGTTGCTGCTTTGATCAAATGACAGTCTCCTATGCCATGAATCGAGTTCTCAATTTCATGTGTTTTAATAAGAGTGGTATTGTCAAATATGAAGGTTCAGGTAGATTCTGATCATTACTGTGACTTTACCCCTTCACAAAAACAATATCCATGGCAGAACTGCCTTCACTTGGATCTGAGAGTGACTGAAAATATGTATGTCTGATTTTCTCATATATACTTATATACTCAGCAAACATGAAAACTTTACTTAAGATCCTGTTATATAGAGAGGTAAGATAGCATACTGCCTGTCATTGGAATTTTGTAGCTAAAGCAACAAGATAATTACTTAGAAGGACAAGTACCAAGTTTATACTATATTCTAACTCTACTAAAGCTTGGACATCTATGTAGCACATACTGTCAATATTATTTTATTTTCATATTCAGTTAGTTTATATCACCATTAACCTGCAAATGTCTCCTCATTTACTCATCACGAAACATTATATACATGTGACCTCACTCCTCTAAACATCCTTGAAATTTGTGCATTATTTCTTCTTTCTGATTCTCAAATTTATAAATGTTCCATTAATTTTCTTTATTTCTTTCTATTTATTTACTATCCAACCTTTGCTCTCTTCCCAGTGACCCCTCCCACAGTTTCTCATCCCATTCCTTTCCCCCACTGTATCCAAGAGTATGCTCCGTCCCCACAGACCTCCCCAAGGCCTCAAGTCAGTCTCTCCAAGCCAGACTAGGCAGTCCTCTGCTAATATATGTGTCCCTGGCCTCCAACCAACTCCTGCATGCTGCCTGGTTGGTGGTTCAGTGTCTGAGGGATCCCTGGCATTCAGGTTATTTGAGACTGTTGTCTTCCTATGGGGTTGCCCTACCCTTCAGCTTCCTCAGTCCACCTGATTCAACCATAGGATTCCAATGATTGCGTGTATCTTTTTTTTTTTTATTGAAACTTTTATTTACATTTCAGGTGTTTTCCCCTTGCCCCCTTTCCCTACTCCCTCCCAGGAACTCCCTATCCCTTCCCCCCTCCTCCTGCCTCTATGATGGTGGACCCACACCCACCCTCCCCAGAACCTCACCTTCCCACCCTGGATTACCACCCCCCACGACGTCCAGTCTTCATGGGACCAAGAATCTCTTCTACCCCTTATATATAGCTCCCTTGCATATATAGCTGGAGCCATGGGTCCCTCACTAAGCGATCCCAGGCTGGTGGTTTAGACCCTGGGGGCTCTGGTTGGTTGGTATTGTTGCTCTCCTCATGGGGTCCTGTACCCTTTCTACTCCTTCAGTCTTCACTCTATCTTCTCTGTTGGGAACCCCATGATCAGTTTAATGGTTAGCTGTGAGCATCTGCCTCTGAATATGTCAGACTCTTGCAGACCTCTAAGGAGACAGTTATGTTAGGATCCTGTCAGCATGCACCTCCTGACACCCACATAATCATTTACCTTTGGTGACTGCACATGGGATGGATACCCAGGTGGAATGGTCTGCAGACGGCCCCTCCTTCAGTTTCTGGCCTGCACTTTGCATCCATATTTGCTCCCTTGAGTATTTTGTTACTTCTTCTAAGAGGGACTGTAGCCCCCCACACAAACACTTGGTCTTCATTCTTCATGAGCTTTATGTGGTCTGTGAGTTGAATCTTGGATGTTTCAAGCTTCTAGCCTAAAGTCCAATAATCAGTGAGTGAATACCATGTATGTTCTTTTGTGATTGGGTTACCTCACTCGGGATGATATTTTCTAGTTCCATCCATTTATATAAGAATTTGTCAAATTCATTGTTTTTAATAGCTGAGTAATATTCTATTGTGTAAATGTACCACATTTTTTGTATCCATCCCTCTGTTGAAGGGCATCTGGGTTCTTTCCAATTTCTGGCTATTATAAATAAAGCTGCTATGAACATAGTGGAGCATATGTCCTTGTTATGTGTTAGAGCATCTTCTGGATATATACCCAGGAGTGGTAGAGCTGGGTCCTCAGATAGTGATACGTCCAATTTTCTGAGGAACCGCCAGACTGTTTTCCATAGTTGTTGCGCCATCTTGCAATTCCACCAACAATGGAGGAGTGTTCCTCTTTCTCCACATCCTCGCCAGCATCTATTATCACCTGAGTTTTTGATCTTAGCCATTCTGACTGGTGTGAGGTGGAATCTCAGGGTTGTTTTGATTTGCATTTCCCTGATGACCAAGGATGCTGAACATTTCTTTAGGTGCTTCTCAACCATTCGCATTTCCTCAGTTGAGAATTCTTTGTTTAGCTCCATACCTCATTTTTTAATAGGGTTATTTGGTTGTCTAGAGCCTAATTTCTTGAGTTCTTTGTATATATTGGATATTAGTCCTCTATCAGATGTGGGATTGGTAAAGATCTTTTCCCAATCTGTTGGTTCCCGCTTTGTCCTATTGACAGTGTCCTTTGCCTTACAGAAACTTTGCAATTTTATGTAGTCCCATTTCTCAATTCTTGATCTTAGAGCACAAGCCATTGCTGTTCTGTTCAGGAACTTTTCCCCTGTGCCTAGGCGTTCGAGGGTCTTCCCCACCTTCTCTTCTATTAGTTTCAGTATGTCTGGTTTTATGTGAAGGTCCTTTATCCATTTGGACTTGAGCTTTGTACACAGAGATAAGAATGGATCGATTTGCATTCTTCTGCATGTTGTCCTCCAGTTGAACCAGCACCAATTGTTGAAAATGCTGTCCTTGTTCCACTGGATGGTTTTAGCTCCTTTGTCAAAGATCAAATGACCATAGGTGTGTGGGTTCATTTCTGGGTCTTCAACTCTACTCCACTGATCTTCCTGCCTGTCTCTGTACCAATACCAGGCAGTTTTTATCACTATTGCTCTGTAGTACAGCTTGAAGTCAGGGATGGTGATTCCTCCAAAAGTTCTTTTATTGTTCTTTATTGAGAATGGTTTTTGCTATCCTGGGATTTTTGTTATTCCATATAAATTTGAGAATTTCTCTTTCTAGCTTTGTAAAGAATTGAGTTGATATTTTAATGGGGATTGCATTGAATCTGTAGATTGCTTTTGACAAAATGGCCATTTTTACTATATTAATCCTGCCAATCCATGAGCATGGGAGATCTTTCCATTTCCTGAGATCTTCTTCAATTTCTTTCTTCAGAGACTTGAAGTTCTTGTCATACAGATCTTTCACCTGCTTGTTAGGTTCACCCCGAGGTATTTTATATTATTTGTGACTATTGTGAAGGGTGTCATTTCCCTAATTTCTTTTTCAGCCTGTTTATCTTTCACATAGAGGAAACTGATTTGTTTGAGTTGTTTTTATAACCTGCCACCTTGCTGAAGTTGTCTATCAGGTTTAGGAGTTCTCTGGTGGAGGTTCTGGGGTCACTTAAGTATACTATCATATCATCTGCGAATAGTGATATTTTGACTTCTTCCTTTCCTATTTGTATTCCTTTGACTTCCTTTTGTTGTCTAATTGCTCTGGCTAGGACTTCCAGTACTATATTAAATAGGTAGGAAGAGAGTGGGCAGCCTTGTCTAGTCCCTGATCTTAGTGGGAATGCTTCAAGTTTCTCTCCATTTAGTTTGATGTTGGCTACTGGTTCTTTATCTGTCTCAGTCAGCTGCTGTTAGGGCCTCTCTGAGAACAGCAATGCTAGGCTCCTGTCTATTAGCACATCATTGCATCATTAATAGTGTCAGGCTTTGGAGTCTCTCCTTGAGATGGATCCCAATTTGGGCCAGTCATTGGACTTATGTTCCCTCAGTCTCTTCTCCATTTTTTTCCCTGCAGTTCTTTTAGACAGGAAAAATTCTGAGTCAGAAATTTTGATTGTGGGTTGGTAACCCATCCTTCCACTTGAGGCCCTGTCTACTGGAACTCTTGAGCTCACTCTCTCCACTGTTGAGCATTTTTGCTAAGGTCATGCCCATTGAGTCTTGAGAGGCTCTTACATCTAAGGTCTCTAGTACTTTCTAGAGGACCCCTGACCTTATATCCTTCAAGACTCCATATTTCTATTCATTCTGCTGACACTCTGTGACACTATTGTGATTATTATGAAGGGTGTTGTTTATTTTCTTTCTCATCCTGTTTATTGTTTTTATAAAGAAAGGATACTGATTTGTTTGAGTTAATTTTATATCGAGATACTTTGCTGAAGATTTAGCAGCTGTAGAATTTCTCTGGTAGATTTTTTTATCATGTCATGTGCCAGTAGAGATACTTTGAATTCTTCTTTTCCAATTGGTATCTCCTTGATCTCCTTTTGCTCTAGCTAGAATTTCTAGTACTATACTGTAGATAGGGAGAGAGTGGGAAGCCTTGTCTTGTTCCTGAATTTAGTGGGATAGATTCAAATTTTTCTCCATTTTATTTAATATTGGCTGTCCATTTGCTGTATATTGCCTTTATTATATTTAGGTATGTGCCTTGAATTCCTGATCTCTCCAATATTTTTAACATGAAGAGGTTTTGTATTTTTTCAAATACTTTTTCAGAACCTAGTGAGATGATCATGAGGTTTTCTTCTTTAAATTAGTTTATATAGTGGATTATTTTAACGGATTTCCACATATTGAACCATCCCTGCATCTCTGAGATGAAGCCTTCCTGATCATAGGGAATTAGGATTTAGATGTGTTCTTGAATTTGGTTTGTGAGAATTTTATTGGGTATTTTTGCATCTATATTCATAAGAGAAATTGGTCTGAAGTTCTCTTTCTTTGTTGGGTCTTTGGGTGGTTTAAGTATTAGAGTAACTTTGGCTTCATAGGATGAATTAGGTAGTTTCCTTCTGTTTCTATTTTATGGAATATTTTGAGGAGTGTTGGTATTAGCTCATCTTTGAATATCTGGTACAATTCTGCACTAAAACCATCTGGCCCCAGGCTTTTTTTTTTCTCCATTGGGAGGATTTTAATGGCTGTTTCTATTTCCTTAGGTGTTATGGGACAATTTAAATAGTTTACCTGTTCTTGATTTAACTTTGATACATGGTATCTGTTTATATAGTTCATATATTCTTAGTATAACTTTGGTTATATGGGGTATCTGTCAGGAAAATCATCCATTTCATCTAGATTTTTTCAGTTTTGTTGAGTATAGACTTATGTATTATCTGATGATTTTTTTTTTTGTTTCCTCAGTTTCTGTTGTTATGTCTCCTTTTCATTTCTGATTTTGTCAATTTGGATACCATCTCTGTGGTTTATCTATGTTGTTGACTTTTTGAAAGACCGGCTTTTGGTTTTGGTGATTCTTAATATCATACTCTAATTTCAATTCAGTGCCTTAATTTGTTTCCATATCTATGAATGATGGTTAGTGGATAAATATCCATAGTGATGTTAAATTAATAATGATATGTTACAAAATATTTTTCTAAAGTGCTGTTCTGGTAAGTTCTGTAATTGCCCATGTTTATCATGGTTAATCACATTGTCTGTCTGAGTTGCTTCCTAGGCTTTAGTAGTTTTGAATTATTTTCTGCCTTCCAATAGGGTTTGGGGACTCACAACTGTATTTCTTCTGTTTCTGCTAACTCGAGGTAAATGTTCAGACAGCTTATCTCAACATATATGATACAAACAGAATTCTAAACAGAATGACCTGGTCCCCAATACCTCAAGGTGAATTTTTCTTCAGCAATACTTAGTTATTGATTAGTTTTGTTTTTGATGCATGCTTTGCAAGCAAGCTAGGTGTTCACAAAGCAATGAAAGATAAAAGAATATGGAATATACAAAGCAGAATGCTATTCATCTTTTTAAAAGTAATTAAATCATTTCTAGCAAAATGGATAAATTCTGTAAGATATAATGTGCTATGAAATAACTCAACCAAATTCATGGTAGGTAAACAGGTTTTTCAATTTACTGGGTCTATCAGTTTATGAATAATGGCAAATGCATTTCTCAGGAGATACAAAGTATTTTATTAGGCATAGTGAGTGCTTACTTTCTATATGTGCATTGATATTAAATGTTAGAGGATGAATTATATTTCCCAGATACAAATATGGAAACCCTCAGTTTTTGAGGTAGATCTTTAAAGGAACAGTAACAAGGTAGGTTCTTCTCAAGGTAGAGTAGTCTTTTTTATTAAAGAATGTTAGAGAGACAAACACATTGATAAAATTGACTGAAGATCCAACTTAGAATGCAAGAATCTCTAAGCTAGGGAGAAAGGCTTCAGAAAAACAGCACTAAAGATTCTGAGCTTGGTCAGTGTTCTAAGACTGTGACAATTCACTCTACTTCAGTTATGAAATCTCAATTTAGAAATGTGTCTTTCATTTCAGGTCCTTAAAACGTGACCAAAAGATAATCTTCAATTTCCATTTGACAGTGCAGAATTGTTATTGTTATTATTATTATTTATTATTATGTAGTTTTAAAATTTTTGCAAAAGCCAACAAATATTTTTTTAATCCTGAATAAAACTGAATAAATCTATTTCTTCCAACAAAAAAATCAATAAATTTCATACCTAAGATTCAATTATCTTGTAACATAGTCTCAGTCCATTTTAAAGGGACAATAATGTGTTCCTGTGTTAAAATAACTTTGGATGTTACACAGAAATTATAAAACAGCTTACTCCTCTCCAACACACACTAAAGAGTAAAAATTATAGGATCACTTGAGGATTTTTTTTCCTCATGAGAATTTGATCAGCAGATTTACATGGTAATTATTTTGCTTTCATCACTTTAGATAGTGAGGAATTGAGGCATCAAGAAATGAAACAATGGCCTATCATTGTACATAATGGAGCTAGGAGTTACATCTCATGTTTAACACTTAATCAATGCACTATAGGAGCATCCAAGCTATGGCAAGATTATTTTTAATTACATTAAGGACATCAGTGAAATTTGTGCTGAAATGTATTGAGATATAGTTTAGTGGGAAGGGAAACAATTACTTGTTTATTGTTTTTATTTGTCATTTTATTTATTTACATATCAGTTGCCGTGTCCCTTCCCTATCCCCCCCCCCACTAATCCTCTATCCTATACCTCCTTTTTTTGCCTTTATACTGTTTACATTATATGCAAGTATAATGTATAAGTCAGTTCTAGGTTAAGGAACTAGCAATACAATAGGTGAAAAATAGCCAAGGAAAAAGCAGGACAATAAACCAGATAGTCAAAGAACATGCACGACAACAAACAGAATTCTGTGATAACTCCTGTGATCACTGTTTCTAAGAGCTTATCAGGAAGACCAAAATATCTGAACCTAATTCCCTGTCCTAGCCCAAAGTCATTTTCATACCTGAAGCCTACTTCTTCATTGTAGCTTAAGATTTAGATTTCTGCCTATAATTACTTCTTTGGTCTAGCCTAAGATTTAGATTCCTGCCTGAAATTTCTTCTTTGTTCTAGCCTAGGATTTAGATTTCTGCCTGAAATTACTTCTTTGTTCCAGCCTAATGTCAGATTCCTGCCTGCAGTCCATTTCCTTGTCCTTGACCTATGTCAGATTTCTGCCAGGCAGCCCCCAAAACTCTCCACATCTCCCCCTTTTTATTGCATAAACCAGACTGAGCCTGTCTTAGGTCATCCTGACAAAAAAGCCTTCCTTACCCATCATGGAATAGGCATTATCATAACCAATGCACTTATGTCTTAGGTTGGTAAGGCTCTGTGCAGAATCTTACCCATTCTTGGCTTGCCAGCCTGTTAAATTAATAACTCTGTCTGGGGGTCCATTTTCAGTTTCAAGTCATGTACTTTGGCTGCAACCTGTTGTAGTTAGAGACAAGCTTTAATATGATGGGCAGGAATAAAAGTATTCCAAGGACAAGATCAAACTATATATGCCATCCCTGAGGTATGACCAAAATGGAAATACTGACCTCAGGCCATGGATAATTTTATTGGCATTATCTTTGGCATCAAAGCTCACCAGAGCAGCATTCTTTAAATTCATAATCTCAATATGCAAAGTTAAAACACCTAGAAGTGTTAGGATTATGCCAAATACCCTACAGGTGTCTTTAAACATTTTTTTCCCTAATTCTAATGACAATCATTGCAAATTTTAGAAGTAAAACAACTCCAGTGTTATTTGTCATGACACTTGAGATGGCTCCTAACTCTTGAACCCTGAACCTCCTTCAGATAATTTCAATAGATTATAGAGCATCATACCATTGTTCTAGACACTTATGATACTTGTTTATTTTTATTTCAATATTTTATATAATATATAATACATGACAGTATTGTAGTTAATATGTCACAGTTCCTTTCTACTAGAGTATGGAAAAGTTTAAGAGTTATTCCCTCAGAACGTTATAAAGTGGCTGTATATACATATAAAGTTAATTTTGTAGTATTTGTAGTAGAAATTATTTAATTGACCTCTGGCATTGGGCGCCAATTTGTAGCAGAAGGAATTATTGAAACCCCAAATTTGTCACTGTTAAATCTCCTACCCAAATGAGACCAGTCTAAGAAAAACACAACTCAATATTTATGGTATAAATTGCATGCCTAGATTGGGCAGATTTACCACTACACTACTCTAATCCCCGGCTATGAGATTCCTTATAACTTGCGGTTCATCCAGTCCACCGTACTTGTCCTCCGAGCTCCTGCTCCTCTATCGTCGGCTTCCTTCTATCTCCAGCTTCCTTCTGCCTGCTTCCTCCTGCTTCTACTTCTGCCTCCTTTTATATCGAATTCCTCTCACTCTCTCCTCCCCTAAGCCTTTTTTCTCCGCCTCCCCTTCTACTCAATCTCTGGCTCTAGTCTTTATTTTACAGGTTTTAATTGGACAGAAGGTTTACAAGAAGTCATCTGTGTACAGATTCAATCCTCCTCTGCAGCCCCTCCCAAGAGGGTGAAACTAGGATGAAATTACAAGGCTGAGGCTATCCACTTGGAATTAGGGTCAAAATACAAGGCTGAGGCTATCCACAACATTGATTCAATCATCCTCTGCAGCCCCTCCCAGGAGTGTGGAACTAGGATCAAAATATAATGCTGAGGCTATCCACGACATAATTTGATTAGATAATACCTAATGAACAAAAAAGCAATGAAAGTCGGATTTCAGAAGTATTGACCTTAGTTTTTATATAAAATTACCACTTTAATAATCTGTGCTAACTGGAGAAATTATTTATAAACTAGTCCAATGCTTAAATTTAAAATGCTGTTTTAGGTTTGCTCATCTTAATACAATTAAAATGAAATAGAAGATAATTTTTGGAGGAATACTTTTGAATGGAAACCTCTGGTTTCCATTTTCCTATATATTCAACAAGTGCATGCTATTGTGTAAATTTCTGTGTTGTTCTTTTAAGTTCCTCATGTACTTGAGGTCCTTCAATTGGTTTTATAAAACTTTGTTATATTTTCTAGCTGAATGTAAATGTAGTGGTGTCCATGAAGGGAAAGTAGGCCAGTATCTCCCTGTGAGGTAAATAAAATTGACCTATATCATTCATTGTTCTAGCACTTCAATACAGAACAGAATACATTTTAAATGTACAAACCTAAGACCAGAAATATGATCATTCTGGAGAAAAGTCTCAGTCATCAGCTAACATCAATCAATGTAAACCCACATCCTTACTTGTTCCATTCAAAATTTACCTATGATTTCTATCATGTAATTAAAATATATGTTCTTATCTGCAACTTTAATAAAATGTGTTAAGGTAAACATTGCTATTTGGACAATAGTTACAATAGGCTTTGATATTTCAGATCTTAGGATATTTCTCAACATGCTCCTGCTTTCCAAAGTTTAATTCCTTAGCTATTTTCACTTCAGCAGTTAAGCAACTATACTTTATATGGTTCAGAAATCATTGTTAATGTGATTTTAGATTTAGTATTTCTTAAAGCAGTCTTATTTCAACCTGTGGATAATTTGGATATGTGTAAGCATGTCTATGATTGGTAGATGTGTTTCTTTTAAGGATGTATTACAGGAATTTGCAAAAAAGTGTCTAGTATATGGGGAAATAATGAGAAGATGGGGAAGCACTCTCATCTCACTACCAAACGCATCCTCTGGTGTATAGAATTATATCACTCAGTTCCCTGTGGGTTGTACTGCTCTTCGGTCTTCAGCTCTCTCTACACAGTATTACTCCTCAAAGAATAATTCAAGCTATCTAACAAGTGTTACCAAGAGTATTTTCATCTCATCTTTAGAAAGTAGAGTTCAAGATTTAGGATAGTCTACCAGGAATAGTAATCTTTATAAGATAAATGTACTTTACATATAGAAATTATAATTAGCATTTTAAATCTTATGGGCTCTTATTGAGGGTGTACCCAGATAGAGTTTGATAATGAAGCTGAAACCTGGCAAATTACTGTCTATAGAATATTCAGAAGATTTGTACCATCACGCATTATCCATTCATTGTGAGACTGTTGTAGTTGGCATTAATTCAAGTAACATTTCCCTTTGCTATTTTCATGTACCTGCTGACAAACATTTGGAAAATACCCACAGAGGTTTGGTTGAGATATGCTGTAGACATAATTTGTCCATCATTACAGTATGAATTGGTCATTGTCCTCTTCAGGAAAATAGTTTGATTATTTGAATAGACTATAGGAATTGAACCAGCAGAGGCCTGAGATGAAACTGTGTAAGCCTATCTCTAACACATTACAACTAAATGAGAGACAATTACAGTGGTTAGATAGAATGAAACAGGGTACAATACATGAATTAGTAAGTCACAATTTCCCATGTATACTAAAAGTTGAATGTCACTAAATGTTTTGGGCTAATTCTAGGAAGTAATTAATTTTAAAAAATTTACTATTATGTATATTCAAGATACATAAAAAATATATCTTTAGTGGGCATATAAATAAACCACACAGACAAAGTTTTTGTGTCCTTTAATGTTATTCTGTAACTCCAATATTTAGGAATTAACTACTTTAATGTGTTAAAAGATTCTTCTAAAGTTTCTCTTTCATTGCTTTTATTTTTCAAATTACAAAACACAATTCTCAATATGTATGTACACATGGCTTGTAATTAACCTTACTTTTTTGTTTCTAATAGTGCTGTCTTTTGGTAAGACAAACAAACAAGAGTTGTCAAGTTATTGTGAGGTGCTGTTGTAATGTAACATTAAGGTCTTTTCAAGGTCTGTAATGCAAAATACAAGTCAGAATTCAGGAATGAGTACAACCGATTTTCCTTCTCTACCAGAAGTAACAATATTTGCATGCCAAACATAAAGAACAAACACACCACCCCCTACAAAATATCCTTAGTGCAGAAAGAATTACAGTAGCCTGCTATCCTTTGTTGATACTCACTGAAATCATTTCTAACTTATAAATGTACATTTTTTTGCCTAATAAAAGACATAGAAAGCAAAATAAAATGTGATACTATTAGTTCATGAAATTTTATAGCTTCAAATAACACGTATTGGTCTTTGAGTCAATAAAACGTGCTGTTATTGGATTATATTTAACCATTGAGTTTTGTAAAATCACCATTTTTTTCATGTATTTATAAATTATAAGGACATTCATTATATAACAAATTGTGGTATTTACTTACATGTTTCTTTACAAGTTTGGAAAGGTATGTAATCTCTGTGATACAATGCATTTCTCAAGGTATTGTTACTGATGTGGTAGTCTAGTACTTGGCCAGAGTCTAACTAAGCTTTATTTCTCATGGTAGGCAGAAATCTGCCAATCATCGGTCAGTGTTAAACATTATTTCATACTCAAAACACTTCATTTAACATAAGACATGCTACTTCCACAAAGTAAGGCAAATTAAACATATATTGGTGTTTAAATATATATATAGAGGTTATATAGAGAAAAGGTTATATAGAGAAAGAGACACTTCTATTTGAATCTGTAAAATATATAATTATATTTAAATTTGTCCTAGTTTACATTTCAATTTTCTTGGCATACAATGCATGAACTATAAAATTAATTTTTCTAAGTGTAGAAATCAACATTTTTAAACATTTTTCCTTTTGGGAAATATTATTATAATCTACATTTTGAATTGTTCTATCACTCCAAAATGAAGCAACTTATGTATGTACACAGTTACTCTTTCACTCAAGACAGATGGTCTAAGGAAACCAAGAAGCTAAATTCATATACATATACATATACATATACATATACATATACATATACATATACATATACATATACATATACATATACACATACACATACACACACACACATATATAATATATATATATATATATATAATAATATATATAAAGAGAGAGAGAGTGGAGGGAGGCAGGGAGAGAGAGACATGATATACATATAGATCTTTATAAAAGAAGAAAGAAAGAACTAGGAATGTCAGGAATATGTTTGATAAAGGTGCAGTACTGTGAGGTGGAAGGGGTTGCCTTTGCAGGCCTTCCCTTCCACCTGAGGTACCAGCCATAAGACAGATATAGACAGATATAGTATGGAATAGAATTTATTTAGGGCATGGGGAAAGGAGATGAGAGAGTAGAGCCAAAGAGAGGCAGAGAGAGAGAGAGAGAGAGAGGAGGAAGAAAGAAGAGAGGAACAGGAAAAGCCTTGCTAGGAACATGTGGAGAGAGGGGGAAAGCATTTGAGGAGAGAAGGGACAGAGAGGGTAAGAGAGTAAGAGGGCAAGAGAGTGAAAAGGGGTCAAACAGCCCGTTTTATAGTGAGTCAGATCTGGCTGTTACCAGGTAACTGTGGGGCAGAGCCTAGAAGGAATGCTAACAATATATAAGTTTTGTAGACATTACAAATAAGTGTCTTCTTTTGCTTTTAATTGTTTACATATCATCCTTCATGTTCACGATGTGGTAGTATCTCTTCACGGTTCAACAGCATTATACAATTTTTATTGTTGCTTTTTCAGTTCATGCACTTAATTGAATTATATGAAATGAGATTTGGGGGTTGTTTAATTGCTAAAATCAAAGAGAGTCTTATGTACCTGGTAGGTTTTGACAACTTAGTGGTAACCTAGTCATAACTGGAAAAGGGAAATCTCAACTGAAGAATTGTCTCCCCTAGAATAGCCTGTGATAAAATCTAAGGAGGATTTCCTTGCGTGCTAATTAGTGTAGTTTGTCCTTAGTCTCTTCTTCTGTTCCCTTTCCAGGATCCTAACCGACTTCCATTTCCTTTATTATGGGTTGCAACTTGCAAAATGCAGAAAAGTCCTTCCTGTCCAGTTACTTTTTGTCTTTCTATTCCCTAACAGCAGCAAACAAGCAAACTAGAACACTACCATTTGCTAGAACACACACACACACACACACACACACACACACACACACACACACACTATATATATATAATATATATATATATAAAAATTATAATTACAGCAACAATATATTCCTGCTAGTCAACTAAAATTAAACTTAATTCAGCCAATGTTGGCATGTCTAGACTCCCCCTTGAAATGCTAACACTGAAGCCAAATAATTGAATAAAAAATTATTTAAGAAGTTTGTTAGAATTGTGACTGTGATATACTTTAGTCTGATAAACTTAGGAAACAAATGTTTATTTAATTTATTTGTTTAAATCATCTCAAAGTAAAAACATAAGTGGTAAATTATCAAGGCATTTAGATATTTCATTAATTTTCTTGCTGAAAAACTTGTGAAATATGAAAAATCTATTCTTTCAAATTAGAATTAATTTGATATTCCTGATCAAATATACTAATATAGGTCTAAAATGTGGATATAATTTTAGCAATCTTTTGTTAAATTTACTATAGAATTTTCCCTTAAAATGAATATACCCATCTCTCAGCCTTGCCCTCATTTAATTTGCCTGCTGATGTGAGTTACTGTTTCAAGCAATATACAATTCTCTTTTGATGGCTTCTGGATAATATCTCTGCTTATTCATTTACTTATGACTGATTGACAGTGGGTTCAGACTCTACACATGCATGTCTTTTGAATGAGTCAGCTCAGATATGAGATGAAACTTACTTGACTTTCAAGGTGAGTACCTTCTAATAAATAAGGAAATAAATTCAGGGTTTATTACATTACACTTTCTATTCTTTAAGTTATGAGAAACCACATTTTCCCAGAATACTTTTATTTTATTCATCTCTTAAGTACACATCTCACCAAGTTTTATTGCTTGCCTTTCTGATTGTGTTTCTGTTCTGTATTCACTCAGCTTGTCGTTTCTCATTCACACTCCCATCCCCAATTTGATCTAGATGTATAACTTTTCACGTCTTCATTCTTCTGTTAGTTAAATATTCAGTATTGAACAGATATGAAGTTACCAAAGATATTATTTTAAAAATTTAAAGTAATCCTTTTATAAAGTGGTTTCTATTTTCTACATGTTTGGACTGCATACAAAATATAGCAACAAAGAGATACAGCATGGTAACTAAAGGTACTTTCTCATTCTTTATTTTCTTGTATGTAAACATTTGATGACAACTAAGAACTGCACTACTCTATAGCTATAAAGCCTTTAGCAAGGTTATGATACTGTACTATTTAGCATGATAGAACCAGGTTTTTCTATGGCCTATGACTTATACAGCCAGTCTTTCTTTTCATAGTTAACAAAACTAGCCAAAAGTTCTGTCCTATGAAGCTTTCCAGTAAGAAATAGGTTTGTTATTCCGTGAACATTCCTGCCTCTACTACACCATTGGGCCTATTTTGCTGGGGTGTGCATAATTATTGTTCACATTGTTAACTACACAGAATATTGGTTACTTTTCTCAGGCAGTAGCATCCATAATACTTTCTGTCACTATGAAATGTTACCTAGTAGAGATTATATTTCTAGTCCAGTACTAACTTGACTCTTCAGTTTTCTATAACTCAACTCCATGGTGTTCTAAGCAACATGGTCATATTCTCATTTTCTGTATGGCCACCAAAATTAAAACAATGAACACCAAGAAAAAAACTACATAGTTATAATAGTCTATGAAAATGAACACTGAGTCCTGAAAACACATTGTGATGACATACTATTTGAACAACCAATTATTTATTAAGATATGTCATCAGACATGTAAATTAACATGATCTTTCAGCTTTTTGATGGCTATTGGGATTCAGATTCAGAAGCAAATAATGAAGCAATAGGTGGGCATGGGATGCAAATAAGTACTGGCAGAAACGGTGCTCGTCCTAGACAACATAATAAGACTTAAAGATATTAACGAACAATTCATCAAGGGATGGTGACTGGGTCTAAGCTAAACTGCTTGGAAGCTATCTTTCATCACTCAAAATCTTACTTTAATTATGTAAATAGTTAAACATATTTCTACATAACATCTTTAATAATAATTTTCATTTTTTCTGAGATTATAATTGCCCATCTCCTTTTTGTCCCTCAAAACTTTGCACATACAAAGTTCTTGTGGATCTTCTTCACATCCATCAGCTCGTTTTTAGTAATTGTTACTGCATCTATCTATCTATCTATCTATCTATCTATCTATCTATCATATCATATCATGATAGATAGATAGATAGATAGATAGATAGATAGATAGATGATATATCTATAGATATAGATATATAGAATTCAAACTACAATCTCCTCAATCTGTAAAATATTATTGTATGTGGCTCTTTCCTGGGGAAGGCCACCTTACTCCCAGATACACTTTTTCATATACATTTTTGTGCAGGATTGAAGGCTCATGACAATTCCTCTATCTGCTTTGTCACAAAATGGTGCCATATTCTTATTCTTTCATGTTTAGACACTCTTTAATAAATTTAACAGGAACTTTGTAATTAAATACTTGTCAATTAGAATTGTGACCCTTAAATAAATTATTTTGTTATTTGGATATTATATTTTCAGTAACTTATAGCCATTGAGTCTGTGTATGTTTATTGAAACATAATCTTTTTGGTAGCCAAAACAAAAACAAAACAAACTGACATTATAATAGTGCAAAAAGTATTTTGTAAAATATAATTAAAAAAATTGCTCCTTCTCTGTAAAGTATGTCTTTTGATTATTATCACACATATCTATATGTGAACTGTGCTGTCATCTATTCTGAATGAATAGTATTATGTCTTAAAAACAATGTACATAATTACAAAATCATTTATAGCTAAAGATTTTGGCCTATTGCTGATTTTAGGCCTATGGCTGGATTTTAGGCCTTTAGTGTATATGCAGGGCTGCTCCTGACATCCTGAACACCTATGCTCTGGTGCCATTCCCTTCCCCACATCCTGCCCTTCTGTGTTTATAACCTCTGTGTAAGTAAGTAACTTACAATGTGATTTAAATAACTAAATAAAAAAAATTTAAAAATTTTGGCAATCACATGAAACCTTCAAAAAGTTATCTGCTTTTTGCTCAAAGTTATCTGCTATTTGCTTTTTAATACTACTGAAAATTAGTTTGATGATTTCAGAATGGGGCCCATGCTGTAATTGGTTAATGTAACCAGGAACACACTTTGAATATAATCTATTTTTTCCTTTTCCAGCTGGTATCAATTGCAAATAACTTCTGGATTAGAGGTCACAGTTCATGTCTACTTCCTCTACTCAGTGCAGGGATATTGTTTGGGTTGAATTTATGCATATCTTGTGTGTGAGGTCATGTATGTATCAGGTCTGTTGCAAATAGAAGACTTGGCTTCCATGTATATTCCTGAGTGTATGTACATATACAATATGCATGAATGAGCATGCAGATGTCAGAAGAAGGTGCCAGATTCCTTGATATTGGGGTTGCAGATTGTTGTGAGCCACAGTGCGGACACTCAGATCAAACTCAAGTTCCTCTACAAGAATTATAAATATTCTTTACTGGTGAGACATTTCTCCACGCATTGCTCTTCTTTTCATGTAAGATTTATCTACATCATGAGACACATTTTAGCATAATCCACAATAGAACTTGATTGAATTTTTTAGCCAATTCAAATAAACTTGCCTGTGACTTACCAAGTAAGTATATGTAATACTGTACTACCTCTGTTGCTTTCTGTAACTTTCTGTGAATCTTCACAATCTATTGATCCATGTCACTAATTCACTTTCTTTGCTTGTCCTTAAAATGGTACTTCCATTCCAAACCTTTTATCATAAGATAAAACCTATCACATTGCCTTTTAAGGCTCTACCTCTACAATGATGAATTCCCCCCTAAAGATTTCAATTTACTTTTCTGAGATACATATCTAGAACAGACATGAGAGTATGAATTCTATTTCTAAAATATTCAGGGTGAAATTTTTAAATCACTCCCTGCCTCTGAGCCATTGAGTGAGCATTGAGTTAATAGAAATGAAAGCATCATTAACCTCATGGTCCATCTTCAGAGTTCTTGGGTTATCATTCAAATCATCTGTGATCAGTGTTGGTTTGGTAGGTACTTTTAACACTGAGAAGTGGTTATCAAAACTGGTTTAAATATTCAGTAAAACATATAATTAAAGACACAGTAATCTGAGCATTGATATATCCTTCATATAATACTGAAACAAAAGCACCATAATTAAATAAGGATTTTGGGATATTTGCAATGCTTAAATGTCAAAGGCTCCAGCCTAAGATCATAAAGTGGGCCTGTTTCTCTTTTTCTAATCTTTGAAATACAATGATCATTTCTTAATTTCTATCTATGTCAGCCTATTGAGATGGAATCTTCCAATATAAGAAAATTTAATCCAGTACAAAGTGGTATGTTTTTCAATAAAGTTTGAAGGTATTTAATGAATTTATCTTCTAGTTCTTCATTATTCCAGTGATTGTTCAAAATGAGAATTTTAATGTCGATATATTTGAGAAATTGACATAGTTCTTATTATTCCACTATGGGATAGAGAGGGAGAGAGTGAGAGACAGAGATAGTTAGAGGTAGAATAAGAAAGAAAGAGAGACAGAGACACAGAGAAAGACACAGACAGAGATAAATACAGAGATGAGACACAGAGAGTTTGATTTTAACTTTTTAATGTTTTTAAGTGTTGTTTTGTAGTCCAATATCAGTTAATATGGAGAAAAATTTAATGAATGAACATTCTGCTGCTGTTTTGTTATCTAGATAGGCCTGTTAATTACAGGTCACAAGTTAAATAAACAATCAAAATCAATAATATATCATCCTTAAAACACTATATATATATTTTTTCATATATATATATATATATATATATATATATATGAAAATTCCAAGAATAATTCATCATTAAAGATGTTAGATTTTTCACTCCAAGATGGAAGTATCTCAACTCAGAAAGAGCATCACCATATTCTAACACTTGCCATTATTTTTAGAAACATATTATTTTCACTTTTAATTCTGTGTTGTTTTGTGTATTTGTGGGTGGATATGTGCAATTGAGTAGAAGATCACATTGAGGTCAAAATAGCAGATTCCCAGGAACTGTAGCCATATGCAGCTGTGAGGCCTCTTGATATGAGTGTTAGAAATTTTGGAAATAACATATTTATTTTCCTCGATTGTATGGAAATAATTAATAAAAGATAATTGAAATGTTTAAAAAAGAGGAAGGAAACAATATACATTTTAACTGCTGGGCTGTCTTTCTAGCATGCTTAGTGATATAAGACTGAATGATTTATTTTTAAGTTTGAGAAAAAATACTGTTTTTTACCCTAATACTAGACATACTAGCCACTTAAAGAAGGAACTATTTAAAAACAGAAGATTAAAACTTGAAAGAAAAAAATTAAATGTGTCATTATGTAGACAATATTATCTACCTTTTCACATTTTAAGAATGTGAAAAAATACATCTGAAGTGTATTTTACATTTTGAAAAAGATGGCATACAAAATACAGTTTCTGAATAATAATAAACCTCAAATATATAATCACAATACAGTAACATTAATAATGGCTTAAAAGAATCAGAGATAAAATGTATGCAAACATTATATAGATATCTAATATGGATATCTATTCTGAATGTTCAAAACAATTAAGAGAAATAAGAGGGTAGAGCGTTATATAGAGATTCGTCTTGTCATTTTCTACTTAGTTTTCAGAGAATCCTATTCATGTATAATGAGTGTTTTAGCCAGATCCACACGGTCATTCCATCTCTCTCCTTTCTATCGACACTCAATGCAGTAATGACACTACAGTCTGCTTAAGAACCAACAGACAAAACTCTCAGTGTCCCTTTGAGAAATTCAAGATTTTAGTGAACTCTTCTTTCCAGTCTCTCATCCACACGCCTGCACATTTGATTTTCTCATGCACTTTCCCTGCATTCCCTGAACTTTGAAACATTTTCAATGACTCTTTTCTCAATGATACTTTCATACATCAATAAAATTCAATGTATAAATGGCATCCTTTGGGGTAGTCCCATTACTACTTTATTCTTTATAAAACCCCATTGTTTAGCAAAGACGTTTTGTCTCCTGAAGACCTCTCCAATTTTTGTGCTCACATTTACATTGGTAAGGCTATGAAATGATTATAACTGCCTAACTTCTGCCACGTTAAGCAACCTCTTTGAATATTGCTTCTAGACAACCACTTAAACGTCAGTCAACATAGGCAATTCTGATTTCTTAAGAGTCTTAAGCATTGGTACCAACAATGCTTCACTTGAATTTCTACTAACTGATTTGGAGTTTTGTCATATCAAAAGCTCAAAAGTAATTGAAAAGCAAAGGTAAATGCTAACCAGAAAATTGTTGTTTACAGATGGTCTCTTCCCAATTTAAAACTTTTTTTCATCATGGAGGTAAAATCCTTAAGACATAATATAAAAGGAAAGTAAAAACTTAAAGAACAAGTCCGAAAGCCAGGAAAAGCAGAAACCAGATGAGAAGTCTGGGAGTGATAGGGAGCAGTTAAAAAATTTGAATGCAGCAAATTCCAGTTGAATCTCCTACATGACACTCAGCCCACTTGAACCACTTGATAAGGGACACTTCCCTATGTTTTGAGTAGCCTTCTGACTGAGCATTGTGCTCTAGTTACCCTACTTTTGGAAATTGTCACTCATGCTGGGATGGGCTTTGGTGATGTAGCTGTCTCTGGGTCAATGATGGTATTAGCAAGCCAAGCTTCCCCAGTTACATTTAAAACAGTAGGAATTTAAAGAAGGAAATGTCAGATTATCAGTTAGGAGGCCCCTAAAAGGTAGGGGGAATGAGGCTATGTTACTATGTAAAAGGAGTCAGAAGTACCCTGTAGAATACTGCTTCAGGATGTGTCTGTGTAGTTAGAACTAGTGCCACAGACATATAGCAGCACTATCAAAATTCCAGAACCAAAGTAGTGAAAATACTCAGCCTTCTTTAGTCTTCAGTAATTCTTTGGTCGAAGCAAACTGTAACATAGCTAGTAGGAATATAAATTTAGCCATCCTTTAAATCGAAGGAATGAAGGATGAGGCAAGGTGGTACCTAAGGAAAATGGACACAAGGGTAGGATTAAGTTTTTCCCTGTACTCATTCTCATCTTTTAATCCATATTTAACTTTAATAGTAAAATTAGTGCTTAGCCTAACAGGAAGCAATAGTACATGGCACAAATAACAGTATCAACTTCCAGATGAAATATTCAAAACTAATTGGTCAATGCACTTTATATGCATGCACTAAAAAGTCTTCTCCTTTAGTGACAGCCATGGTTTTGAATTATTTAATGACATGCAGTCTTGATGATAAAGATTGACACCATCAACAACTCACAGAAAATACCAAGGTGAAAGGGCTGAGGCAAGAAAAAAGGACAGTTACATATCTATGTTTGTGACCAACACTGAAAGTCTTAGAAAAGGTAAAAAAAAAAAAAAAAAAACAGTTTATCACTGTTACGTCGATTCATATTCTCCTTTAAAATAACATTTAAAATTGCAAAGCATATTTATGCATCAGATATAATGCTTTATAAGAAAATATACATGATAATAGTTCAACAGAGAGTATCTGTGAAGTAGAAAGAAACTGATGTCGACCTCTGAAATATCTATATGGAAAATAAAGCATTTTTAGAATATGTTCTTTCTAGGACCTCAGGCATTAAAACACTGTTTAGTTATGATAAAATCAGAATTTTGCTTCTCAGAGTCGTTTTCAACATCAAAACCCAGAAAAATTATAAATTAGAAAAAACACGCCATAGCAAATTGAACACTATTTTGAAGACCAAAACAATAATACAGCTTTTAACAAGCAAAGGTGCTTCCTATGTTAATGGCCTTGGCTTAGCAATTTGTGCTCATTAATAAAATGTAGAAGTCAGTTGTCTTGAAATGAGAGAAATGGGATGTGAGGAAGTGAAAATAAGTAAGAAGCGCAGACACTTTAGAATAAAGTAAGATGGGAATGACTGAGTAAATTGGTATGAATGTGAAGAGTATACAGACAGCTTTTTAATTAATTATTCAATTGAAATTGCTTCAATTGGCTTCAAGAAAATGAACAATAAATAAGAAGGGCCAAAGACATGACAGAGGAGATTCAGGGGTAGGAGAGATACTATGATGTACAAGGAAGGGAAACCAGTAGCTGCACTGTTGCATGGGGTGCCCTGTGAAAGCTAGAGGGAAAGGGTTGAGGAGATGGCTCAGTGGTTAACAATTCCTGCAGAAGACTGGAGCTTGGATTCCAGCACCATCCTCTAGTGACTCACAAATGTGTAATTATATTTCAAGGGTCTCTAGGGCCCTCTTCTGGCCTCCACGGATACCCACACTCATGTTTCATATATAGACAGACAGACCCCCCCCCCCTACACAGTTACACATAAAAGAAAAAGTACAATCTGTCTTGAAAACAGAAAACAAAACAAAGGGAGAGAAGAATATTAGACAGTGTTACTGATCTAGGATTGTATTCTAAAGCCTGTTCAGCCTAAACTCTCTCTCTCTCTCTCTCTCTCTCTCTCTCTCTCTCTCTCTCTCAGTCATATATATGTCTTCAAATTTAATATAATAAGCAGAGTTTAACTCTAAATATCTGATGTGATTTGCACAGGATTATGAAGGCAAATTAAAGAGTTGTGTTTTGATATAATTGATCTAATAGATCCCACTAAAGCTGGTTTGGGTGAAGAAAGCACAAGAATAATATTAAAATCTAAGGTTTTATGTTCACTCTCTGGTTCATACATAACATTATGATTTCTAGATATACCACAGCTTCATAAAATGTATTACATTTCTATAACTACCCTAGTATCAAACCGTTTTCCTCATAAATCTATTGGTTATTTTAATAAGATCTAAACTGACATAAATTTAATGGGTTATCTGTACAAAGTTATATATATTCCCTAATATATTTAAATTTAGGTATGTTATTTCTAAAACATGTAGGTCAATTCTTATATAATTACCCATGGTTTCAATTGTTAATTTACTATGTCAGTTTATTTTTCAGATGTAAAGTCTTTTTAGCATTCTTGACACATTTTCAACAGTGTTTACTTGATTTTACTTTAACTGAATCTGTAAAAATTAATTTGAAAGAGGGTTGGATTGATGACTCAGTGTTCAATTCCCGGTAAGGACATGGTATCTCACAACCATCCATAAAGAGATCTGATGCCCTCTTCTGGCATACAGGAGTACATGCAGATAGATAGTACTCATACATAAAATTAATAAATCTTAAAAAAATTAGGCAATCTTTGTGTAAAATTTAGAGGATTCAATAATAACTTATAGTGTGCCCAACTTATTCATATTTAAGCAATAAATAGTTTTAATGCAATTAACTGCTAGAATTCTATGTGCTATATAAAAATAAGTATTGGATAATTTTATTGAAGTTACAAAGTCCATATATGTATTATAAAAGTGGTTGTCATCTTAATTAGTTTTATGTCAACTTGACACATGCTAGAGTCATATGGAATGAGAAAAACTCTATTGAGAAAAATGATGGCATAAGTCCAGCTGTAAGCCATTTTCTTAATTAGTGATTGATGGGGGAGGTCCCAGCCCCTAGTGGGTGGTGCCATCCCTGAACTGGTGTTATTGTATTTCATAAAATGTAGACTGAGATAAGCCATGAGACCAGGCAGTAAGCAACAGCCTTCTATGACCTCTGCATCAGCTTCCGTGTTTGAGTTCCTGCCCTATGTCCTTCAGTAATAAACAGCTATTTGGAAATGTAAGTAAAGTAAACTTTTTCCTCCCCACTTTTCTTTGGCTTCAGAACAGCGACAGTAATCCTACCTAAGACAGTTGTTTAACATAAACCCAGATAGGCTGTTTGTTTAGTGTTTCATAGCTTTATTATCATTAAGAAGTCAGTATGACAAAAAAATCTAATTTCAGTAAAAATTTTTTTGTCTTCATTTTAGTATATTTTGTTTTAAAAAAATAAATGCACATTAAAATTAAAAGAAAATGCTAATTGAACTGCATTATTAAATTATTAATTGCACAGCAATATAATAATTGCACATCTATATAAGCATAGCAGATCGAAGTAGCCAACATTTTTATTCTATGAAGTATTGTTGAATATTCAGTTGCCTTTATTCAACAACTCTCCCTATTGAGTAAGTACACTACTCTGAAGGCTAGCAGGGACTTTAAATAACACTTTGCAATATTCTATGTAAATGAATCCCTAAAAATGATTGTTAATATGAGTGTTATTCTAATTTGTTACTAGCATATTCTTTCTCATTTGTGAATAAATCAGGTTTTGAGGACAATTGTGTGATTAGAATGTCCTAGAACAAGGCATGATTTTATAAAGATTGAGAAAGTTAATGACATTATTATTTGGATTTCTTCAGAAACAAAATGTAAGTTAACTCAGAAAAAAATTGAAAGTTTTTATCTCAACTTTTTAAAAGTGCTACTTAGATAGAAAATCTCACAGATCCAAGGCCAGATTTGAACTTGTCAAGTAGAAAAGGACAGTTCGAACCTTTGAATGTCTTTTCTCACAACGCAAATGTTCAAACTGCAAATGAGTATCAATATTATGAGACTCTGTGGCTTGAACCTGGGACTTGTGGGTGTAATCTAAGCCCTCAACTAACATATATCTCCAGACCCCTCAACTACTCATTTTCAAATAGGTTCATTTCTAGCTTTGCCTAAACTGATGAGGTCTTAAAAGGTGGGAAACAGCACACTGTGAATGAAATCTAAATGTTAACATATGAGTAATATCAATAGAAACTAGGAATATGTTAATGTGTTTAATGACAGAGATTCACTTTCTTCTGCAAAACCTATGATAGTGTCTATAATTTTGCCAAGCCTACAGTGTATTGATGTAACTTTTATAAGATAAGTATATTGTTTTTCACTGTCAAAATTTAATGAAAGTGTACTTGTTTTTTATAAGTAACATTTTGAGAATTACTAGAATTAATTAGTGTAAGTTCATATTAGAACTGTTAGTTCAGTTAAACTTTATGTAGAGTGAGTATGAATGGTACTTTGGAATGCTAAAACTTTATTTTCTCCAGATTGATCTAATGTTGACTCTGCTCTTGAACTCACATGACTAGAAAAACTACACTGCTTAGTCACCAATGACAATTGTGCCACTTGGGTGGTTTAAGCTATTTGTATGTTAATTGTAAATATAATGATTTTGGTCAACACTGAAGAATATAAGTTTGTACTATGCTGTTCTTTGTAAGCACCTTCTTCAATCCAATCACCATTTGAGTTCTCTTTGCTACTTTTTTATACTTCGTAAGATTTTCAAAGTCTGTTTCTCATGCTTCCGAGTTTAAATTCCATGTTCAATAACATGCTATTTGATGTTTGTTTTTTCTCTATTTATGAAATCTATTCTTTCTTCCTTAGTGCTTCAATGGATTTTGATTCTGTAAATCATAGCTGAGAAAGAGATATTTTAAAGGCAAATCTGTTTTTCTTTCCAGTCTCATTCCTATCCTCTAGCAAAGAAAGTAATTGTTGACTTCTTGAGTGATTGAAAAAAACCAACAGACAAGTGGTAGGGTAAAAAAGAAGAGCTACAATTATTATAATTAGTTCAACACAAGGAGATTACCCAGTGGACAATACTGAACTGTATTTAGAACACATCTTTTACAAAGGGGATGCCCAAGTATTCACTAAAAAAATAAAGGCCAAGACAGTATAATATCTCCTAGCTACATTTTAAAGCCAACACGTATCTCAATGACTGTGGGTGCTTATGTCTGTTTAAATGTGATCAGGTAAATTATCTTGTGTCTGCATGCTCATCACATAATGTAGACAAGAATACTAAATCATGCACCTAGAGTGAATATAGGTTAATCTATCCAAGGCTTTTAGAATTCTAAATGGAAAGAGCTGTCAATGTCCAATACTGAGAGTGTTACCATCACTCTTATTATTGCTCCGTGAATAACTACTATAAATTCACACATGTTGGGCTTGTTATATACATAAGTAATGTTCAACATTGATGATGAGACTATAGCCAGAATTTCACCATGTTTGGGGACAAAAGAATTCCCAGGTGTGCCATTCTGGGATCAAGAGGTGTTAGATAATGGGAACTGATGAAAGGCTAAAGGTTTAGAGTGAGAAGTTAAGATTGAATAGTACTTCCATATATTAGGTGCATGAATCAAGCTGCCTGTAGTTACACACCTGAAATATTATTTACTTATGGTAATCAATACAGTTCCTTTTTCCTTGGCAATGTAAGTGTAAATTATAGAAATTCATAAAATAGCCAATATGCAGATTAAGTAATATAATTTATATAACATTCCGCAAGAGTTGAACACTTTGAGACAAATATGTGCTGGCTATTGCAGAAGCAGATGCTCCTGTTTAATATTAGGAAGATATGCGATGAATTCCTGAAGTGCAATTTCACTGATATTTTAAATTATAAGAGTTTCTATTTTTGTTTAAATGTTGGACCTTCCCTAATTTTGCTTTACTCTTAAACTATTATACGTTTGCTTGAAATGTACTTGAACATCAATTTCTTTCTTCCTGGGATGCATTTTCAAGTAATTGAGTGTATTTTTTCAAACACTTCAAAATAAAAAAAAAGTTTTGATTTCTCAATATTCTCAATGCTTATTTTATTCTTTTTTTAAGTGGTAAAGATGTCAGTTTTTATTTCTCTTATTTGAAGTAACTGTCATTATATGATAGTGGTAATAACTCCTACATTTTTGGTTAGTGTCAGTGTAACTAACTTTTACTTTTAATATATTTTTCTCTTTTTATTTTAGTCTTTTTTTTTTTAATTTAGTATTTTTTTACACTCCAGATTTTATCCCCCTCTGGTCGACCCTCTGACTGTTCCACATCCCATATCTTTTCTCCCCATCTCCACAAGGATGTCCCACCTCCCCAGCCCCCACTCCAACAGACTTTATGGACTTTTAGAAGCTGATATTTTTTCCTAAATGCTATCCAAATTATAATTACTTTGTACATTGGTTTAAGAAGTTTTTTTTTTTCAAAATTTAGCATAGCATGTTCTAGAAAAAAAAGTCTTAGAATAACTTTATGTGTTACAATATTCTTTTCCCTGAACATGACTTTTAAATTTCATCTAATATGTAAAAATCACTTGTAACTGGAAGATACTTTGTACAGACACCGGTTACTTATATGAGAATTTATGAGACTATGTTGACTTCTACTTTTAACTAACAAAGTCAATCCTAGAACATTTAGAGAACCCAGAAATAACTTATTCATTGAATAATAATAAATAGTAGAGATAAATATGTAGGAAAGTTTTCCGATGAGAAAATTATATATCTATAATAATATTATAACTGTGATGGACAGGTCCTTCCAATGACTGCAGTTTTAAATGCATGTATAATAGTATGATAATTGGTATAGACAGTCCCTCCAGTGAAGACAGTTTAAATATATCTATAATAGTATTATACTTCGGATGGAAAGACCCTCCCAGTGAACTATAATTGGTATAGACAGGCACTCCCAACGACAGCAGATTTAATTCCAGGAAAATAAGTTAACAATGGCTTGTAATAGAAAGCGATGCTTCAAAAGGAAATTCTAGATACTTTAAATAAAAAGTAAAATAATATCTAATGAATACCATATAAAAATGCAGGTAAGAAATATGAACAGATCAAACCTAGAGACCGAATTAAATTATAATTTTCTTTTAAATGTCAATTATATACAAAAGAAAATAACATCTTCGAACCAGTTTCAACTGATGTTTACAAATAAACCCACTGATGTATTTCTTAATATCTTTTTCTTATTTATGAAGTGTTTTACAAATGAAAATCAATAAATTTTGCATACATCTGTGATTCATACTTATTTATCTTAAAAGATCCAAGTCAAATACTAGTCTTATTAAAAGCCATTATTTATCCCACAGGGATTAACTCTTCTATAGATTGTGATCTGATATAAACCCATTCATAAATCATATAATATTTACAGTTATTACCGCATTAATATACTGTAGTTAATTATCATCTGTCACTTTCTATCTTTTCTACTTTTCTGAATTTTTAAATTCAAATATAATGCCTTCATTTTTGATTCTGTGACATGTAAAGCTTGATGACCTGGTAGCAGGGGTCAGGGCTAAATGCTTAAACAATTCAATGGACTCCACAGAAGTTCTTTAGTTCTGGAGGAACAATAAGTCAATGAAAAATATTGAGACCAACGCTAATGGTCTTTGGATAAATATGTTGAAAACGTAAATCAGGCTCAGTTACTGTTGGTTTTCATTTAGAGGATTAAGTTAATATTCACAATTCTGTAATGCACAGTAAATCTATAAAACAAAAGTAGAAACTTTGTACTACATTAAATATCTATAAAAATAGTACAAGATGCCACTTTTTCACACATTCTTTCATATATACATATGAACATGTATAATACATTTACATATATATACATGTGTATATACATATTCATACACATAGACATACAGATATATATGTACATATATATATATATGTATATATATATATAATTTTGTTCAAATGAGGGTGCCAAGTATGCAGTTTTAAAATAAAAGAAATTAAGTCCAATAAAATACACATTTAATATTATAATATTAAGCTAATTTGACAATTATTCAAGTAATTTAATATTGATGTATCTAAAAATTATGATATACATACATACATTTTCATTCTAGAAAATAAATTTATTATCTTAGAATCAATATGCTAGCTTACTTTTTTCAGTAAAGAATGGCAGAAACATGATTAACTTAATTTCACATCCTTACGACAGTCCATGAAATCACTAGGTAATTTAACTACTCTTCTGTTTATTATTATTTTATTTTTTATAATCCAGTTGTTACTCCCTCCCAGTATAACCTTCCACAGTCCCACATTTCCTTCCTTCTCCAGCCCCCCAAGTCTCCCAGAAGATGTCCATATACCCTCACTCCACGCCCTGCCGGGCCTCTCCACTCCCTGGAGCCTTAAGTCTTTCAGGTGTGTCTTCTAACATTGAGGCCAGACCAGGCAGTCCTCTGCTCTATATGTGTCCAGTCCTCCTACCAGCTAGAGTATGCTGCCTGGTTGGTGGCTCAGTGTCTGAGAGAGCTCTGGGGTCTTGCTTAGTTGAGAATGCTGGTCTTCCTTTGAGGTTGCCCTCCTCTTTAGGTTCTTATAGCCTTAACCTAATTCAACCACAGGTGTCCCCAACTACAATCCATTGATTGGGTGTAAGTATCTGCATCTGTCTCTGTCAGCTGCTTGTTGCACCTCTCACAGGACAGTCATACTAGGCTCCTGTATGTAAGCACACCATAGCATCCTGATCCTGCCAGGTCTCTCAGGAGCTGAGCTAGATGGTGAGTGTTTCTGGCCCAAAGAAACACACCTCTTGTCAAAGCAGGAACTCAACTTTAATGTAACAACTTCTTGTTTATATAAACTTGGAGCTAAGGGAGGAGGAGTTTTGGTGGGGTGAGATGACGTAGGGGGCGGGGAAGAGTGTTAGAGGGTATGGGTGACTGACAGGGCCAATTGCAAAGCTCCACATCAGCAACAGCTGAGCATGAGCAGAGGCAGGGCCAAATAGGTTCTGAAGAGTCACCCTGGTATGGAAGTGACTAAGACAGGTCTCAAACTTGAGCCAGGCTCAGGTTTGTCCTCAAGGCCCAAACCAGGGCTAAAATGGGGATCAACAGTGTGCAGAAGGAGATGGGTGGAGGGGGAGGAAGGGGAATAAAATCTGGAGTGTAAAAAAATAAATAAATAAATTGTGTTTTTCTGGGATTTCTTACACTGGGAAAAGTTATAGTATCTGACTTTTTCTCTGCTCTTGGAAACTCTTTTCCTCTTGTAGGGTTGCCTTGATCAACCTAGATATAAAGACTTTTGTCTTGCCTAATTGTGTCTTGTTATATCCTATTTAGTTGTTTTCTCTTGTAAGCTTCCACTCTTCAAAAGAGGAAACAAGGGAGGGAGTGGATCTCAGGCAGTTTGGAGGTGGTGGGAAGCTGGAAGGAGCTGAGGGATGAGAAACTGAGATCCAGATATATTGTATAAGAGAAGAATCTGTTTACAGTAAAAACAAAAGGGGCAGGATAACATTTTATTTTTTATGAACCAGGAATATTCTGAGATACATGCTGTATTTACTATAAGTGTGTATGTAAAGAAACCAGGCATGTTTGTATCTAGGACTAAGTATTTGATTATGTATTGTTTAACTCATTTTCTTGTGGTTTCATATTATTTCAGCGATCTTACTTTTATAGATGTTTATAACTCTATTCCTGTCAATTATTGCCTGGACCCCTCTGCTCCAATACACTAAGAATAAGTTAAAAAAAAAAAAAAAAAGAAACAGTTTCTCTAACAGCACATACTCACAATATAAGCCAGTACTTCTCCCAGTTCCTCACCACATGCTTTCTACTTTAGATTCACTCCCCTTCTCTCCCTCATTCGAAAAAAAAAAAATTGGATACTAATATATAACAATGAAAATGACAAAATAAAATATAATAAAATGGAGCCATAACTATCATATTGAAATTGCACATGGCAAACCAACAGGAGGGAATGAGTCCCAAGAATTAGCACAATAGTCAGACACACATTTGTCCTCACAGCCTGGATTCCCATAAAAATAATAAGCTATTATCTATAATATATATTCAGATGACCTGGCATAGAGCCATAGAAGCCCAGAGCTTAGTATTTCAGACTCTGTGAGCTCGTATGTGCCTTGCTTAGTTTATTCAGTGGGCCTTGTTCTCCTGGTGTCCTTCATCCCCTCTGGCTCTTATGCTCTTTATGCCTCACTTATGTGAGATTCACTGAGCTCAGAGAGTAGGGATATGATAGAGAGCTCCAGTCTAGACTCTCCCTTTGCATATGTCTGGCTGTGAGTCTCAGCATCGGTTTCAATCCACTGCCAGAGGAAGTCTCTCTGATGATGAATGGATAAGGCACTGATCTATGACTGTAGCAGAATATCATTA
Source organism: Mastomys natalensis (assembly GCA_021653895.1). Taxonomy (NCBI): domain Eukaryota; kingdom Metazoa; phylum Chordata; class Mammalia; order Rodentia; family Muridae; genus Mastomys; species Mastomys natalensis. Next base: position 58,977 of record JAJTUV010001188.1, on the reverse strand, counting down.
GGAATCATTTTATTTTTTTCATCAGTAATGTTTTGTTTTATATGAGGACTCTAGATCGTCTTCTAGTCTCTTGTTCACTGCTACCCAAACAGTGCTCAATATGGGTTTTTTTCTTTTTTAGTGGAGTGATCCTTAGATCAAATCAGACATTGGTTGTCTACTTTCACAAGTTCTATACCAACTTTGCCCTAGACTATTCTGTAGGCAACACAGATTGTAGGTCAAAGGCTATTTTGGCTAGGTTGGTGTCCATATTTGTCTTTGGTAGACTGAATATGTAGCTGGAGTCATGGGTTCTTCTATGTGTACTTGTGGGTTGGTAGTTTAGTCCCTGGGAGCTCTGGGTTGTCTGGTTACTTGATATTGTTGTTCTTCCTATGGGTTGCAAACTCCTTTAGCTCCTTCAGTTCTTCCACTAACTCTTCCATTTGGCCCCCTGGGCTCAGTCCAATGGTTGGCTGTGAGTATCTGCATCTGTATTGGTCAGGCTCTGGCAAAGCCTCTCAGGGGACAGCTATACCAGACTCTTGTCAGCAAAACTTCTTGGCATCAACAATAGTATGGGGGGTTAGTGTCTGCAGATGGGATGGATCCCTAGGTGGGATGGTCTCTGGATGGCCTTTCCTTCAGTCTCTGCTCCGTTTTTGTTCTTGCTTTTAATTTAGATAGAAACATTCTAGGTTAAAATTTTTGAAATTGATGGGTGGCCCCATCCCTCAAATGGGGGCCACGTCTATCTATTGGAGGTGGTCTCCATGGTTCTATCTTGTCTTTGTTGGGTATTTAGATAATGTCATCCCTGTTGGTTCCTGATAACCTCTTGCTTCTCTGGCATCTGGGACTTTCTAGTGGCTACGCCCAGTTTCCTCTCATCCACTGCTACAAATTTCTGTTGAATTTTCTGACCTCTGTACTTCTCTCTTGTCTCTTCCATATTGATTCAAACCCCTCTTTTTTCCCTCCCCCTCCTTTCTCCTTCCTATGTCCCTCTCTCCCTTTACCTCCCACAATTATTTGTTCCTACTTTTAAGTAGGATTAAAGCATCTATACATTGATTTTCCTTCTTCTAAGCTTCTATGGTCTTTGAGTTGTATCATGGGCATTCCAAGCTTTTGGGCTACTATCCACTTATCAGTGAGTACATACCATGTGTGTTCTTTTGTATCTGGGTTATCTCACTCAGGATAATATTTTCTAGTTAAAGCACATTGTGGCTGTAAACTTTTACCTATTCATTACCATTTATGCATTGTGAATTTATACAAACTCTTGTCTCACTTTTATGACAAACAACAAACAAACAGCAAAAATCTCAAGAAGATAATATGGAGAGATTTATTTGGGTATATATGTTTTTCATACATTATCATTGTTTTAAACTTGTAGTTGATGCCTTAAATGATGAATTAATTTTCTTCCCACTTTAGAAGCTTAGTGCTCGGGAAAAGTGCAAGAACTTAGGAAGCAAGTTGGGCTACAAAACAGAATAGTACCAAGTGTGTGTCTTAAACAAGGTATTGTGTATGTTTGTGATTCTGTTTCTTTTCTTTCACTCTGACAGCTTTTTTTCAGTGTGGCTTATCAGCTTTTTATGTGATCAGGGAGAGAGATGCATTTACTCTCCCCAAGGATAAAACTACTCTGAATTTTGGCCTTATTCTTTGGATCTGATCAGCATTGCTCATTCTTCAAGGCCCTTAATAATTAAGAGTGAGGGATAGGGTTTGAATATATGAATACTATTAAGAAGAATACTGCTCAATTCATAATATAAATCGTGAACAAGTTTTGAAAACTAAAACACTCATATCAATAGAGGTATAGTTTTTTATTAATCCTGTTTCAAAAAAGTATTTTAATACAGTGATATTTTATCAAATATTAAGACAAATATAGCAGTGTGTTAACTTTGTGTTAAAACTTTGAAACAACAAATAATTTCCCATAAACATTATACATTTTATTTATAATATTCAATAATGTTTATATAACTAAATGATTTAAAATAAACCTTGTCAAAATAATTTGAACTTATTTGTGCCTCAGTCTAACATATTTATTAACAAAGCCCAAGTTTGAGACTATCACAATGTAAATTTATCATTAAAATAGCATTTCTATGAGAAGAAGAGATTGTCTATAATACAGTTTACCATTCTTTCTTTTTAAATCTTTCTTATTTGCCAGTCTATATCAGTGCCTAGAATTTTTATTAGAATAAGACTTCTCAAATATTTTTCCATGGATAAATCATGTTTCATTTTGCCCAACTCATATTACTTCCAGTATCACAACAAATTTCTCATGAATTATCACCATAAGTTATGATTAGTGAAAGTAAATATGGTTCTTATACCCACATCCTGCTTGGCAAAAATTTATATTTTGCCATGTTTTATTATTATAGGATTGCTGAGTTTTTATAAATTAATTTGTTGATTTAAGACATGAAAACACTCAAATATGAAATTGAAATTATACTAACTCACTTTGGGTCAAAGTTTAATTGAAGACTTTAAACATCCAAAATAACCTATAGCCAGGCATCAGTAGTATGAACTTGAAATACCCATACTCAGGAGGACAAAGCAGGGGCATTACAAGTTTGAAGGCAAGTAGGATTCATAGACAACTCTCTGTTCTAAAAGCATATATTCTATAAATATTTATTTAACAGTTTGAGGTTTTAATAGAAGTATATTTGCCAAAAGATGAATTTTTGCAATTGCATTATTTATATGATTTTTCAATTAAACATTTACACTAACTAGGCAAAATATCAAAAATGAACAAAGTACAATAGGAGTCAAAATCACTCTCTTTTTGGACTACTTGTCTTCTTTTATTATTTTATTACAAGTTTTGTTTGTATGCTTTTTGTGTTGTGCTGTAGTTTCAATATATTTTATATTAAAAATTTGGCTACTTAGTTTTACACATGTAAATGTAAATTAATATTCTCATAATTATAAGAATTATATAAATACATTAGTTTCTGAAGTAATCCAAATAATTGCCCATTTTTCATGGAAGCATTAAAGGTTGGAAGCATAGAAATTATAAGTATATATTAGTTTATTAACAAGGAATAGTGAAATTCTGTAAATCTTCTCAACATTAAGGAATGAGTAACTTCAAAATAGACATAATTCAGTTCACCTTTGTGTGTGCGTGTTTGAAGTTCTCAATCTCTGGCACATAAGAAGGAAAATACTTTGGTTAGTTATGCAGTAGAATCTTCAATACCTAGTCTCATCAGTGCATGCTAGACTTGCCTCTTGATCTACACTGTAACATTATGAAAGCAAACAACTATTTTTCATTATGATACCAATAAATGTAGTAGTTGAGCCAGACATTACATAAAGTTCTTCAGTACTACTTCATAGATGCTTCTAAATTCAAACTTCCTGAATGAAGACATTTCTCAAAAAATATCAGTCTTGCAAAATACAGGTAAACAGACTAGGGAAAAAGGTATTGTCCTACACATACATATATTTTTCTTTTATTTTCTGTTGCTTTGTCTATAACACAACCACACAACACACACACACACACACATACAGACTATAACTTGAATGGGGAAGAAAATATTAAATGCTCTAAAACATCAGAATATTTGAAATTCTACTTAATATTATATGTACATGATCTTTGTCTTATAACTCACCTGAGTATGGTAATATCCTCAATTTTGTATGACAGAATTCAACTCAGGGGAGAAAGAGTTTTAGTATAGCATATAAAATTAGTAAATAATGGAACAAGGAGTTGAATACAGAAGCTCAATTAATCTAGAGGTAAAGAAGTATTGAAACTAATTTAAATTAATTATACACTATAATTGTAGTGAATACTTTACAAGTAATTCAACAAATTCAAAATTTTGAAATTTATGTAAAAATTAATTCAAAATAAAAAGATGGGTATCCTGTGTGTTTCTAAGGTTATGAATGTTTAATTTATACTTATCTTCCAAATTGTCATAAAACAATTGAACATAAGTATCAAACTGCCTCTGGAGAAGGTCAGCAGCACAGGTCAGTCTGAATTCTTAATTTTCCCAGAGAAAGAAGTTTTTGCCTCTGATATATATTTATATCTTTAGATTTCCTCATCCCAGCTTTCAAAATTTCCAAAACTACTGTTCTTGAATAAACTGAAATCTGTGCCAAGAACTATCTGAAAAGTTTCCAACCTCAAAGTCATAGTTTATAAGATTTATATTATCATTCATCATCATCATCATTATCATCATCATCATCATCATCATCATCATCTCATATACCCATCCAAGACTCCAGCCAAAAAAAAGATAATTCCAGGGGAAACTTTTGATCTGATAGAACTACTTATATGAAATGTAAACCAGTCTAATTCCAGTAAATTATCTATAACAAATGAGATATTATTTTTTTAACCATTGAACAGTTTCATCCCAAGGAGAAATGTATTCTGGCAGATAAAAAGGGTTTTTTTTTTTTTTTACATTTTCTCTTACATTTCCTTAATGAAAATAGCTATACCACATCAATAAATTTAAAGAGTTTGCTTAGGAATTTCCCACTAAATTTCATAAACTGATCTTGTCTAAAAGCTAGGTGTTTTTTTCCTAAAATATTTAATAAAATATGTAGTTTCTACATAGTTTCATTGTTATGTTTTTGCTACAATTTTTATCTTTTCAGCTAATATTCACTTATCAGTGAGTGAATACCATGTGGTTTCTTTTTTTTAATTTTTTTTTAGCATAGAATAGAGTTTATTCAGGGCATGGGGAGGGGAGCCAGGAGGGTAGTAGAGGAAGAGAGAGAGAGAGCGAAGAGAGAGAGAGAAAAGAGAGAGGAGAGAGAGAGAGAGATAGGAGAGAGCCATGTGGTTTCTTTATGATTGGGTTACCTCACTCAGAATAATAATTTCTAGTTCCATTCATTTGCCTAAGAATTTCATGAATTCATTGTTTTTAAAATTCAATTGTTTTACTAGCTGAGTAGTATGCCATTGTGTAAATGTAGCATAATTTCTGTATTCATTTCTCTTTTGAAGGACATCTGGGTTCTCTCCAGCTTCAGGCTATTATAATTAAGGCTACTATGAACATAGTGGAAATATTACTTTTAAGTACACATATACATAACATATACACTATATATGTATATATAAATCTATAAATATGTAAGCAGCTATAATTTTGATATTTTATAGGTATAGCTCCTTGTTATTTATAGAAGATGCTATATTATAGCATCCTGGCCCTCTGCTTCTTTCACATTTAAAATTTTTCATCTTAAATAGTCCCTACCCTTCCAAATAGATGTTGAATTGTAGATATATAAGTTGTGCTGAACATCCCATATCCAGCTGTATCCATCTCATATCCATTCTGATTCATACTGATGGAATTTTGTAATGGTCTCCTGCTGCATAAAAAGAAAAAAAAAAGTTTCTTGGAGAAGTAAGAGCTAGCTAAAGCTATACTTATCTGCAAATATTAGGATAAATATTTAGAATGAGATTAAGAATTACATTGGTTTAGGAAAGTAAGAGTAGTATCTTTTACTCTAGGGTTCATGATATTCATGATATTACCATCTACAGGTTGTTTGCCACTTTTATTGTACCAATCATGCAATCCTTTCTATCCAGTCAAACTAGACTTTGGTTTGCTACCTCTTTGAAACAAATTCCACCACTCTACCTTTGGGTATATGTTGTTATATATGTTCAAGATTTTATCACTGGGTATAACTGTTGATTGCTTCTATCCCCTTGGCAACTTGGGTAACATATTTAGATTTTTTGAGAGCTAATTCTCAGGAAGAAAGCTTGTTGATCAGTTCCAGTTCAATTGTTCCAAGCCCTATGTCTAAAGTGTGTATATTTTAAGCTATAGGATCTCACCATCAAATTATGGGAGAAAACAAAAAATAACTTAATAGCCAGTATTATTTGGACAGTCTCTTATTCTTCCCTGACCAACAACCCAAAGGTATATTTTTTATGTCTGCTATTGCATTATATGTTACATATTCTATAGCTCTTTGGAAAGAACTGGCACTCCAAATGTTTTTAAATGAAATTTCTACATTTTTAAACGAGGATATATTAATTAGTCAAACTCTATGGGTTATTCTCTTGGACTGTAATGGAAACAGGAATATGTAGTGCCAAAATAGGGAATTAATTACTGCACAAGAAGAAAGGAAATCAAATGATCATGTATATACATATGTCTAAAAAGTACAATATGAAATTATAAAAAATGAAGAAGAAAATCAAGAATAGGTAAAAATTCTGAAGTTTTAGTTTACATAATGATGAATTATTTTCTTTCAAAACACAATATCCACATAAAATAAATATCAGTGACTCCATGTGATCTCTCCAGAAAAGATTTAAGTAAGTGACTACCATTTTCTTCCCTGCATCACTTTCAGACACTTTTCAGATAGAACTTATTGAAATGAAAATAATTTATTTATGTCTGAAATCAACAGTGCTATTTTTCCTGCTACTGATGTGCCTCATTTCCTAACTTTCTACTAGTCAACACATTGCTTTGTAGTTTGTAAAGCTATATAATAATAAATACAAAGAAATAAATTCTATTCCACATGATAATATGATTATATATATAATACTCATATACTAATATATATTATATAATATACTATATATAATATACTAATATATATTATACAATATACTCATATATATTATATACTAAATATATATCATATACTAATATATATATAATTTCTATTTAAGTATACACATATAATAATTCATACATACATTTATTTTTATTGATCTTTCTTGATTCTAAGCTAAATTTTTTTTCCCTCTGTTAAATAGGATGCTAAGATTATTCCAAAATTTTCAAAAAATAAAAAATTACATGACTTACCACTTTTCAGTATATAGCAGTAATAGAATTTGTGACATTATGCACATCACTTTAGCTACCTTGTGAAACACATATTTAATGGCTCCTTTTACTACTATAAGCATCCAACCTATTTTAACATTGTAATATTTTGTATAACACAAATTTTTATATATGCATAAAAAGACCACACTAAATCATTAATAATGATTAAAAACATTTGAGCAAGGTATAATCTCTTATATTGATTCTTCTGCAACATTTCTCACCTACCTGTCTAGAAGCATATGTCTTCAGGTGAGCCCTTGTTTTCTCACAAGGAAGTACTCACGAGAGTTCATTACAGAGCTTACTCTATTTTCAATCATTAAATTAGAACTGTCATTAAGGTGAAGCTTGAACCATTACTTTCTTAAAAATGGTTTTAAAAATGTTTAGAATCCCTTGGAAGTATAAATGAAAAACTTCCATTGTAATTAAGAATCATATTTCTAGGTTAAGGGAAGGTAATTGGAATTAACTTGGTGAATGCGGTAAATTGTTTTATATAAAAACCACATTGGAAGAAACATGATTTGTTTTACAATGAGAAACAGCCAACCCTGAAAGAGCCAAAAATATTATAGAAATATATCTTGGTTTCTTTAACAGCATATGTTTCACTGAGAGTGAAAGGGCAGCAAGGATTATAAGGACTATTATTTAACTATCTGATATATGATCACCAAAGGAAGCTAATCATGTAATATACAGTAAATAACCATTATTTAATTAGGCATTTTCAAGATATTTTAAGTGCTGTAATATAAATGACTCATAGGATATAAGTTAAAGAAAGATTTAAAGGACTTTTTATACTTTAGTAGCCATTGGACGTACATATACACACATATAAATACACACATACACATAAACACCCAGTCACATATACATGCACACAACCTTGCATTTTGACAATTGTGTGATGCACATACATTCTCTTTTTTATATCTACTATATCACTTTTAATATGAACTGAAAGATTTCAAATTCTATAGAATGGATTTACCAGTAATATCCATCACTTTGAGATACAGCAGTTTTCTCTGTTTAAGCTTCAGAAGAGCCAGGAGAAGTCTACTCACTGTAGACATGTCCACTGTGCTTTGTATTGACACCTCTTGTGAGGTGAGACTTTCATTTCTTGTAATTTTTATTATTCTTTCTTCTTTTTGTTTTTACAATCCAATTGTTATTCCCCTTACATTCTGCCCTCCGACTGTTCCTCATACCATTCCTCCTTCCCCATCTCCAAGATGATGTTCCCACCAGACCTCCCCACAACCTGGGGCCTCAATTCTCTTGAGGATTAAGTGCATCTTCTCTCACTGAGGTCAGACCAGGCAGTCCTCTGCTGTATATCTGTCATGGGCCTCATATCAGCAGGTGTATGCTGCCTGGTTGGTGATTCAGTGTCTTGCAATTCTCAGGGTTCAGGTTATTTGAGACAGTTGGTCTTCCTATGGGGTCACCCAACCCCTCAGCTTCTTCCAGCTTTTCACTAATTCAACCACAGGTGACCTACCTTCTGTCTGTGCGTTGTGTGTAAGTATCTGCATCTGACTCTTTCAGCTGCTTGTTGGTTCACTTAGAGGGCAGTCATGATAGGCCCCTGTCTGTAAGCACACCGTAGCATCAGTAACAGTGTTAGGCTTTGGAGTACCCCCTTGAGATAGATTCCAATTTGGGCCTGTCACTGAACCTCCTTTCCTTCAGTCTCTTCTCCATTTTTGTCCCAGCAGTTCATTTAGACAGGAACAATTCCAGGTCAGAGTTTTAACTGTGGGATGGCAACCCATCTGTCCACTTTATTCCCTGTCTTTCTGCGGAGATGGACTCTACAAGTTCCCTCTCCCCACTGTTGGGAATTTCAACTAAGGTCTCTCCCTTTGAGTATTGAACATCTCTCACCTTCCAGATGTGTGATACATTCTAAAGCATCCCCCTACCTTCTACATCCTGAGGTTGTATGTTTCCATTCTTTCTGCTGGCCCTCAGGGCTTCAGTTCTGTCCCCGCCCCAATACATGATCATGTTCCCCTTTTCCCCTCCTTGTTCCATATCCCACCCAGGTCCTTTTGTCCCTCTGCCCCCTATGATTGCTTTCTTTTCCTTCCCAAGTTGGTTTGAGACATCTGCACTTGGGTCCTTGGCTTCTTATCCTTCTTGAGTTCTGTGGATTGTATCATGGGTATTTTCTAGTATTTAGACTAATCCACTTATTAGTGATACATACCATGCATGACTTTTGGGTCTGAGTTACTTCACTCAGGATGATACTTTCTAGTTCCATCCATTTGCCTGCAAAACTCATGATGTTTTCATTCTTATGACTTGAAAACATGTATATTATGCACATGCAATATGTTATTTTCATGTATATGAATGATAAAATGTATATATATATATATATATATATTTATTTTAAATAAGATAGAAATGAAAAAAATTATATCCAGCTTACAATATTAATGAACATCAAATACATTTTCATTACTTTCATACATAAATGTAGGACAGTTCTGTGTAAGTTTTATGTCAGTTTTATGTCCCTATGTATTCTAGGCTATTTAGCCTGGATAATCTAGAACACTAAAAATTTGGACGTTTTTCACTACAAGAAAGACAACTGAAAGTTATAAGTCTCCTGGATAAATATTCTATAGGAGAAGAAACTTCAAAATCACTAAGATTCCATATGAATTTATTAGGGCTACCATAACAATGTATCATGGAGTAGATGGCTTTAGAAACACATTTATTTTCTTACAGGAAAAACAAAACAAAAAAAAAAAGCAAGTTGTCATGTAAGTTGATTATTTTACCACAAGGACTTTCTCTTTGGCTTATAGATGGTTATCTTCTTGAGCCTTTACATCATTTGCCTATATCCAAATGTGCATGCTCATTTTCTTTATTCTAGTACATACATGTACACCTGCAAACATATATTCATACACTCACATATAAAATTATTCAAATGTAATTATTAATAACATATATGTACACATTTACATTTATGTGTTCATGTTGGATAGTAGTTTTGTTTCTTGGCTCTCAGTAGAAAATTATTTTATTAAATGTTTCAAAGAAGTTAATAGACCCTATAAAATTATTATTGGGCTAGTATAACTTACTATTGATAGCATCCTAAGATGTATATATATAAAATCGGTGATGTAAAGAAATAGAGAATTAATTTCTGCCTTCTGCTTCTTCAGAAGTTTCATAAGAATATAATGTATATGATAAATATTAATAAGAATGAGCATAGCAAATTAATGAGGTAAATTAGTGCTAGATTCAATCAGAGTAGACTGAAGTATGATTGCAGTAAAAGAATACAAATTAATACATATTAATGCAACTCTGAAACATGAGAAGGGGAAGCTTTTGTTCTCTCTGTTTCAGTATATTTGTTTAATGGCAAAATACCAAAAGTGACTCAGAGTTTTATTAAGAATCTAGAGGAATATAGAAATTCTATTTTATATTTCTCCTTGTATTAATCACAAATTTATGTGGCAGATCACTTATAATACTTTTCTTTTTTTTTTAATATCAGATATGTTTATTTCCTTTGCTTTTAGACTTGAGTTTACAATCCTAAAATCAAATAAATGAATCACTGATCACCTTTGGAGATTGCTAGGGAAAATAATTATTATTCATGGGCAAACTAAGAGAACAAGCATGTATACATGTTTTTTAGCCACATAGATTATATAACTTCCACAATCTGAAGTTCTCATTCCTATTATAAACCCACTGAGTCAAAATGCAGATCACCCAATGGCTGGACAAAAGAGAGAATAGGGTGAAACGTCTGTCAATCAGGGGAAGGAGAGAAGGGGGAATAAGAGATTCAGATTTGCCATGAGGAGGAAGGAGGATAGTTTCTTGAGAGTTCAGCAGAAGCATGGAAAGCCTTAAATGCAAGTATTTTGAGATTTCGGGGCTGGGAGGTAGCCAGATTAGCTGTGGGATAAATATTATTCAATTGACTGCCCAGATATTGAGGTGAAGCGTGAAAATAAATCTCAGTCTGTCTGTGTGGTTGTTGTGAACTAATAAGCTAAAGAAACACACCGCCTTACTACTTTACGCATCTATTTATATTAAAGTTAACATTTACATGCAAGTCAACTTTTCAGAGGAGAATTCCACAAGCACTCCTACCATCTTTCATCTGGAGATCGTTCCATAATTTCTCCTTTGTGATTTCAGAAGAGTCCAACATGAATATGAAAGTGTGCTTCATCAGCTATCTCCAATTTAATGAAACATGCCAAGCACAGTATATTGTTGTGTTTGACTCCATCTTCCCAATGTATCAGCAAAGTCAACAAGGCAACATAGGGGCTACAAGGAAAATATATTTTGCAAAAGGCAGGAGTACATGCCATAATTCAGTATCTGATTATACTGAACACCCGCAGACTGGAGGATGGTACTTATTAAGCCTAGCTTTCCTAAAACACCCCATCTAAACCAAAGTGTTGCTCTTATAATAGGATAGCACTGTTAAAATAAATACATATACTTTAAATCTACCATTTAATAGTTACCACATATTTTTTTTTTCAAATGGCAGAAAGGATCACTGATATTTCAGGGTGACTTCTCTGTTGTTTGCTTTGAACCTGGGGACACTTCTCTGTGACATGTTTCTACACTTTGGAAATGTGTTCACTGTTTGCTAAGACCTTCCATGATGGAGAATTTTAAGGAAGGGCAGAATATTTTTAAATTCAGAGATACATTTTCAAAAAGTTTGCTTTTTCCTTTTCTTTCAGTGTTTTATTTTTTTTTCATAAATTAGTTAAATGTAAGAGAATGCTAACTGAGTCAGAACTTAAGTTGAGCATTGCACCACCAGGTGACAGGAGAGATTTTCTCTAGCTGATTTGAATGAGTTACCATCTTGTCCTTAGAGCAGACTTTACCAATTGATATTCACACTGTCAGCCAGGAATGGAAACTCAATTCTACAATTCAGTCAAATCAATCACTTCAACTTGATCAGGAGACAGAGCTAGTCTCTGAGTCTACTGAAGAATAATAAAGATAATCGTTTTTGAGGGATAGGAGTATAGTAGTTGCAATCACAAAGGTTCATAAAAGAGTGAGACAAAAGATAAAGAGCGCAGATGTCAGTGTTATGATGGAAGCTGACATTGGAACCGGGATGACAGAATGGGGGATGTGTCCATTAATCAATGAATATTGGTGGCCATTAGGATGGTATTTGACAAAAGCACAATCTTCCACAAAAATCTAGGGCAATAACCGGTTTACTCCGAAACCTGCTGTTTAATGCACCAATTGACTGATGACAAACTAAAATGAATAAAATATATACTGTTTAGGAGATTCTTAATACCATAAAATTGTTAAGTAATGCAGCCCACAGTAGTAACGATATATGAAAGAGAATTGTATCCATACATTTTTAATAATAGTTGTGTATATAAGAACAGAGAAAAATCCATTTTATATTGAGATAATTTTCACTATCTCACAATAATATTTAACTCCAAATAAGACTAGGAGGTATTCTACTGAGTTTTCATTGAAAGAGAGCATATCTGCGGGGTGGATGGTGCACGCCTTTAATCCACATTGGGAGGCATAGTAGAGATCTCTGGTTCATAGGCCAAGCCTTCTAAGAGTGAGTTCCAGGCAGCCGCTCACAGAGAAACCTGTCTCAAAAAAACCAAAAAAAAAAACAAAAATTTGAAAGAGAGCTATCACCTGCATCTTGCTCATTGCTCCTCCTTCCATACTGCCATCTCTGTCTCCTTATTTCTTAGATGCAATCAATATGTAAATGCTACTTATTAAGTCTAGCTTTCCTAAAACACCCCATCTAAACCAAAGTGCTGCTCTCATAATAGGATAGCACTGTTACAATAAATGCTTATACTTTAAATCACTGCTACTAAAATCCATGAACTCTAGAAATTACCTTTTCTGTTAATGTAGTTGTTTCTGGTAAAATTTCAACACATGGCTGTTAGGTAAGCACCGATGTGTTGTTTCGAAATCAGAACATGTTTAGGACTCAAAACTGTATCCTTTTTGTCTGCTGAAGAATGGATTCATCTGTTCTTTTAATGTACTGAAGTGGGTCATCATGGAAGTCACCATTTTCTTTCTTATTTCTGACAACCAGTCTCCACCCTCATCTGAACAACTGTCTCAAGAATAATTTTGTCACAATTTAGTGTGATTTTTTCCTTCTCTTTCTTTTTTGGTTCTTGCAGAGAGGAAGAACCTTGATTCCATTGTTTATAGACGTAAGTGTCCTTAACATTTATGAACACTACTATTTATAATATGAGTAATTTTTTGTCATTTTTATTCTTTGAAAATACTTACATCTTAATATATGAATGAAAATACATAATAGGTTTTCTATTTTAGAGTAAAACTATTATGATTCATAGTCTTTCTCTACTTATGACTACAAAATATGTTTCAGTCTTCAATATTAGTTACATTTCTGTCATTGTAATAGACTCTTGACATAAATCACATTAATGAAGAAAAGGTTTATTTGACCTACAGTTCCAAGAGAAAATACAATCAGCACCGTGGTAAAAGCACGGGAGCAGGAGAATGATGACATTCTGGCAGTCAGGAAGTAGCTGATCAAGTTTTATCTGTAATGAATAAGTCCAGTATGAAAACAGAAAGTGAGTCCATGTATCAAATGATAACGCTCTTCCTGTAAGGGTCCAATTCTTAATGGTTTCATCACCATTCCAAACAGCACCACCGACTGGAACCAAATATTCAGTCCCATGACACTATGGAGTACATTGTATGTCCAAATTTAATATTGCTTGGTCCCTGTGTGCTCTTTAAGTACCTTAGGATCCAAACTGTACTTGTTCCAACCTTAAAAATTCTAATATTCTTTTATAGTTGCAACACTAGCAGGATCACACTACAAGGACTGTGAGTACAGAAGGTTTTGCTAGCTCTTACAGGTGCCAATTTTTCAAATAAAATATCAAAAGCATGTCACCAACTGACATTTAAATTCTTTTTATTTAATTAATACTTTTGATACTTTGCATTCATTCTTATTTACTGGTTTGTAAATATTATTGCAAGAAGAAACTAAGGAGCCAGAATTTCTCTGTTGAATTTATATATGGTCATTTTGTCACTTGGCATCTAAATAGATCTTAGAAATTTGTACACTATTTTCTGTTCTGTTTTCTTACATGTAAAGAAAAGTCTGGTAAATGGATTTCTTTCAGAATACTAGACAAGCATTTAATTCACTCATAGAAAAGTAGAGTAATAAATTGTCCTAAGAATGGTACTAAGAACGTAAATGCTATTTATTTCTTGCAAAGCACTTAGCAATGAAACCTTGCACTAGCTTTGTTTTCCCACATTTGGCAAGACTCCTTTGATTCATCTTTATCCAGATACATTCTTCTGTGATAGCCTGCCAGGTTGGTCTAGAAAAAACTTTTTTGGTATATGCTTGCAAAGTTTTACAGCAATTTATTTTTGTGACACTGGTGTAAGACCAAAATGGACCTTAGGTAATTGAAATGCAGTTTGTTGGCTTTTGATTGAAACTCAGGAGGTAGCTCTGCCACCAATCATAAGAAAAATGTAAAGTGTCCCATAAACTGTACTCAATGTAGAAGTTTCTTTGGACAATTTAAAAAAGAAGTTATTAGGAAATGGGATTTTCTGACTCACTTTCTAGCTAACCTGGGGATATTAAATTTGATATCCATTGGTTCTGTAGCAACTGTAAGAGGTTTTAACAGTGACTAGGCATGACCCATAGAGGACATAAGGATTTCTGCTGTTAAAATAGAGGTGAAGCTGTAGGTTTTTTGCTAAATAAGAATGTGAATTACTACTTACTATTGAGAAGAATGGTTATCTTGGTGCATTGAGGTTAAAGTCAGCAGGAAGGAAAGAATCACATGATAACATTATGTTGTGGGCATTGTATATATTGTCTGAAGAACCAGGCACAAAGTCTTGATAGCACGAGGAAGCCAAGGATTCCATTTGGATGCCTCTGGGACTGGGCAAAGTGGAGCTGATGTAAATCCAGATGCTGTACTTATGCATAGATCCCTCTATTTAAATTATAGGCCTCATTCTTGTCCTCAACCCATATTATTATCCTGATGGATTTCATTGCAAACCTCTACTTAGTGTTTTTTATTTTCCCTTATCTAAAATACATTTTGAGGTTTGTGTTTTGTAGCATTTTCTTTGACATGGGGAAAATATATGTTATTTTATGCCATATGCAATGTGAGAATTAAGGTTAGGCTATTTCCACATGGTTTTAGACAGCCTTTGGGCATTATTCTGTAACAACAATCAGATGAATCAATTGACAGTATCAACTATAATTTTCAACTTGAGAATAGCCTACTGTGGTTACATGATTATAATTTGACAATTACACTTTTGTTCGATGGTAACAATTGCTGTTTAGTTCTTACAATTCTAGAAATGCCAGATTTTAGAGTGTATGTTATGGCTGCCCTTTCTCTCTGTCTTAGTTACTGTTTCCATTGCTATGAAGAGACACTATGACTCTTTTTTAAAAAAATAATTAATTTTTGCTTATTTACTTTAAGTCCCACTCACTGTCCCATCCTGGTCACTGACTCCCACAATCGTTCCCAAACCCCCCTCCCCTTCTCCTCTGGGCTGGTCATCAGCCCTTGGGTATGCCCCCACCCAGGCACTTCAGTCTCTGCATAGGTAGATGCATCCTCTCCCACTGAAGTCAGACAAGGCAAATAGAAGAGCATATCCCACAAACAGGCAACATCTTTTGGGATAGCACCTGCTCCAGTTGTTTGGGAGTCACATGAAGACCAACCGCACAACTGCTATATATGTGTGGCGAGTCCTTGGGTCAGCCCATGTGTGTTCTTTGGTTGATAGTTCAGTCTCTGAGAGCCACAGGTGTTCATGTGAGTTGACTTTGTTGGTCTTCCTGTAGAGTTTCTATTTCATTCGTCGTCTCCCTCAACCCTTCCTCCTATTCTTTCTTAAGAGTCCCCAAGCTCTGTTGACTGTTTTGCTCTGGGTGTACCTGTCTGATGTTAGCTGGTTGGGAAATTCTTGCAATGGATAACCCACCATGACTCTTATAAAGGCAAAAAAATAATTAAGATTGGCTTACAGTTTCAAAAGTTAAATCCATTATCATCATGGCTCACAGGCAGCTCAGAGGAGGGTCTCAAAGCCCAACCCCACAGTCACACACTTCCTTCAACAAGGCTACACCTATTTCTACAAGGTTAAATCTCCCAATGGTGCCACTCCCTGGGCCAAAAATATTCAAACCAACACAATCTCTCTAGCCTATATCCATGTGTAGTATCTTATCACGTGTTTGAGAGTATTTTGAAATAATAAGAATAGAAAAATAATAATAGTGCAATGAACTAAAAGGAAATAGTTGTCTTTGCTCTGACAGTGAAATCCAGAAAATCATTTACTCGTTTTAGTTATCTTTTTGAAAGAAAAATATTGATACCTTTGTTGGTCCATATACCTAAAGAAACATACCTTGGTTCATATAACTGTGAAATTTATTGAAATCTGTTGTGGTTTTCTATTGAATATAGAACTATAAAAGTAAGCTGTTTGTGTTATTTGATGGAGAGCATTTTTATAGTTATGAGAACCAAATCACATTGTTTTCAGATTCATAGGTTGAAGCCCTTTATCCTTTCTATGATAGATTTTGGAAATAACTTTGGGCAGCAATTAAGATGAATGTGTTCACTTGGGTGGGGTCCTGTGCTAGGATACGTTCCCTTTCAACGATAGTCAACAGACAAATTATCTCTGTTCCTTTCCTCTGCTCCATGCACCTCTCTCTCTCTCCCCTGTCTATGCTCTTGATGCAAAAGCCAAGTGAGCATGAATAAGCTGATCATCACTAAACCTAAAAGAGCATTTACTCAACTGAACAGCATTTCAATCTTGAGTTTTCCAGGGCCTAACTGTGAGCAATAAATTCCTGAGTTTAAAACACACATTTTCTTTTGGTAGCCTGAAGGATATAATCAATATTTATTTTAGGATTTACTTTGATGCCAATTGAGAAAAGATTACTGAAAAATACTATGAACACTTTAAATAAGTATGATTATGATTATTTAAGTAATTTCTTAGAATACTTAAGTAAGTGTTAAGATATACATGACAGCTTTGGCAGGAGGAATTGGAAACCCTGGATATGGAAATTTTCCTTTATTTTGTAAAGAATAAATGTATATTACATTAGCAATTACATTAATTATAATTCTCCCAGGAAGTAGGATCAATATGTTATGGGCCAAAAGAATGCAGATGTAGCTATAAACCCATAGAGAAAGTTTTATTTATTAATAAATTTACAAGAATAAGACATCATTATCATAGACTATCATAAAAATTGAAATGGTGGTCTCCTTAGTGCATTCTAAGGAGGGAACCTTGGGAACAAAGCCATTAAATTTTAAGTCTTTTCTAAGAATGTACTGTGCTGTAAAATGGATACCTTAGGATTATGTTAACTAATTCAGTCTAGTATTAAGTAATTTGCCTAAGACTTACTCAATGTTCTCATTCATCAATCATGACTTCTCCCTGATCTCTGTTAAATGAATATTTACAGGATACCTCCTCCCCTAGTTTATCTCTACTTCATGCTGGGTTTTGTTCTCTCTGTGTCATTGTGGTTATGTTCTGAATGAATTTCTTGGGACAGAGTTGATTTGTTAAATGTCTTCACACATTAATTATCTACATTTAGGTAATTTTTGCTGCATATTTATTGTAACATATTACTGTGCTTTTTCAGAATTGTATAAACAAATATTCAGTGTAAGCTCTATTAATCTGTTTAATTGGTAGGATTAACTATGCTTAGATTCTTTAATGTGTTTCATGTAATATGAATATATATTCAATAATAATTCATGTTTAAATTAAAAGTTGATGTCACAGTTATTTGTGAATTCACCTGCTGAATGACATTTACATTGGATTTTGTATCTATGTCTTGATTTCCCTTAAGAAAATATTGAGAACAATAACATCCAATAATAAAATTATAGATTATGTTTTAAAGACACATTCATTTTTTTTCCCTAAAACTCAACTTTTATACCCTCACCAAGAAGAATTCCCGTTCTGGTTGCTTCATAGTTTCCTCAGCCTTGGGTATTGCCAAGTATTTTGAATATGATGATATTCTAAATATACAGCTGTCATCTTGTACATTGATATCAGTACTAATATAATTAGAATAATATATTAGTATATATATATATTATGTTTATATACATTCACATATTTGTTATCTTGCTATAAAATGTGTATACCGATTTTGCTTTTAAACTGGAGTTGATTATTTCTTTAATATTACATTTGGGGAGTTTAAAAATATGTTGCTATAAAACTACTTAGTGGAACTTAGTGGATATACTTTTACAAATAATACTCTCAATCTAAGATTATTCATTTCAATTATAGTCATTTTTATCTAGTAGTCATGTATTCATTATGCATCATCCTTTTGGTAATAACTCTAAAAAATAGTACTCTAACACAAGAACATAGACATCTTTGCAGTAATGATTTTGTTCCAGGAAGTTTCATTAATTTAGGTTTGACAATTATATCCAAAATCCATTCTTAATTCATTTTTCAGAGGTATAGAATATATAAAGAATTATTGCTTCATACATATATATAGGCACTTGCTCTATCAACATTATTAAAAGTGTTATCATTTTAAATGAGGATTCATCTTCAGCATGAATCAGTCATCTAGCATTTAGAATTGTGGGTCTATTTCTGGTTTCTGAATTCCATCATCTTGAGTGAAGATTCTGTATTAAATATTTGACTGTCAAACCAAAAAAGACGTTCATAAAAAACGTATTGAGAAACATACAATTGTGCTGGAATGTTTAATACTGATAGGGTATTGCTTTTCTTATTTATTGATTCCTCATAATGCTATACATAAAATTAATTGGTATGAAAATTCTCTAAATTCCAATCAAAGACTTAGCAATGATTATTATAAAAAGTAAAAAGTCTATTGTAGAAATCATGTGACTATCCAAAAGACCTAAATTATCTAAAATATGTTTACAGTATTAGAAAATAAGCTATGTCTTTTTATTTTATGTATGTTGTTGTGTGGTGGGGGGTTAATGAATTTTGTACATGTATGTCCATGTGCATGTGGGCACAACTGAGTTTGTGAGAACATGTGAAGAGTGAAAGTTGTCATTTGGTACTTCCCTAATTACTTTACACCTTATTTGTTGAGCCAGTATTTCTTGCTAAAATCAGAAATCATTGATTCCTTCATGAGCTACTCAGCTTGTTTAGGGAATCCCATATCTCTGTTTCCTCATGTACTAGGTGGCAGGCATTCCAATGCAACATTTTAGGTCAAAAGATTCATCCCGTAAGCCATCCCCATAGTCCTCTGATTCACTTTATAAAGCATTTTCTCTATGTCTTTGTGCTTCACATTACATAAAAATAATTTAAATATGTATTAAAATATAATGAATTTATCAAGTATGTTTTCCAAGAGGCATGTAACAAATCAAGGCCCGTTTTAACCTCCAAACAGGAAAATAAATGTGTAAATCTAATTTGTAATGTATTCTCTTTTGCTTTTTCCTTTACTATACTAATTGCATAATATCTTATTGTAGTAACTTACCTAATAAAGGTTTTAAAAATTGGATAAATTTATATTTCTTTCTTTTTTTATTAATAAAGGCTTTCCTCTGCACATTGATATTTATATATCATATATATAATATTATATATATACATATATATTTATTTATCATAACAACATGAAAATAAGTAATATATGTGGATTTTATACCATAATATACAATTCAGATTTCTGTAAATATTCTTAGGAAATAGTAGCTATACTAAATGAGTGAAGAAATAGATGAAAATAATAAGAAACTAAATTAAATTAAGAGAAATAAAATATGTCATTCATTTAGTATTCATTTGTTCTGTTTTAGAAATCTATGACCTGTCTAGGTGCAGGAGAGGACTCAACATTGTACATTGAAACAGAGAGTCTAGTGGTTCCTAGTTATTCTTTAGTCTCTTTTCTAGTTTTCTTCTATAAATCTATAACACGTTGTGGCATTAAATATCTCATTTATTGATCTCTGCATATTTAAATGATTACTGTTCCTTAAATAATACAGAAGCTGGGCCTTGAGAGAGGGCTCAGCAATCAAGTGCACTTATTATTCTTACAGAAGACAAAGGCTTTATTCCAAGTTCCCACTAGGATGTGGTGTACAAGCCATCTGTAACTTCAGTTTCAGACAACCTAAGGTCCTCCTCTGTCTTCTTAAGGCACCAGACAATCACATTGTGCTATTATTTACATGAAGGCAAAACACTTATATATATATAACTACGATAAATAAAATATTTTAATCTACACATGCTACAAAACATAAATAGTTAGGTCATTACAATAAAAATCTGGAAAGCTCTCTAAGTTTTCTCTAAGTAGGGAGTTTACAAGACAGTGGCTGTGGTGCTTTGTATTCTTTGTACTTGCTTTAGCATTCCTTAATCAGTAAGTTTTCTCACTACATGTTCATCTTTGATGTGATAACCATCTGAGAAATGACCTGTCCAGGCAAATTAACGCACTATCAGACCACTTCAGGATTATCTCCTACGGAGTCTGACCAGCTTATAAAGCCTAACTGTTCCTATTGGGATGTACTTCTCACTAACTGTGACTGGGTACACAGACTAGCTCTCAAGATCTTAAGAATTATCACCTACCACCCATACCTGGGAAGTACCTTTCTATACTGGTTCCAAGTAATCAGGGAATTTGGCCTAAGGGTACTGATGAACTTTTACTCCTACATTTCTTTCTTTCTCCAGGAAGTTTTACTAGAATTCATCTCCTAAATTATTTCTATTTGCATTTTTGTCTGCAGAGTTATTTTCGTGGACGTATCTGAAATAATGCTATAAGTTTGGTGGTGTTAGTTGTTTTCCCTAAGGAAACATCTGAGGCTCGAATGTCTGTGGAAAACCCAAAATGGTAAAATGTAAAGCAGATCTTGTCTAAACTAGTAGAAATATTGATATTTCTAAATCATTAGAAATATTACCAGTTTTTAAAACCAGTTTAAACATGTGGCCCAAGTGGAAGATCCCAGGAGGAATAGAAGTTTCTTAGGATAGGGTGGGAACCCCGAGATGAAACTGACTGCTAGTTAAACTTTTTTAGCTGAGTTATTAGAGTCTCAAGACATGGATCCCTATATTTAAAGCTCCATTTCAGCTCCATGAAAGCTCGGTTCCTCCTGTGTTACTTCCCAGTGCCATCTTTACACTACATTATTCTGCCTAGCCTTCAATAGGCCTATCTCAAGGGGTCCAGTCCAATTAGTCTACATTTTGATCAGATATACTTCATCTCAATTTATTCCCATGTGAACCAGTGATCTAAAACTCAAGACTCTGATGTATTCAATCTCACTGTGCTCCAACTGTGCCCAAGGAACGATTTATGGTTATAGACGACAAAAGTTCTTATAATGAACCTAATCCGTGGTGATTGTCACTTAACTGATGTTAATGTGTATTCTCAATTTCTTGAGTCCCATTTCTATGCTGGAGAAGACTTCAATTAGATTCTATGGTCTAGCTAACCTGGATTCTTTCATTCTTGAAGGAAAATATTCCTCCAATAGGGAGATATTAAGTGTGCAACTATGACTTTTAAAAATCATTTTTTTCTTTTGTGAGATTATAATATAATTACACCATTATCATCTTCTTTTCCCCCCCAACCCTCCCATACATCTCTCCTGCCTCTCTATGAAATGTATGGTATCTATTTTCATTAATTGTTGTTATAAACATATGTGTACATGTATATAAAATATATTTCTAATACCTAAATGCAACATATATGGTCTGTATAATGTTCTTTGTATGCATGTTTATGGGGCTGAGTGCTTTGTATTGATAATCAGATTATCTTTACTGGGGAAGACTATTTATTCTAATCTCAGGATTCTTAGACACTCTGTCATACTTTGTGAAAGGCTGAAGCTTCATGAGTTTTTCTTTTTGCAGTATAGCATGCTTACTACTGTTGTCATTTTTCATTCATGTTTAAGCAGACATGTTGATTAGACTTTACAGGAAGAGCTTTGATGTTAGTCGAAGACATAATCTCATAGCCTTGGTTTAAGGACAATTCAGTCCCCCAACTGATGATATTTTTCTTTCTCTTTCTTTCTTTCTTTCTTTTCTTTCTTTCTTTCTTTCTTTTCTTTCTTTCTTTCTTTTCTTTCCTTCCTTCCTTTCTCATCTGTCTGTCATTCTTTCTTATCTACAGTGTTTCTATCTGTGTAACTGAACAATGTATTTTATATAGAAGCCATGTCTGTCTTAAATAATTTACTTAGAAAAGAAATATTTAAGATAGGCATTTGTGCAAGTCAGTAAATGGTGTATAAATGTTTGATAATTTCCTCTTTTTTTCCTGTTACTAATTCCATTATCTTTAAGTGTAATGGTTCAATGTTTAAGAGAAAAAAATAATATCAAATAAAAACCTATTATTTTTCACTGACTGATGAATAAAATTTTATTATAAAATAATTGAATGATAATGAAGTTTTTATACTTGAAACCATAGTAAAAAATGAAGATTTCTGTGGATTTTATGCAGTCTCCTAATATAGTAAAATTATGACTGATAACATGTTCAAGTACTAAAGATATGTTTTTGTCTCAATATGTATGTAACAATTCGAATAAGTAAACTTTCTAAAAGAAAAGTTTATTATATAAAGGCAGAAATAAGTGAAAAGAAAATTCAACATTCATATATATTTTTCATTAATTTATTTATACATTCACT
Organism: Mastomys natalensis; assembly: GCA_021653895.1. Lineage (NCBI taxonomy): Eukaryota > Metazoa > Chordata > Mammalia > Rodentia > Muridae > Mastomys > Mastomys natalensis. The sequence continues at coordinate 36,087 of JAJTUV010001188.1, read as the reverse complement.
TATATCAGATCATATTCCCCTCCCTCTTTTTTCCCTGTTCCACAATCATGAATTGCTCCCCATTACCCTTCCCCTTTCTCATTACAGAATGTGAAGCGCCCTCTTGGTACCACCATACCCTGTGACATCAAGTCACAGTAAGAGTAAGCACATCTTCACCCAGTGTGGCCCCACCAGGCAGTCCAGCTAGGTTAAGTGGATCCCATGGCAGGTAACAAAAACAGAGAGAGAGAGAGAGAGGAAGTGGAGAGAAGGAGAGGAGAAGGAGAGAGGAGAGAGGGAAAAAGAGAGGGAGAGGGAAAGGAAAAGAGAGAGAGAGGGAGTGGTAAGGGGCGAGAGAGACAGAGAGAGACAGAGAGACAGAAACACAGAGATATATAGAGAGACAAAAACAGACAGAGATAGAGAGATAGCCTTTGCTTCAATTGTTAGGAGAGCCATATGAAGGCCAAATGGGACATTTGTTACAAATATGTAGTGGGTCTTGCATGCTCTTGTTGGTAGTCCAGTCTCTATGGGCATTCATGGGCCCAGGTTGACTCTGTAGGTTATCTTATGGTGTCCTTGACCTCTCTAGCTCACTCAGTCCTGTTTCCTACTTATTCAAAAGATTTCCCAATCTCTACCTAAGTTTTGGCTGTGGATCTCTGCAACTGTTTCTATCAGCTGCTGAATGAAGACTCTCAGGAGACAGTTTTGTTAGACTCTTCACAAGCATAGCTGAAAATTATTAATAATCTCACTAGTGGGGTCTCTTATAGAATGGGTCTCAAGTTTGGTCAGTAATTGATTGTAATTCCCTCAGTCTCTGCTCCATGTTTTTCCCTGTGCATCTTGTAGACAAGACAAATTTTAAGTTGTAGATTTTTTGGGTAGATTGATACCCTCTCCATATGCTGAAAGTCCAGTCTGGATGCAGGAGGTGCCACTTCAGTCTCCATAGTCCTAGCAGTTAGAAGTGTCAAAAAGTTTTACCTCCATAGACTCTCAGTAGCCTGTCCAGTCCCAGGTCACCAGCTAGTTTCAGAGATGCCCCCTACCAATTTCTGTCCTCTCTTTCAGCCCTCTCCCACCCCAGGCTACCTATGCACACCTGGTACCCACTCCTGCTCCCTCCTCACCCTCCTCTTCATCCATTTCCCTTCCTCTATCCAACTCCAATGTCTATTTTCCCTTCAGAGTGAAATTCACCCCTCTTCTCCTGGACCCTCTTTATTACTTAGTTAGTTGGGTCTGTGGATTATAGCATGGTTATCATGCATGTTATGGCTATTAATCACTTAAAAGTAGGTAGACACCATGTGTGTCTTTCTCAGTCTGTATTAACAGACTCAGGAGGATGTTTTCTAGTTCTCCCCATTTCCCCCACAAAATTTATGATTCCTTTGTTTCTAATATTTAAGTAGTATTCCATTGTACAGATGTACCACATTTTCTTTGTCCATTCTTCAGTTGAAGGACATCTACGTTTTTTCCAGTTTCTGGCTATTATGAGTAAATCTGCTCTGAACATAGGTGAGCAAGTGTCCTTATGGTATAGTGGGCCATCTTTTGTGTATATGCCCAGGTATGGTATAGGGGAAGGTTCTACTATCCAAAATATATAAAGAACTTAAGACATTAAATACCAACAAACTAAATAGCCCAATTAAAAAATGGTTTATAGAGTTAAACAGAGAATTCCCAACAGAGGAATCTCTATTATGGTCCAGAAGCACCTACAGAAATCTTCAGTGTCCTTAGTCATCAGGGAAATGCAAATCTAGGTCAAAAATTCACAAGAGAGCACATGCTCGGGAGGATGTGGAGCAAGGGGAACACTCCTCCATTGCTGGTGGGAGTGCAAACTTGTACATCCACTTTTGAAATTAATTAGCAGTGTCTCAGAAAATTGGGAATATATATATATATATATATATATATATATATATATATATATATATATATATTTTTAAACATTGCAAGAAATCTGTTTTTAACTAGTTTCACCAACTTAAAGATTGTTGGTGAAGTGCGAGAAGAAAGCAAATCCAGAACCACCTCACTCTAATAGAAAAGTGTGTCACATGCATTGGCAGTTTTAAAAAGAAGTATATATATTATCAAATGGGAAACATTTGAAAGAAATTTATTCAAGAAATGATTTATGAGGTAGAATAACACTTGTAACTAATTTACTGATATAAATCCATTATACTACTACTTCTGAATTTTCTACTAATATCTTCAAAAACTAACACCAATGTCTTCATCATTTTTGTTAACATATGACTTTGTAAATGTTCACAAAAATATTTTGAACCCAGAAACACATTAAAATTCATATCTTTTAGCAAGGAAATCTCATTGGATACTGAAGATTGATTAGTATGCCTGGCTGATATCCTCCTTTGATTTACAAAATACTGTATACTGTTTCTGGCCTTGGCTGAATATTCCCCTACAATAACATCCCCAAACTGCCATTCCCTTTGGTTTTATTCTCAGGGCTCCTCTCTACTTTTTACATAACAATTATTGGTACTCTCATTTAGTCATGGTCTCATCTAATATCTTTACTCCTGTGTTTGCCAGATGGTAAAGTCAATTCTCTTTAATTAGATTGGCATGTTAAGAAAAAGAGTGAAAAATCACCAATGAATTAACTTTCACTGAACTGCTGACTTGGAAATAAACTATTGAATGCCATTTTGCCCATTTTTAAGTTTGTCTATGTTTAGACTCTTCAGATTACCCATTAGCGATTTTTGACTTTATTCTATGATTGAAAGTGTTCACATTTTAACTTCTTATATTATCTTAATAACTTGATAACAATTCCCACTTGTCTAGATATATGTACTTGGTATTTTCCTTCACACATAAATAAAGGATATTCTTCTTATGAACTATACATGGGATAGGTTTTTTTTTTTTTTAAATGTGACTTTATTCAGTTCTTCTTTCCAAGCTACACAGTGAAAAATTGATCAATAAAATAATCATGTGTAAGAGATGTGTGTAATAGATATGTGTAATAAATAGTTCGTGTTTGTTTAAAGCATATACAGAACTTAATGCTAATCAAATTATATCTCATTTTCCTAATTGTGATGGATAACTAATGAACTACAGAGCTAAGTACTGAGGAAATCAGGGTGTTTTGATTCAGGGCATGAGTAAAGAGGTTCTTTTAATTTGTCTCAGTACATTGTGTATTTTTTCATCCATGTCTGTGACCCAGGTCTATGATCTTACAAATTATATACACTAGCCATTTATTGCCAACCCCCTTTTAATTTCCTTTCCAGCTACCAGTGGGGAGAAATAATGCTGACAGTTTTTAATTTCACTTCAGAGAGCAAAAGACACATCTCAATGATTAAAGTGCCAGATATCTCAATAAATGTTATCAATTATATTAATTAAGAGAAAATTGTAGTGAAATATGTTCTGAAAAAAAGGAAAGATTGCCTTATGCATTTATTAGCACACAGTTATTCATAAAATACTCTCTCTGTCTAAATAATTAAGCTATGATGTTCCCATTTTTAAATTAAAATTGTGGTGATTTTGATGAATTTGGTTTTATGCAAAAACACTTGTAAAATTTATTACATGCATTTAACATAAGTAGCTACTTTGATTTGAACCAAAACATGAATACAGACTGATTAAATTGAGCTGACTGTTTTTAGAAACACATTGAGTTAGAGAAACACTTAACATCCTCTAATGAACTGCACTGTCCAAAAAGTTTTGAGACCATTTAAGAAAATTAAACTTATAGCTCAGCAGCATTTCTAACAACATTGAGAAAAAATATATAGTTTAAATTTGAAATGATTACAACTATAAATCGAACTTTAAAAAGATTTGTACTGACATTAGTTCATTTAATCTCCATTGAAACCTTGCTTTGAAAGTATTAGAGACATTCCCAAGGTAACATAAATAGTGTTGAGACACACATTTAAAAATCAGTTAGTCTAATTCCTGGTGCCAACTCCAGCATTTCATTCATTTATAATCACTTTGTCTTTGCCAATTCACTGTAAGTCTGCCATGTTGTGGAAATGGAGGGCATCGTTCCAAAGACAGCACAATTTTATTGGCAGGTAGCTTTAAATATATCAGGTGACACAATGACATATGTAACAGTTTTAAATGATCACATTTGGATCAAATACAAAGTGCATTGAAACAGACTAAGAAGGAGATATACCCACCACTTTTTAAGGGCACACAGAGAATAGCTAGCATAATAGTTGTTCATCTTTATATAATTAGTTAGGACTATTAGACTATGTAGGTGATCACAAACGAGACTGAGGAACATGTAACAGTATCATGAATATATATATATATTCTTAAATAAACTGTGAGTTATTTATAGTGTTCTAAGTACAGTCTTTTAGGAAGAAATTGCCAACATTGAGAATAGCATGCATCCATCTTTTAATGGAAAATTTGGTCCTTTTAATATGGACATACATCAGAATGATCAGAGAGCAGCAGCATTACCAAAACTTAGGTGGGGAAGTGTGACATTTCTATCCAGACATAGTCCAGATTATTTGTCGATTGTCTCACTTCAACTACAATTGTTGTCTCCCAAGGAACACTGACTGCAAACCATCAAAACCCCTGTCGGATAAAATAAGGCTTCTAAATACATATGGAGGCACTCTTCTAGGAGACTAAATGATATTAACATGGTGGGTAGTTAAGGTTTCTATATTTAAAGACTGTTAGAATTAAAGGTAGACAGGTGTCACAGAGCCAGATGTACAGGCATACTGAGTCACAGAGACCTGGTAAATGCTAAAAAGACTTAGAGTGTGTTGATTATGCCTTCTGGAAAATTAAGTGTCAGATTTTTAGAAGCAGAGGAAATATATGAAGTCTGCTCAAGTACAAACCTTAATATAAGTCCCTACAAAAGCTAGCAGAAAAGTCAAGTCAGAAACAATGCTAGCTCCTTCTAGAGTAATAGAAAGATCTACAAGTCAGGTTCATTGAAAATATAAAATCATAAGAGTAGTTTAAGTTTTGAGCTTAATTTTTATTTCTAACACTATGAAGGAGGAGGAAGACGACCCTGTAGAAGAAACAACAGTCTCAATTAACCTGGACCCCCGAGATCTCTCAGACACTGGACCACCAACCAGGCAGCATACACCAGCCAATATGAGGCCCACAACACATATACAGCAGAGGACTGCCGGGTCTGGGTTCAGTCAGAGAAGATGTACCTAACCCTCAAGAGACTGGGGCCCCAGGGAGTTTAGAGGGGTTGCTGTTGGGTTTGATGGGGTTGGCAAGGGGATGGGGGGGGTGGCATCCTTGTAGAGACAGGGGCAGGGAGGAGGTATGGGATGGTGAACAGTCAGAGGGAAGACCAGGAAGGGAATAAAATCTGGCATGTAAAAAAAAAATCAAATAAATTTAAAAAATAATAAAGCTGAAGGAAACTCTTATTGATTCAACTAAGAATATATAATTGTTTGATAAAACAATTTGAGCACAAATCCATTACTCAAATGTGACTTTCAGTTTATATGTTTGTAATTTGATGGAAAATGGCAGGTTTTCATGGGGGCAGGCTTATTAATTCATCCATACAGACATTACCAACATTTTAAAATATAAAGTTATTTTGAGTATTAACTAAATCCTGTGTCAATACAATGATTTGGCACATTCGAGTACCTAATAGAAATTGTTTCTGAAATTCATCAATTCTTCTTCAATTTACAGGAAATGCTCAGTTATCTTGGACATTAACTTTAATTATATTATGTCTACTGTATTGTATAATTTATGCTCCAAAATCAGAAGAATAAATTCAAATTCGAATTTATATTCATAGAAGCATGTGGCTGTTTTCAGAATTTGGAGCTTCATTTGGATAAAGCCTGATTTTACTTCTTCAGAAACCATTGATTGCACAGAAATCTTCCCTCTTCCAGATGCCAACTATTTTATGTGCCTAACTCCCTTTTTGCTTACTCCTGACTTTCAATGTTATTCTTTCAATTTTAAATGTATTTCTATTGATAACAAGAGCCTTTAATTTTCTGTTTTAATTTTACACAGGTGTTTCACAGGTGGTACGCCCTTTCCTCTCTGCCCCATAGGGTGTAGCTCTAACTACCCTCTAGGGAAGAGAAGGTTGGGTGAACAGCCTTACTATTTCTACAACTCAGTAATTATCTGCAAACACAGTCTTTTCACTGTCTAGGTTGACAATGTGCAGAACAGGCTGCATAATGGTCCATCTTCCTCACTAGAGTCCTATTGCAAAATCTAATTCAAGGTGCTAAGACAATTAAAATTCAAATTCAAGATTTCATTTTTGTAAATTTGATATGACTGATTAAAAAATGTTCATGTTTGGTTGTAATGGTATCAAATATGATGTCCCTGATATAGCTTTACTCACTAGTATTTGGCAACTACCACTGAGAAGACATGAACAAATGTCTATTAACCATTAGAGTAACTTGACAGACAGGTAAAGACCCTTATATCCAAGTCTACCTTAGTGAACGAATGAGTTCATTGTATACAGGGGCTTGGATGACTCAAAGTCATCAACGTTTCTGAAAAGTTCACCCTAGCATGGGTAGAACTTATGAATTTTTCATTCCAGCAAGTTTCTTGTCCAGCTTTCATATTGCAGAGAAACATTTTACCTCAGCAATTTGACTGTATCTCTCTGATATTGGGGAAGAGATGTTGTGAATCCTGAAACATTCTGATCATTCACAGCTATGAAAGTTGCTCTGTCTTCCTGAGTCCGTGAGACTATTAATTTCTGAAACAGAATATTTTAATTAAGATGAAATAGCTACCTACCTAAAGCCTGGTGATATGTGTGTGTTAGAGATATTAATACAGAATCTCATAATCTGTACAAAGTTACATCTTCATAAATATTTATAGGTTTATCAATCTGTCTTTTAGGTTAGAAATGCTTTGAATTTCATAACCAAGCCACCTTAAAGTAATAAACAATGACCCAAGGATATTTCATTATTTCTCATTTTTACATCATTTTGGTGAATATTAGGTGCTCACGGGTTTCTAATCATCAATGGTAGCATTAGTCTTTGAAACTACTGGATTTAATAGCAGAGATTTAGAGGAGCCAAAATGTGCTTTGAATCACGATGAGAGAATGACTGGAGAGACTGGAAAATATTCTGTTTCTTCTTGAAGCACTAAATAGGAAGGCTCTGTATGCTCTGTCACTCTAAATCTGATTTTCTGACTTCTGCACTCAGTTTTCCTACTAGTAAACCCACTTCATGTTCTGCCTATGGTCTTCAGGACAGGTGATTGTAGTGGCTCTACACTACTACTAAAATAATATGCTTCAATTAACTGTTTTGTTTCAGTCAGTTCCTTCATTCATGTTTCCAAATATCTCCCTCCCTCCTTTCTCTCTCTCTCTCTCTCTCTCTCTCTCTCTCTCTTCTCTCTCTTTATATATAATATATATATATATATATATATATATATATATATATATATATATTTACCTGCATTAGATGCAATAGAAACTATAGAAAGAGACCACAAATTTCAAAGAGTGTAAGGAGTATATAGGAGGGTTTTGAGGGTGGAAAGGGAAGGAAGAAATGTTGTGATAAATTCAAAAGTAAAAGAAAGTAAAATGAAAAATCTTCCTGAATCACCGAAGTTTATGTGTTATCCATTCTTTTTGCTATTATAATAATTCTTAAAAATACCATTATTCATATTGTCTAATTATTAATGTGTACTTGAGGATAATATGAAAGAATATCACACTCATCTTCAGGAAACAAAGGTGAATTGAATTTTATACTTGTCATATTTCAGACAACCACTAAAAATATTGTATGACTATCCATGGAATAGAATGAAAGAAAGGTATTTGGAATGAGTGTTTGTTTGGAAATACCAAGCTTGAGAATCTAAAAAAATCTTGAGTAAGTTTTAACATTATTTAATGTCAGAAAAAATGTGTTGGATAGTGTCAATCTGTGTGAACTAATTAGAAAAGCAGAAGCTTAAGAGTCCTCGTTGAAAAGTCTATCACGGACAGAATCCTGTAGTAACAAATTAGATGTTGTTTGATGTCAATTTCCCAGCATTCACAGCAAACTTTAAAACACTATCTAATGAAAATCTATTCTTTCCTTGCCATAATTGAGAATACATTTATACAAAGTTTGTATTTCCGTTAACTTATAAAATATATTTAACACAACATTTTCCCTAATTGTAAAGAAATGCTTGCTAATTTTAGACTATCCTTTGTATTCAAATTGGAGCAAGGAAATAGTATGGCCATGAAGAAATGTATTTGTGTATGTGCAAAAAGAGATTCTTGAGCCATGTTAATAAATATAATCAGGAACTAAATTGTTAAGTTTTTCAGTCTTTGGGATATTATGAAAGATGCTTATTAAAGACTTATAGACTGAATTGAGAGTAACTTGTAACTTGTAAATTAAGATGAAAACTATATATTATTACATGTTAGTTACTGCTAGAATGTTGAAATGGCTGCTCCTTTTCCTATAATTTTGATATGTTCGAAAAGCATTAGTTGATTTTCTGTTAGAACAATGAATTATAACGTTTCTTCAGAATTTCAATAATTACTGCTTCTTAGTCTTAAATATAGCTTATCACAGCTGAAATCTCCTTAGATAAGGTGGATCTATACATTCTGAATTATGTAATAATTGCTGATTAGAACACAATAGACTCCTATTATAAGGAGAATATACATTCTATCTACTAAGTTAATCAGTCCAAACAATTGCTACTCACTACTTCAAGGTCTAGAACAAGTCTTAGAAACACACTATACATAAACCTACCATGGAAGAACATTTCACAAATACTGAACCATGACATGTACTTAGAGAAAATAAATATTAATAAATACACATTTTTAAAGCCTGAAAAATAAACATGTATTATCAATTGATTTAGACAATTATCCAAAATTTTTTATATTTGTAGATTCAGAAATTTCTACTAGAGTAAAAAAAAAAAGTATAGAGTAGAAGTATAAGGAAAGCCAAGTACAAATATTTAATGACCTTGAGCCCAGTATGAAGAATAATGATGTAACACCGGATGGACTGAATTCATGATAGTTATGTGAGAAACAAAATTTATCAGAAATCTACTGGAAATTATCATCAATGATTACATAATGAGAAAATGCTTATAAAGCTAAAATGAGCATCTAAAGATATGAAGATTTTATTGTTTAAATGCAATATATGAACACTGTTCTGATTTGCCTTTAAGTGTAAAATATTACTTTCATGTTTTTTTTTTCCGTTGTATTAATTATCTAATGGCATCCGCTGCTTCTATACCATCTTTAAGTCTGAGAAGCCTTTCAAAGATGTAGTCTTAGCAGATTGTGAAGGAATTAAAAAAAAAAGATGAAACATTTTATACAAAAATTAAGTCCAGCACTCTAGAGGCAGAGGCAGTTGGGAATATATAGGTTTAATTCCAGCCTGATTTACAAAGTGACTTCCTGGGTAGCTAGGTCTATTACACAGAGAAAATGTTTTTTAATTAATCAAAATGAAACAATCTTTAACACATTTCTAAAATCTTCAAGAATGCTTTCTGTGGGTAGACTGTTTCCGACTACTCATTTTGTATTCTAATTTAAAACTAAGTTCACTTTTTCCAATTATATAGAACAATGTTCAGCTATCACTTAGCATTGAATCTGTAAGTCATCTAGCAAAAATGATTTTATTTTATATTTTTCCATTCATTAAAGACAGATTCTCTTCTTATATAATATAATTTGATTATAGTTTCCCATTCCTGTATTCCTTCCAATTCTTTTTTAATCTCCATTCATTCTGGATCTTATTTTTGTGTTGTTTTTTTGTCTCTCATTAAAACAGAACAGGCTTCAAATAACCAACAACCAAACATGGAAAAATAATATATAATAAGATGAAGTAAAAATTATCACATTGAATTTGGATATGATTATCCAACAAGGAAATAAAAGAGTCCTAAGGCAGTCATAGGAGTCAGAATCCTGTTTCTCCTCCCGAACCCTCCGTTCAGGCAGAAGTCTAATCAAAATACTAGGTTAATTATTACAGAATTCAATGTGGTAGTTCCACAGAAAGTTGAGAGTCTATCTACTGCAAAGTCCAGCTACCATAGTCTTGAGTATACACACAAAGGACACTTGATCCTGCAAGGACACCTGATCAACTATGATCACTGTAGTTTTATTTGTAGTAGCCAGAAACTGGAAACAACCTAAATGTTTCTCCAACAGATAAAATTATTTCTAATTTTAAGAGTATATTTCCAATATGATTAGAAATGAGATAGATAAATTTACTCTTACTTTTTTTTTTTACTGACCTTTAATAAGGACATATTTTATTTTACTTATTTTTTTTTTTTTACCAAGGGTCAGATATACTTATACAAGAATTCTATAGAGCCTTCAAACAAGCAATACTTTTGAGTTATGTTTAAAAAAATTCAGAACCACAATAAGCTCCTTCACAAAGCAAATAATATTGAAATAGTGAAATCAAGTGTAAACCCAACAAAAATATATAAATTATAGTCCAGTATCCCTCATGAGTATACATACAAAAATTCTCAATGAAGTAGTTGCAAACTGAATACAAGAGATATAAAAAAATAATATTCCATGAATAACTGAATAACTGTTTTTTTTTTTTTTTTAAGAAGACCATACTCCATATACAGGCTGCATGTTTTGGGATAACCCCTACTCCAGATGTTTGAGACCTACATGAAAACCAAGCTGCACATTTACAACATATGTGCAGGGAGGCCTAGGTCCAGCCCATGGAGGTAGATCTGTGTAGACTAGGTATGCTCCACGGTTGGTGATTCAGTCTCTGAGAGCTCCAAGGGTTCAGGTTCGTTTACTCTGTTGATCTTCCTGTGCAGTTCCTATCTCCTTAGGGCCCACAATCCTTCCACCTATTCTTCTATAAGAGTCCTCAAGCTCCATCCACTGTTTGGCTCTTATAATGAAATCCATTCATGAAAAGTGATATATTTAGTTTCGGGTTTTCTATGTTAAATATTGTGCACAGTTTGAATGATTTCACTCAGTGTGAAATCATATCTTAAGATCTTGCACGACTTCCTCTCCCTGCTCTGAATATCAAGTCTCTATAGGACTAGGAGCATCATTTCCCACTTGGGAAATGAAAACTATAGGCAGGTAGGCAAGCAGGCAGGCAGGTAGTCAACAGACTCAGGGACAGCACCTGCTTCAGTTGTTGGGGAACCTCCATGAAACTGAAGCCACTTATATGCTACATATGTGCAGAAGGCTTACACCCAGCTTGGGCTCGTTCTTTGATTGGTGATCCAGGCTTTGAGAACCCCAAGAATCCAGACTCTGTTGAACTTCGGTGAAGTCCCTGTCATCTTCAGGTCACTCAGTCCCTCCCCCACTCTTCCATAAGACTCCCTGAGGTCCATCTAATGTTTAGCTGTTGGTTTCTTCATCTCCTTTCATTAGCTTCTGGGTGGAGCCTCTCGGAGGACAGTTAAGCTAGGTTCCTCTCTGCAAGCCTAACAGAGTGTCATTTATAGTATCAGGAATTGGTTCTGGTCCATGGGATAGGTCTCAGTTTAGGTCAGTCCTTGGTTGTCCATTCTTGCAGTCACTGCTCTATCATTGTCCCTGTACTTCTTGTAGGCAGGATACATATTGTTTTGAAGGTTTTCTGTTGAGTTACTGTTGTTATCCCTCCACTTAGAGTCTGACTAGAGAAAGTGACCACTTCTGGATCCATATCCCCCACAGATAGGAGACTCAGCTAGAATCACCCCCACATACATTGATGGCCTCCATCAATCCCAGGTCTCTGGCATGTCCTAGAGATTGCTCTCTGTCCCCTCCACTTCTGCCTTACTAAAAGCCAGATTGTTTTAAAATAAAAATCTGAAAGAAATAGTTATACAGACCCTCACAGAAAGGAGAAATTGTTTGAACATATACCTTGAGATGGGTGGGTTGCTCATACTTTTGAGTAAAGAATAACTGAGAAAGGGAGTTGAAATAAATAGGTGTCGGGCCTGAGAGGTTTCTAACTGAAGCCTGTAATTCTCATTTTAAACTAAAAAACAACTGTGATCCAAAGACTCTTATTACAGGAGTACTGTGGTCTACCTAAGCGTTTCCAGTATCAACTTCACTTCTCCTTCAGAGGAAGAGTAAAAGATGGAAAGAAGGGAAAGAAATAAGCAGGAAATGGGCAGAATGCTACCCTAAAATGTAGGTAAGACATGACATTGGCTAACACTCATAAGCAAGGAAAAATCCAAAAGTATATTTGGAAAGATATGTCAAGAGGATTTATTAAAGAAAGTTATATGTTACAAGAGGAGACAAAATGCAAACACAAATACACACACACACACACACACACACACACACACAGAGAGAGAGAGAGACAGAGAGAGAGAGAGACAGAGAGAGAGACAGAGAGAGACAGAGAGAGAGACAGAGAGACAGAGAGACAGAGAGACAGAGAGAGAGGCTTGATTTTTTGGTAAGCAGCAAGAATGGAATTTTGGCATTCCACTGTAATAGAGACACAGGAAAAACAGATGATGAGTTAAGGATTAAATTTCATGTTGCAATTGCTGTGTGTCTTAAGACTTCTATTGCTCTGACACAGTACTATAATAAAGAAAAAACAAACTTGGAGAAACATGGTTTTATATCAACTCATAGCCAATCACTGAGGGAATTCAGGGCAAAACTGGAACATGGCAGAACCTAAAGACACGAAATCATGCAGAAGGGATGGGTGAGTGCCACTTATTGGTTTGCATCCTTACAACTTACTCACCCTCACCTTCCCTTCTCTTCTCTTTTTTTGTATTATTATTATTTAATCTTTTTTACAGTCCAGATTTTATCACCCTCCTGGTCCACCCTCCAACTATTCCACATTCCACACAAACACACCCATATCTCCAAGAGGATTCCCCCACCCATACCCATCCCACCAGACCTCCCCACTCCCTGGGGCCCCAAGTCTCTCGAGGGTTAGGTGCATCTTTTTTATGACTGAGTCCAGACCCAGAAGTCCTCTACTGTATATGTGTTGGGGGCCTCTTATTAACTGGTGTTATGCCGTCTGGTTGGTGGCTCAGTGTCTGAGAGATCCAGGGGACCCGGTTGGTTGAGACTGCTGATCTTCTTATAAGGTTGCCCTTCTCCTCAGCCTCTTACAGCTTTTCCCTAATCCAACCACAGGAGCCACCAGTTTCTGTCTATTGGTTGGGTGTAAATATTTGCAAATGATTCTTTCAACTGCTTGTTGGCTAGCCATGCTAGACCTCTGTTTGTAAGCACACCATAGCATCAGTAACAGTCTCAGGGATTGGGACCTCTTCCTGAGCTGAATCCCAAATTGGGCCTGTCACTGAATCTCCTTTTCCTCAGGTTCTTCTCCATTTTTGTTCCTGCAGTTCTTTCAGACAGGAACAATTCTGGGTCAGAGTTTTTGACTGTGGGATAGCAACCCCATCCCTCCACTTGATGTCCTGTCTTTCTACTGGAGGTGACGTTTCCTCTCCTCATTGTAAGGCATTTCATCTAAGGTCCGTCTCTTTGAATCCTGAGAATCTCTCACTCCCCAAGTCTCTGGTACAGTCTAGAGCCCCCCCCCCACCACCTCCTACCTTCTGAAGTTGCCTGTTTCGATTCTTTCTATTGGCCCTCAGGAAACCTAGGATCTTCAGCTTAGGCGTGAAACTGCACATTATAAATAATGGGATGGGGACACTTAACTCAATGTTTAATCAAGCTAATGCATAACAGGATTAGACATAGGCAAATAGGGTGGAGGCATTCACTCAACTGAAGTTCTATCTCCAAAAATGATACTAGGAAGTGTCAAGTTGACATAAAACTACTCAGCACATCATACCTACATTATTAACCTGTATTATTGAGTATAATATAAGCTCAGATTGAGTCAGAAGTTATAAAAATGTATTTGGACAATATCAAAATTAACTTCAGACTTATTTTTTGAAGTGGAAAAAAATATCATGTAGATTAATTAATATGCAAATAGATTTTCATATCTAATCTTCTGGTAGTTTATGATGTAAATGTTTGTCAGTTAATATTTTCCAAAGGGAGAGTGTGGTAAGGATCAGCAAAATTAACTTAAAGCTGTCATATCCTTAGAAGACAGGCGACATGAATTTTAATTTATAGAGACATGGGAAGATTGAAGAATAGAAAAAAATTCAAGCAGCTTGTTTGAGAGAAAATTGTAAGAAAACAACTGTGTAAAGATACAAGCAGGGAGAGCTCTCATATAGTTTTATTTTTATAGTTAGAGGCAAAATGGATGATGCATAGAAGGTGAGGTGAAATTGGGGCAGTTTGGCTGTAAAACAGGAGCCAAAGTGCATGTGCCATCGCTGATTGCTTGTGATGTGGTTGATGGATAATAGCAGGAAATTCGATAGAAAAATGAGAAAATGACTACAGTAATAACCTTGAGAAGAAAATGTCTGGGACACCATGGTGAAAGGGCCCTATCCACATGGAAAGTTGCCCTGACAAGTCTCTGAAGTGGATCACTGAAATAAGAATTCTGAAAACAGGAGTTTGTAGAAGCAGTGTCAGCTTTTCTACTTCTAAGGCTTATGCTACTGTATAAAATAGGAAAATGTTCACCAGCTGAGCATGACAAAAATCAAGGCAAAACGACATGGTATGAAATGTCCCTTCACAAGCGAAAATGAATCCGTGTTCTTTGGAAAGTATATGAATAAGTGTGAACATAACCCTCCTTTGATAGTTTGAGGTTCCCGGAGATCACCACTAACAAACTGCCAGAAAGTCTTACACACAGCAAGTGGAGAATAGTGTTAAGACAGAATACAGACATGATAGGAAATAAGCCAGTGTTTCATTTAAATCAATGATCTTTGTAATGATTTGCATAAAGATTAAGATAAAAATTGGAAAAATATGGGTGTTAGGTAAGGAGAGGTAAAGAATGTAAAATACCAGTGACTTCAGAACCTGTTTGGAATTGGCCTTTTACAACATGATCTAGAAAGATTTAAATTGTTTTAAGATAGGTATGTTATGACATGTTTGAATCTGAAGTCTTATGAGAAGAGCAGTTGCTAATAACAAATGTTGGTATCATCACAGAACGTAGGTTTAGAATTCACAGATGATGGAGATAGATTGTTGGCCTTCAGCACTGAATTCAGGAGGGAAGTCCTGTCACAGTTTAGTGTCAATGACTGAAAATCTAGAGTACCAAAGAGCAAAGGGAAGGTTGACATTAGGTACCTACAAGATAACAAAACCAGAAATTGCTTCCCAGAATGGTGTGGTACATTGACCCTCTAAGGTCCTCAGCAGATAAAGACCCTGAAGGTGGACCAGATGTGCTGCCTTTAATCCCAAGAGGCAGGCTGCAGAGGGCCAGCATGGTTTGCAAAGTAAGTTTCAAGAGTGCAAGGCTATTGTAAAGATATCCTGTTTCAAAACAACAAAATAAAAGAGAAAGAAAGAAAAGAACAGAAGAGAAAAGAAAAGCAAACAGCATAAAGGCATAGTTAAATGAACACTACTGAAAAATGTGAAACATTTTGTAATCTCAGTGGACGTCTTACAAGATGAAGAAGAGGGTGGGAAAATATGGTCTAAAAAGTGATAATGAGATCCTCGTTCTTTCTCTCTTTTATTTGTAATCATGGAATGGGTAGATTTACTCCACCATGCACTTCTTTAAGACAAAGTGCCTCACACTAAGATGTAAAGCATACCAGTAACTCCTAACTGTAGGGTATGTCACCTTGATGATACCTCATTAGTCCATGCTGGGATGTTTAACTGGATTGGTCTTGTGCTAAAATCTATAGCTTCTATAAAATCCTTGTGCAATAGCCATTGTGTATCCAAAAATAGAATACACAAAAATAAAACACAGAACACATAGACACATGGCATTAAGTTTAGAAGGAAATGTTTGGGATATTTGGTAAATTTGGAAATTTGGAGGGGCAGCAGTAGTGAATAAGATCAGGCCAATATATATATATAAATTTTTCACAGAAGCATTATTTCAGATAATGTATTATGGGCTCTTGTGTCTCATTCTCACTGGCCAAGACTAAAACATTTTCTTATTTTTTCTTTATTAATCATTATATTCATTTACATTTTAAATGATATCCCCCTTCCCTGGTTACTGCTCCACCAACTCCCACATTCCATCCCTCCTCACCCTCTCCCCTTTGACTCTATGAGGGTGTTCCTCTACGCACTCACCCACTCCAGCTTCACCCCTCTAGCATCCCCCTATGCTGGGACACCAAGCCTCCCCCCACCCTACTGATGTTAAGTAAGATCATCCTCTGCTACATATATATCTGAAGTCCTGTCTCCCTCCATGTATACTCTTTGGTTGGTGGTTTAGTCCCTGGGAGCTCTGGGTGGTCCAGTCAGTTGATATTATTCTTCTTATGAGGTTGTAATCTCCTTCAGCTCCTTCAGTCCTTCCTCTAGCTTTTCCACGGGGGTTCCCAAGCTCAGTCCGAAGGTTGGCTTTAAGTATCTGCGTCTGTATGGGTCAGGTCTGATAGAACCTCTCAGGGAACAGATATTTCAGCTGTCAGCAAGTGCTTCTTAGCATCAGCAATAGTGTGTGTGTGTGGTGGTGGTGGTGGTGGAGTGTCTGCAGATGAGATGGATCCCTAGGTGGGGCTTTCTCTGGATGGCTTTTCCTTTAGTCTCTATTCCATTTTTTTGTCCCTGTTTTTCTTTTGGACAGGAACATTTCTGAGTTAAACGTTTTGAGATGCATGTGTGACTCCATCTCTCAACTGGAGACCCTATCTATCTAAAGGAGGTGGTTTCTACAGGTACTCTCTCCCCTTTGTTATCTTTCTTCATGCCCAAAATTCCACGGATAAGCATTGAATGATACACCAGATTCATTAGGATCTTAAAAATGCACAGAGGGATGAAGGATACAGCTTGGTTAGTAAATTCTTTGCCTAGCATGCATGAAGCCCTCGTTTCAATCCCAGTACTGCTTAAAAGTGTATGTGAGACAGAACTTGCAATCCAGCTTTCTGAAGAGAGCATAGTTTTCTATATTGAGGTTGTGTCCACCCTGGGCTATATGAGACCCTATCTCAAAAAATTTGAAAAATATAAAAAAAAAATAATTATAGGATGAAACAATATTACTTTGTCAAGTACATTTGGACTGATTTCACTATGATGTCAAACTTGTCTACTAATATTTTTTTTCCTTTTCCTTTGCCAACTTCAGTGGATTAATTTATTTCTTTCTTCCCTATTCTTAAATGTATTAATTCTTATATTATTTTAAATATAAATATATATAATATTTTCACCCCCACCACTTTTCTCTTGTATTCATTTTTCCACCTCACTGTAGAGCAAAGCAAGCATGTGGTCAAAGCAGTTTTTAATATATTTGCTGATGTATGTAAAGAGTTTTTTACTGTTCTATAGTCCTAAGTCAGATTTATCCAGGTGTTTTCTAAAGCCAGAGATGCTAAATTCAACATGTTCCCATCTAACTTTAATAGTTAGCAGTAAATGGCAAATCTTTCCAAATAGATGAACAAAAATCACAACTATTTATTTATCTATTTAATTTTTATTATTTTTTCACACCTTTTCTGTATGGTAACTGAAAGATTGCTTGGTAGCAGATTCAATTGCTTAAAATCAATTTGAAGTATCACAGGTTTGTATTCAGTAAATCAAAATTGACTTCTATCCTTCTTACTTTCTTCTGGGTGATTTAATATCTGAAAAGCGTATGTACAACAATAGTATCAGATGGTGAGGCATCTGGGCTTCACTCTTCCATTGTCATAGTCTGGCATCAACTCCGATGTACTATCTCATCGTATATATTTACTATATTGGCATCTGTTGAGATTTCTGTCTTCCCACTTGCTTTGTTGATATGCATTCTGTGCTGTTCCTTGTCACACTTCCCTTTTGCCATGATGCATGACCTCTTCAATGACTGCCTACTCCAAGTGTCTTATTGCTGAAGGACTCGAATGTATTTGTGTTGTATACTTTAGTATAAGTGAGTTGCCTCATGCTTCTCCCTCTGCAGCAAATAACAGATACCACAGTTCTTTCCTTCCTGTTTCAGAATTACTCAACAATCTAAAAATATTCTTTCTCCACACTGTTTCAGATAGTATTAATGGAAATACAACCATGATTCTTAGACCTACGAACATGGCTGTGAGTCCTGTCAACATTCTTTGAACTTCCACTGACTTCACAGAGGACAGTGTCATGAACTAAGCTGCTTTGCAGATCCCACATGTTTTATGTGCTCTCTCTAACGAATTTTCAGTTTTTCTCTGTACCAGGGAGAGCAATTATCCTTTTATTCTAACAAGGAGGAAGAGTGGTTTAATTTAAACTCTTTGCTCATTATATCAGTAACATAGCTTTCATTAAAAGGAAAGCCAAAGATTTAGTGTCTGGGTGCTTAGTTCTCCACTATCACTTCATTACAGCTAGGAGGGCTGCAAAGAAAAAGAGACCCGATGCAAAAAACGTGGACTTACTTGATAATGAGAAGAAGAGGTATTTCTGCAGTGTGACAGAATGATTAATCTGCCCCTCACTTTGATTAGGGAGAATAAAAACTACAAACGATGAACATATTAAAGCTTTTAAATGCATCAATGAGCAAAATAGAAAGCAAAGAATAGTCTGAGGCAAAACTAAATGAAAGGAAGAGTCAGAAAGTGATAGGCAGAATACTGATAGCAGCTTTCACCTTGAGGGCAACTATGGATTCTTGTGAACTTGAGCTTTTGCTCTCAGAGTTTTGTAGCACAGAGGGAATAGTTAGAAAAGTGTAGTGGTGGCTTAATATGTCTAATTCTGTTGTAAATTTTTAAGTATAAAAGTAAAGTAAATGCCCACTCACTGATAATTTTACAAAGTGATATTTCTAATACCAAATGAGAGGGAGGAAAATAATTCTAGACAAACAAAGCAAAACGCAAAGTAGTGTGCCTTTTGGAGTGTGTTTGTGTGTGTGTGTGTGTGTGTGTGTGTGTGTGTGTATGTGTGTGTGTGAATGTGTGTGTGTGAATGTGGGTCTGACTTTCACACTTGTGTAAAATTCATGTTATACTGCGGCACAGTTTCAAGTGTTCCTACATTGATGTGGACTTCATGAATTGGGCAGAAAAAATAGCAAGGTTTCTTTGGAACACTGGCCTCAATCCACATAACAGATTTTCTTCCAAGGGAAAAAAAAATTGCAAGTAGATGTTTAGCATAAGAAAGTGAACAACCCCCAAAGAGAGAAGAATTTGTGCATTAGAAATTATAGAAGCATGAAACAGAACACAATGACAAGACAAAATAGACTTCTTTGCTGCATAAAGGTCCTATATAATAAGAATAACCTTTTGATATATTAAGGAGGCCAGGACGATTTGTAAAATGATTCAAAATCATGTTTCATGTTTGAGAATATCTATTTGAGCATGACAAGGTCTCAGAAAGGCTCTCTGAAGTTGATAGTTGAAAGATGGAAGTTGATGTGGGTATATTCTTAAAAGAAGTGTCTCCTAGTTTGAAAGGAAAGCTGAACTGGACAGAAGGCAATGAAGACATAGTTAATATGAAGTCTCAACTTAAACATTAAACATTGAGACCAATCAGTGCTACAGTGGCTAATCAGAAACATTATACCTTTAGTGGTTCTATGTAATATTTAAATAGCTACCACCATGCAAAATGAATATGATGTTTCCATGGGGGGACTAGTTTACTCAAACATAACAGCTAAAAATAAATTGAAACAATAAGTGTGAATAGGGTATTTTTACTATGTACATATATAAAATATAGTCAACTCAATTAATCTTAATTCATGTCTGCTCTAAACCCTTCCTAAACACTTGAACAAAAGTACATTTGCCTGTATCCAACTTTATTTCTCCTAGTGGCATTGAACCAACTAGTTTATGTAGGTTTGTAGAGCATCCAGTAGTAGAGATTAACCTCAAGTTAAGCATACCATCTATTCTATAACATCAGCAAGTGCTGACTGATAAAATGAAAGAGGATCAGAAATATAATCAGTCTTTCAGCCCCTGCCATTTTTAATTCAGTCATTTTTTAATATTTCCATTAACCTACACATTCTAAGACAACTTACAGCCATGATACACTCAGCATATTATTCTCCATTCAAAAGAAAAAAAAATAGAGTACTTTAGAAAAAGTTCAATTTCCTTGGAATATATCATTCTGCAACTAATAGGCTCTTGCCTCTTTTCTGACATTTTGTATATATTTATCATATAGTAAAATTTCTTGTCTTTCATGTTATTTTTGGCATGGGAGTACTATTACTCATCCCATTCATTTTCCATGCTTTTAGTGATTCTATACATCATAAGGTCACAGGAATGCAACAAACACAGATTTTAGCAATGGAATTAAATTGGCGAAACATTTACTGTTAAGCAAATGATGCTGAACTGCTTGTTTTTCATCGGTGCCCTGGAAAGGCTAAGACATTTCTTCTTGTAATTGTAACTGCTTAATTTCTTCATTAAAAACAAAGTAAGTTATAATTATTCAATGAAGTTAATTCATTCCTCACCCTGGCTCTTTTGAGAATTCTTACATTACTGTTAGTGTTTGGGAGTGGCATTATTTTTTTCTTGCATATCACCAGATAGTCTCAAACTCCAGCTGTAGAGAAGCACCTTAACCTCTTGTAGACACCCCACCTTCTGAATGCTTGAATTAAAAAGGTATATCCACTTTTATGTGACTTGAGGGTGCTAAGCGTGAAAACTGACCCACATTCCATGCCCAATCTTACCAAAATTGGTATGGTTAACAGGTGTCAGTGTATTATTAGGAACTGAAATCGATCTAATGGATACTAAGATCTATAATAAATAGTATTTTGTTTAATTCTTAACATTTGCTCATACACATGTGGTTATTTTTTAATGAAAATCAGGGGTTATATGGCTCCTGTGGTAAGCTGTCAAGATGAAAAATTCATGCTGCAATGTCAATTTGCAGAACTTGTAGTTCAGAGGATATTTACAGCACATGCCATTTATTTTCCAATCACCTACGTTTTAACAAAGGAATTATAGCACAATTAATCACAGAAAATGGAAAGGCAATTATTTCTACCACTTTTTGGTTGAACAACATAAAGTATATCATTTGTGAGGATGAGGTTATAATAGCATACAGGCTCCTGACATTTGTGTGGGGTAAATATTTACAGAGATATTATATAAAAACATAACTTAACACATAACAGATATATACTGTGTGTTCTGGGGAATTAATTCATGAGTGTTAGATGATATAAGCTATATATTACAATTTTTCAATATTATATTTTTGTTTTACTTTAGTTTTTAAATTATATTATAAATAACATATTTCTCTCTTTACTTTTTTCCCTCCAAACCTGTGAATACCACTCCTTACTTCTCTTCTCTTTCAATTTCATGCCCTCTTTTTTTTTTTTCCATTAATCGATACTGTATACATGGAGAAACATATACACACACGTCTACATACATCCTGCTCATTCTATAAAATGTCAGTTGTTTGCATGTTTTCAGAAATAGAACTATCATACCTATGATTTTGTATATAACTATGTTTATATAGCTATAGTGAACTATTCTCATTTTAGTTTAAAGTGAGTGTCAAAGACCAGGTACCAAAAACATAGTTATGTAAAATGTGTGTTTATGTATATATGTATATATGTGTGTAAATACATAAGAAAAATTATTACAAACATATAATTTATGTTGTAGTATATTACTTAAGCTTCTTTTCAAATTTACTTTTCTCATGTTCAACAATATGATTCAATATTCACTCCTTTGAGAAATACATTAATATTTATATTTCATTAATTTACTTTCAATTTTAAATTTCACCTATTGTTCCTGGCTCATTTCCTTACTACTTACTTTCTCATGATTTCTCTAAGGTTCAGCCATACATTGACTTCTGGCTTTTTTTCTGCCCCTGTAGTTTATTCTCAGCAATCTTGACTACCTCCAAAGTCTACTGGTAAATCATAAGTCATTGTCAGGAACAAAGCTAATCAGACTGTCTTTAAATATTCATTTAGCCAGAGTTTTTCAAGAGCTATTGTTCTATAATATTTTAAGATGGCTGTATACAAATTCTAGATGTTTCTGTTTTCTACTATGAGCATTTGAATGTTTTATATAACCATCTAAAGCGTATTCTCTGTTGTTGATTCAAGAAACATTTGTATATGTCTAACATTGTAATCATAGGTGTGGAAGTAGTTTGCAGCTACACAGTATAAGTAAAGGGCCATGGAGATTTTAACATTTCTTTCTATGAAGTCTGTCATTATGATGGTCAGTTCTGTCAACATAACCTAGAATCACCTTGAAAAACTGTCTAAGTGAGGAATTAATAATATGAAGTTGACCTGTAAATATGTCTGTGGGAGACCATCTTGATTGTTTATAGGTGTAAAAGTTATAACCTTCTGGGTTTCACATTTCTCTAGGCAGTAGATAGAGAACAGTGTAAGAGAGGAAAAAGCTATCTAGGAGCAAGAGAGGAAGCAAGAAAACGTACAAATTTATTCTCTCATTTCTCTTTGCTGTGTATATGATGGGATTAGTTGATTGAAATCCTGATTTGACTTCTTCACAATGGTAAATCTTAATTTGCAAGCCATATTCATCTACCTGTCCCCCATTGTTGCTTTGGCCAGAGTTTTTGCCATTATAACAGAAACTTAACTAAGACACACCCCATTTGGCATAAATCAAAATATTACCACTTAGGACTAGTATCCTTAAAAATCATAGAATTCATTGCTTAATTAAAACAAAAAATAATGCATATCAAAGAGATATTCAAGCAAGTAATTATTAGCTCTTCACTAATATGGTCTACTCAAGCTTATAAAGAGGTAAACTAGCCAATTACAATTCCTATTTTTTTCATTAATTTATTTATTCACTTTACATCACGATTGCAGCCCACTACTTCCACTCCTCCCAGTTCCACCCTACTAACCCCTTTTTCCCATCCCTCCTTCTCTTCTCCTCATAGCTTTCCCCATTCAAGTACCAACCCACCATGGCACCTTAAGTCACATCAGGACTAAGGTAGATCCTCTCTCAGAGGCCAGACAAGGCAGCCCAACTAGAAGAATGGGATTTAAAGGCAGGCCATAGAGTCCAAGTCAGAGACAGCTCCTGCTTCAACTGTTAAAGGACCCAATGAATATTAAGCTACACATCTCCTACATATATGTAGGTAGCCTAGGTATAGCCCTGAATGTTCTTTCATTGGTGGTTCAGTCTCTTGTGAGCCCCCACAGTCAGAGGTTAGTTGGCTCTAGAGGTCTTTTTGTGGTTTCCTAGACCTCATTGTCTCCCTCAATCCTTCCCTAGACTCTTTCATAAGAGTCTTTGCCTTTCACTTCATTAGTCTCCGTAGTATCATAACATCATAGTAGTAAAGAGCAGAAAAAGATACTGTCAGTTGTCAAGGTT
The DNA here is from genome assembly GCA_021653895.1 of Mastomys natalensis. NCBI lineage: Eukaryota > Metazoa > Chordata > Mammalia > Rodentia > Muridae > Mastomys > Mastomys natalensis. The sequence continues at coordinate 12,441 of JAJTUV010001188.1, read as the reverse complement.
TCAGAACCTTAAAGTATTTTAACAATATTAAAATGGCATTTCTCTCAAAGCAAATTATGCTTTCAGAATTAGCATCTTTTTATTTTGACCCTGAAATGAAAAGTTGAGTTACCTATTCTTATCAGTGTAGGTGTAACATGGAGTTTAGGAAATTATTGATCATTACTTATCTTTTAAATTAAACAGCTCTAACATAATTGATCTGTCCATTAAATTGTTGCTTAGAACTTCTTTTATGGTGACAACTCAGTAAAATGAAGACAACAATGGACAGTAATTGTCAAATAAGATGCTCCATCTTTTCAAATTTTGTTAGTAATCAAGGATGAATTTCAGACAATATAAAAACAAACACAAAGTTGTCAGTGAGGAGTTTTAACACTAGTGCTTTATAATTTGAGAAGGAACATGACTGTAAGTTTGTAAATATTTTTAGGCATCACACCTGCATTTATGATTTCAAGGTTTTAGATAATTACTGAAGCCTATCAGGAATATCAGCATGTAAAGCACTTGCCACAAAACATGAGAACCTGAAATAGATACCTGGGAGCTACCTGGGGGCAGATAAAAGACTAATACAAGTTGTTCTGACCTCCATATACATGCAAGGACATGATTGTGCCTACACACACACACTACATAAACACACCATACAAAAATACACAAATAAGCACACACAGAAAACCCATACTCCATACACACATTATATAATAAATAAATAAATAATAAAGGGTAACTCAAATGATCTATATTGTAGGATAATGATTAATTATTGATGTATATAGATTGGAAAATGAGTAAGAAATATATAAATGTTCTTATTGTGGAAATGCTCATATTTCAGTAGTGATTTTGAAGAAGTTAATATTTATTGGAAATTTTGAAACATGACAAATCCCTAGAACTGTAAATTACTGTATGCAATTGTTAAAAATTTATTGCAATAACTCTTTTGTTTTGTCTGTCTCATTATTTTTCAATTTTTTAATATTTGAGATTATAGCATAACTACATTCCTCATATATATATATGTGTGTGTGTACATTATATGTATGTGTATATGTATATACACATATATTCTAAATATAACCTCTACAGTCTGTATAAAGTTACTTACATGTGTGTTTTCAAGGCTGACTACATGATGCTAAATAACTTATCTTCCCAGGGGAAAACCACTTCTCCTGCTCCCAGATTTCCTAAGCTGTAGTTCTTTGTGTAGAGTTGAGGGCTCTTAGGCTTTCCCCATCCACTTTGGGATGTTTATTAGTGTTGACCTTTTCTGGTCACCTTTGGGCAGTCATATAATTGGTGAATCTATATGGCTATAATTCTGATATTACTGGGAGACACAATCTCATAGCAAAGTTGTATTAATAGTACAGAACATAATGTGGATTGTCAAAGGCTATGATATGGGTAGTGCAGCCTGAGATGCTGCAAATTAAAGGATATAAAATTTCAGGGACAGTATAAGGGTAACTCAAATGATCTATAGTGTAGGATAATGATTAATTATTGATGTATGTAGATTGGCAAATGAATAAGAAATATATAAATGTTCTTATTATTATAAATAATAACTGTACTGCTTAAAACACATATTAAAGAAGAGTATTAAGTGATTTCTGCTGACTACCAGCTTCATCAGAAAAGCTAATGAAGATGATGTGTGAAGTAGGCCACTAATCACTCAGACTTTTCTCTCAAGGAGCAAAACTTAATTCTTTGGGGCCAGTGAAAATGGAGAAAGACAGACACACACAGGTACACACACATACACACACACACACACAACACACACACACACTACAAATGTCTGATCTATGAAATATGTTCAAAATCCTTTACTTTTTTTTTTCTTGTCATCTTTACAATACCTAAGTCAAAGTTCTTTACATAGGAATTAGTGTTACTTCGTAGCCACAAGTTACATATTCTCGAGAAGCGATCACCACAAAAACATTCTTTTAAAAATAGATTAAAAACATTACACAAAGGTAAATTTATAACATGATTACTATCTCAATTGGAGTTTTTATTACTGTGACAAAACACTATTACTAATAAATTTGTGATGGAATTGTTTTTTTGTCTTACACTTCCAGATCACAATCAACCATTGGATGAAGTCAGGACAAAAGCAGTGCTGCTTCCCCACAGGGGAAGGACATTCTACTCTTAGTTCTATCTTTATCATATCTTTCTGGCAAAACAACCTCAACCATCTCCTGAATCCTCCTCATCAACTACCCTAACTTCCTAAAATTATTTACATCAAATCATGACTTCTTTAAAACCATTAATTCACTGAAACAGCATTGTTCTAGGAAAGTTTTCCTCATACTGATCTGCAGGAAAATTGGCCAATAGAATGGGCTATCTCCCATGAAACAATCATACCTGACTATAGGCAGTCAGGGTCTCTCTACACCCATTCAAACTATGTTAGATACAGGAAGAATGTAACAATGGCAAATACGAAAATGTACAGCAGCAGCAAGAAGCAATCTGTGAACCACACTGTGGTGGGGTAGCGGCTGAGAGATGCCTTTCCATCTGTGGTACATTCTTTTGCAGATATGTGAAAAGGTGGACACTATCCAAGAAGCTTACGTATCCATTTGCCAGGGACCTTCCTGGCTTCACAGGTACTAATCTGGGACACAGAAATGGACAAAGGCCAAATGTTAATGATGTAGGCCTTGTAACTCTTTTTTACTGTTCTAGGGGCCAGAGGTTGGTGGCCTCTGGAAACTCAATTATTTCTTACTATTCTGTGCTTACCAAGTACTGATTTCTTTTCTCTGGTAACTATCTCTTACTATTTTGTACTAATAAGCACTGGTTTCTTTTCCTGTAATTCTTACTGTTTAGCATGCTAATAAACACTAGATTATTTTCTCTGTTGCATAAGGAACTTTCACTAGTCAGACGAGAGACTTGGACTCAATAACTCTTCTTGAACCAAGGAGAAAAGAGATGAAAAGAAAATCTTTTACATAGGCAATATGCATAGACACACATATCACATATATTCATTCATATATATATATATATATATATATATATATATATATACACATTATGGCATTATGGTCAGGCCTAACTGCTTCGCTTATCAATTTCATGAGTGTTAATGCATATTTATATGGATAGACATGTATGCACATACAAACATACATACATAAAAACAGACATATATATATTTGTATGTATACGGGAGAACCCACCAAGACGCTGCATTTTTCCTTCTCTCTGGCCTTCTTATACATTTATAGACAGAAGCTCTTTAAAAATATATTTCATAAATAAAATGTTAAACGAAAGGTGAGTTACAGAAAGATGTTGAAACAAGTTCAAAGCAGTGTGTCATTCTATAACTTTATTATAAGTTCAAAGCAACAGTTTCACATGGTCTTGCTTTATCATAGGGCATACCTATGACTTCATCCTTGGATCTGACCTAAAATGATTGTTTGTTTGTTTGTTTTTTTCATCACAAATTTGTCCAAAGCCTATTTCTCTTTCTAGTGCAATTTTGAAAGCTCATTGTATTTTTTCATTTTAAATTTATGCCTTTATTTTCATTCTTTTTTTATTTATTTATTTTCCCAATCTGCTTTTACAACATTTTAATTACATACAAGTATTAAAGTCATTTCTAGCTTGAGGAACTAGCAATACAATAGAGGCAAATAGTCAAGGAACAAGGAAGACAATAAACACAAATAGTCAAAAAACAAACAAGGCAATAAACAAAGTCCCATGATCACTCTTGTGATCACTGTTTCTAAGGGCTTATCAGAATGACCAAAATATCTGAGTCTACTTTCCTGTGCTAGCTCAAAGTCATTTGCATGCCTGAAGCTTACTTCTTTGTTCTATCCTAAGATTTAGATTCCTGCTTGGAATTGCTTCTTTGTTCTAGCCTAATATCATATTCCTGCATGAAACCTACTTCCTTGTCCTTGGCCAATATCACATTCTTGCCAAGCAGCCCCCAAAGCTCTCATTATCACTTCCTTTTTTATTTCTTAAACAAGACTGAGCCTGTCTTAAGTCATTATGACAAAAATACTTTCCATACCCATCATGGAATATGCATTATCAAAAGCAATGCACTTCAGTCTTAGGTTGGTAAGGCTCTGTACAGAATCTTACCTGTCCTTGGCTTATCAGCCTGTTAAATTATAACTCTGTCTGGGGGTCCATTTTCAGTTTCAAGTCATTTACTTTGGCTGCCAATATGTTAATGTTGTTAACTACTATTCTTTGAGGAGTGAGTACCTTCTAGTCCTTATTCTAGCTTTATTATATCTTTCTGTCAAAATAACTAAAACCCTAACTTAAAATATTCTTTCTAAAGCTATTTGATCAAACCAGGAATTTTATATAATCATTAATTCATCTAAATTGTATTAATTCACAGAGTTCATCTTCTTATTGATCTATTGGATATTTGCTCAATAGCATGGGCTGGTGTCCAGGTATCATTAGGCTATGTATTAGTGACAGGAAAGGCATATCTTCATCAAGGAGCAAACCTGAGACAATGTCTCTTGTGACCTTGCCTTTCAGAGCTCACCTATCATAGGCCATGCAAAACAGTGGGCCATCTCCCGAAAACTTATTTGCATGTCTTTAGCCTTTCCTAGAGGATTTTGACATTCCTTGAAGTTCTGCCTGCCTGGCATCTGCCACATTTCATGCAAAACAAAGTAATATACACATTTGCTACATTTCAGGTAAAACAAAGATACACATTTGCTACATTGTGAACAAAGTAAAAAAAACATACACATACTTAATTTGCAAACAAAATTCCTCAGAAATTCCTTCATTAATTTTGTTGAAAAGTTACTAGCTAATTTATTGCAGCCATTTCATTTTACTTTTACTATATCCTGCAGAATATGAGACAACTATTACTTTGAAAATTAAGCTACAAAAATCATTGAAATATTACAGCCTAAAAAGTGGCTCAGTGATCAAAATTTTAAAAACTGAATGAAGATGACTGAGAAAAAAGATATATTTTCATTGAGGTTAGCAGTTTATGATGTATTGAAATATTACATAGAAGTTCATGAATATTCACATTTTAGCTTAAGAGACATGTTTTAAAAACATAAGAACATTTAAGTCAGCTCTAACCTAATATAACTTTATAAAACATGACCTTATATATAAATAAAAGGAAATGTAGACCTAGAAAAATTAGAATGAAGAAAATTTTACAAATCTATTATGAGTTGAATTATGGCTTCCCAAACTCATATATAGTCTGCTAGTACCACAGAATATGAACTTGTTAGAAAGCCATGTCTTACCAGAATATTTAACTTAAAATCTTCTTACAGAGGAGCATCACAGAAAGTCACAGCACATCAAAATACAAAGAACATCTGATAGTGGAATGCTAATGGTCAATGGATGCATCTACAAACAACCACTTCATTTAACATTCAGAGAGCATCAAAGAAAGGGTTTGGAAAGATTGTAATAGCCAGGGAACCAGAACTTTATCACAAGTTTGTGAGTGCTATATAGGAGAATGGTGGCATATCCATGATATATCAAAAGTATAGTAGTCTAAACAAAACTTGAACAATGAAAACACAAGATGAGATGCCAACACAGATGCAGCATTCTCACATGGTTGTACACATAGATGAATAACTATAGGCATTTAATGACTACTGGAAGATGGAGAACTTCTTATTCCTACCATAACCTTAATATTCAACATTGAGGAAATTAGAAGTGGTTGATACATAAAAACAGGGCTATATTATCTCATTGTTCGTTTTTTCAACAGACAAATTCAATTAAAAAAAAAAAGTTTCTTAGGTAGATTTAAAAGCTTTGAGTCCTTTGATGAAATGTGTAGCCCGAGTGTCAGCGTCAGACATCTAACATATTCTAAGGACACTGCCTCTGTTTCAGTTCCCTAGGATCTTGGGAGAAACAGCATGCATAGATTCCTATCAAGCCTGCAGAGATGGTTGGGTTTCCTGTCTCCCACTTTGCAGACTGCTTGCTCACAGTTATGCATAGTTAACTGTGCTCTCCCTCCTGCTGTCACCCTCATTTCTCTAGCGCTTGTGATCACTGATGGGAGAAGAAAACCATTACTGAACAATAACTGCAAAGCTCTAAGTTGCTCACCCAGCCATGCTAGTCTTCTATTTACTGTCCTTGTTATTTATGTTGGTATTTCTTTAATCTAGGGTGTGGGAACTTGACATATGAGGTGATTTAGCAATACCACAGTGATGGATATTAGTTACAGTTCTATTATTAAATAACATGACACCAAAAACACACGGACTGTTGTTTTTTCCCGCAGAAAATATAACAAGGATATCTCTAGGTTCTCTCTGTTAAAATATACATTAGAAGTTATTGAAGCAAATATTGCTGCCCATGCAATTAGACTGGGCTTAAAGAACTGGACAACAGAGTTGAACCCCGTGTGAGACTTCATTTTCTGCTGTTTGTATTTGTCTGCTTTCTTTCTTTGGTTTCTCTGTTCCCTTTCTTTTCCTTCTTTCTTCATCCACTCTTTTCAATGATAAGCTATTGATAGCCATTCACCTAACTTTATCAACACTTTAAGATAAAAATATAAAATGTGTATGACCCAAATGTAATAAACAAGCTTTGCATGTGCCTTCTCTCAACTTCCTCAGGGTCTTTGCCATGTGAAGTGAGAGGTGTTTCTTCATTTTCCCTAGTTTGTACCAACAATTTATACAGAGCTTGTTAATCAAAGACTCTACTGAAATGAGGAAAAGTAAGAGAATCTCAAAGGGAAAGCATGTTATTATAAACACAAATAAATTGCTCTAGTCAACTTTATGTTACATCTTATGAAGCGTTTCAGAGATCATCTGATATTACTCTTATAGGGAAGTCCTTCATATGGAAATTAACTCTCTTTTGGGTTTCTTTACATCAATCTACACTTGTTGACATCGTGTCACTTATAGCCTTGACTAAAGTCCCCAGGCACCAGGAAGCCATCTTTCTGTAGAAGGTCCCTTCTATGAACATAAGCCTGTGCTCCCTTGCTAGACACAAATTAGTACTGAGGTATTTCACTTTCAGCCACCAGAATGGAAAGATGTCTTAATTTATATGTGGTGTCTTCATCTCCTTTTTTCCCTTAAGTTTCTCATGAACAAATCAAGCACCATTGTATATCATGGCAAAAATTGAGTGACTACATGCTACTTTTGGATTCTCTTTCAAATTAGGGATTAATTTTTATCCTTCATTTTTATATTTGTCACAAATCATGAGTAATGGATGCAAATCCATCTTTTCTAATGAACTGTACCAATCCATTACTACAATAATATAAGAGGTCTGTGTAATAGAGGAAAATAGAGCATAAAACTTTTTAAGTGTCTCCAAGAAAAACTTGCTTTGCATGCCTTGTCTTCACTTGTAAATTTAGTGTAGTTCTCCCTAATTAAATAAGGAAATTGTATTTAATTATCTGCTTAAATATCTACAAATGATTCACCTTTATATTTACATTTATATTTAGGCTAATGTTTTTATTTTAATTTGTATTGTTTTATTTACATTCCCCTTCCCAGTACCCCTTGTAAGAATTCTTCACCCCATCTCACCTCCCATTTGCCTCTGAGAGGGTGTGTTTCACCCAACTCCTCCATGCTGCCAGCCCCCCACCCCCAAACAACCCCCCTTACCCACCCAACCCCATTTTTCTCCACCAAACAATCTGTTTCTGGGGATATCAAGTCTACAGAATTAGGCATAACCTCTTCTACTGAGGTCAGACAAGGCAGTCTTCTGCTACACTTGTGCCAGGGGCCACGAACCAGCCCATGTATACTCTTTGGTTAATGGCTTAGTCTCTGGGAGATCCCAAGTGTCTTGGGTTAGTTGATACTGTTGGCCTTCTTATGGGTTTGCCATACCCTTAAGCTCCTTCAATCTTTCTCCAAACTCTTCCTCAGGAGGTCCCCAAACTCAGTCAAATGGTTGCCTTTAAGTATTTGTATTTGTCTCAGTCAGCTTCTGGTAGAATTTTTAAGAGGACAGCCATGCAAGCCTCCTGTCTGCAAACACAACATGTCATCAGTAATAGTGTCAGGGCTTGGTGCCTGCACATGGGATAAATCCCATGTTGGGTCAGTCACTAGATGGCATTTCCTTCTGCCTCTGCTTCCTGTATTTCTTTTAGTAAGCAACAATTTTGGGTCAAAAATTTTGAAGGTGGGTTGGTGACCCTATCCCTCCATTGGGGGCCCTGTCTGTCTACTGGAAGTGGTCTCTTCTTGTTCCATCTCTCCACTGTTGGCAATTTCTTCTAAGATTATTCCCCATTGAGTTCTAGGAGCCTCTCACATTCCAGTTCTCTGGGACTTTCTAGGAGTTCCCTTCCATTCTCAATCAGCAAAACAGCAGTTGCATTCATTTCCTGACCTTTCTGGGCCTCTCTCCTGTCTCTCCACATACCAGATCCTGCTCACTTTTTATTTTCTAGATTTGTTTTATATTTTAAAATTCTCCTCACTAATACATTTAAAGTTATAAACTACATACTGTGTTCTTTTATTCTTCCTTTTTCTCTTGACATACTAATCAATCACTGCTATTTTCATGTGGATGATGGAGTCAAATCTTAGAATCTGGTATGGTGAAGTTAAGATATCACTCTTAATGGATAAAGATAAAGACACAGCAGAAAATATAGCACTGGTATTAATTGGTCCTTATTGGAATATTACTGTGAAATAAAGTTAGAATATGGAACACAGTACCAGGTTTAAAATATACCACTGACTTCTTCATTCTTTCTCTTTAGAATTCCATGCTTGTGCCTATAGTCCTTGGATTTGTGTAATTTTGTAACTATTTCAATCTATTGAAATAAAGCAACTCTGTATAGTATTTAGACTAAAATATAAAGGATCAGAATGCTTCTGGAAGCCCATCTTGAGATGCTTGTTTAAGAGGTTTCCAATGCTAAAGAATCAGCCACTACAAAGATGTCATGGAAAGAGAACATAAAAAGATTTATAGAGGAAAACATCAAATTTTAAATCAAATTTAGAATAAGGGGTAAATAAGTCAGGGGTTTCCTGAAGTTTTTTGTTAATACTGACTCTCCACATTCATATAACTTTCATCAATATTTTGTGTTATAAAAGGTAGATTTCATCTTTAGTTACAATGCATAGATTAATTTTGATTAAATGACAGAGACTTTGTGATTGTAGAAGGTATTTGTACTCCAGAGTCTCATAGGCAGGCATGTTTGTTGGTCTATCCTCATTCCACTGTTGCCATGAGTCACACGGTATGCCACTGATAGCTGAGCCTGTCAAACATGAAACAGTCATGGTTATATTATACTTTGGTGGTATTATGGGTAAGTTTAGAAAAAGTGTTACATAAATATGATGATCAGAAAGACATGTTGACATTTAGAGATCACTTTTTTCTTCACCAAGCTTGAACAGTAGACTTTCTGTCGAGCTTAGTTAGCCATTTGGTGTCATTTAGGTATTCTCCACAGTTTCAGTCCCCTATTTTGCTGCTGGGTAATCCTGTTGCTACAGGATGTTTTCTGGATTATTACCAGAATCCTGGATTGACTGTGCCCATGAGATACTGCCTGCACATGGCATCTATAACTATGATGACTAGGAGACAGATTACTAAGGATTCACAATCACTTCTTTATAATAAAATAGGGGACAGTTGCAGAATACAAAGGTTAACATATTTATAGCCAGAATGTCCTAAAAAGTTCCCAAATAACAGAATGCTTCAGAGACACCCTTGAAACTAAACTAAAACGAAACAAAACAGAGTGCCTAGATTCTTATGGTTTATTCACAAGTTGATAAAAAGTCTGTTAAAAGCATATATTTCCAATTATATAAAATTAGGCTGCATTGGACTTGGTGGTAGAGTTGACATTTGCCTTGGTCATTTCTTTTAGGTTTTCTTGCTTGCTTTTTCATTTCTCTTACTTTATGCTTTAACTGATTTTTCAATTCCTTTGTCCTTCCTAGCAAAGCAGTGCATATTATAATCTAGTAACTTTTAAAGAGATGAGTTTGTCCATCAGATAAGTATAATTTTAGCATTTGGGGCTTTTAGAAATACTTATCAGGTAATAATTGTTAATTAAGACTAATGCAATATGCTGAGAATTTCTGACAGCATAATCTCACTCTTCAACTTTTGATGAAAATAATTGCATGGCAACTTGCTATTCTGAATAGAACACTATCAGAATTGTTAATCAAGAAAAGGAACAAAAGGATTAGATTTGCAGTGGAAGGGACACCAAGTTTCATAAGAACTCTTGTTTTTTTCTGACAATACCAGTGTTTTTTAAGTATTGGCATTTCTGATTTTGATTCTTTGTTGAATCTAAATTGCTTTGGGAGATACTTAAGTATAGTCATTGTAATAGTTTGCTGTAATTTGTTATTTGCTCCAAAGTTTTGCTATGAGAACCTAAGGTTACTGTTTTAATTGTCTTAACTTCTTTCTCTAGTGCTTTGATGAAATACTTCGGCAAAGTAACTTAATAGAGAAAGAGCTTGTTTTAGCCAATAGTTTAAGTTCATTGCAACAGAATGAAATACTCAGAACTTGAAGCAGATGGCCAATTGCATCCAATCAGGAAGTGGAGAACAATGGATACATTCACAACCTCTTATTATATGCTATGTAGCCCAGGAGCCGCTGCCAAAGAATGGTCCCATCTACAACTAATATGAGACTTCAATTAATATAATTGAGATATTCCTGGTCAGGTAAACCTGGTAGCAAGTCTCCCAGTACTCCTGGTGATTCTAAATTCTGTTAAGCCAACAATGCTATTATGTGAGTTATAACACACACACACAAACACACATACAAAACACACACACACTCTTTCACTTTCTCTGATCGTCATTGGTCAGAAAGATTGTAAAATGCTTTCTATTTTTTAATCTTGAATATTTTTGAATATTTTATTTATTTACATAGCAGATGCCATTCCCTTTCCCCATTTCCTCTCCCTAGAACTCTCTATCCCATTCTCCCTCCTCCTTTTTTGTTTTTATACCATTTTAATTTCATGCATGTATTAAGGTCAGATCTAGGTTGAGGGTCTAGCAATACAATAGATGCAAATAGTCAAGTAACAAGCAAGACAATAAACACAAATAGTCAAAGAACAAGCAAGGCATTAAACACAATGTTTGGTTTTCATATATGTAGGCATATATTGTTACTATTGTCTTATAACAGTCCTATTTCAATAGCTGGTTAAAATAAAGTATGAGAAACCAGAAGCAAATTAGAGCAAATTCATCTTCACTACTCGGCAGGGCAGATCCATCAATAGAACAATAAAAGCAGCAGAGTGTTTTATATAATGTCAGAGGGTACAAATAATCTACTGCATATTTAAAGGCAGGAAATCCATTCACACCCTAAATACTGCTTTAATATTGTTTCCACTGCAAGTCATATTACTTACGCACCTGTCTCATCATATCTAAGGCTTACGTCTCAACTACAAGAGACATTATCTTTTTCTTGGCTATTTTTATACAATTACTACAAGGCTTAGATTTGTCTTCAGCTGGCAGGTACCACTTACAAGAAAAATAGGATATTTCTTTCCCAGAGTATTCAAATAAATTAAAACCATTCTTTTTCTATTTACAATGTGGCAGAGTAAAATGTTGCATAGTAAATTATTTTTTAAACCATTTATAACTTTGCATTAGTTTATTTTCTCATTTACCACAAAGGTTGGGAACTAAAAACTAGATAGAACTAACGTGCCAATAGAACACCTTCAGGGAACTGATATTCATTGTGTTAATATTATTTTATTCTAAGGGCACGTTAGTAAATAAAATGAGATAAATTAAAATTTTAAACCTTAACTTTCTGTGAAGAATAATATACAGAATAATAGTCATTATAGAAATAATAGAGAAAGTAGGCAGAGGGAAGAGTCCATCCTGAACGTATCTGACAGATTAAACAGGGGTGGAGAGATCAGCAAAGGAGACCCTGAACAAGAGGGACAGCCAGAGCCAAGATCAATATTCACTTTCAAAGTTTATTGGAATTCAACAAAAAGGGAAGATAATAGTAAATCAAGGCAAAGGGTGAAGTACAGGCAGTTAATACTTAGAAGTAAATTTTGATTTCATGGTATTTATCCAGATGGTTTCTTACTTAATATTGACATATATTTGACTCATGTTGGTGTAAACTAAATCATTTGGTACTAAATTAATGATTTTTTTTCAGTTTTGACTTTTACCACCATTAAGAGATTGCTGGTCACTAGGCGGACAATTTTCATATTTTGGTAAAGCAATAGGATATGTTTATATTGCAGGAAAAAGGAAAACAAGACAGCACAATAATATA